>JBBBDQ010000804.1:2795000-3147500 GCA_037127315.1 Ascarosepion bandense
GCAATTGTAAAGAAAGAAATGTTAACTCACAGAAATGTTCCAGCAAAAATACATGCACATTAACATAAGTGTTTGCAAACACACATATTGTTGTACATAACAAAATATCTATTTATTTACAATTCCAGTATACGCGCATATATCTATATAAAACGGATATAAGCATTAACCTTCTATGGGCATGTCCAATATCACTGCTGAAACAGGAATACACACACACATATATATTGTAATACATACAAAAAAATAAGCCAAACACATACACGCATATCATATTCATACAGACACATTCATCTTTATACATAAATGTCAGTATATGTGTGTGAGCTTGCATGTATATATACAGGGTGATTAAAAAATAACTCCCCATTTTAAAATACTGATCTTTAACTTATTAATTATAATTTTTACAAGAAATGAATATAAAAAAGGCATTTAGTATGAGATTTTATTCAAAATTCAATACGGGCACCAGATTTCACTACCAGTTTCTCAAGCTGCCTAAGAATCGTGTCAACTGATTTCCCCAGGAACTCTTGTGGTATGGAAGATATAGCTTCTTGTATTTGCTCCTCAAGTTCTTCTCCTTAAAACAACCCCAAATAAAAAAAAATAAAAAAATAAAAAAAAATCACAGGGTGTTAAGTCAGGACTCCTGGCTGGCCACTCATACATAAAATAGGGAGATACCTTACAACAAGCCCCCTATATTACACTGTCACACCCTGATCGAGCACTACGGAGGGGAATGGTAAACTTTGTAAAAACAGTAGCTACTCAAGCATCAATGCATTGTTCATTCAGTAATTTGAACACTCTCAGCTACTAGTGTAGGTTTACATTGTATAACATGCTAAAAGTCCACCTTCCTCTACCAAGCGCCCATAGCTCAGAGGAAGCAATCAGATATCTAACTACTGATGAGCTGTGATACAGCCAGACAGATCTGTCTGCGAACAACTACATGACTATATATATATATATATATATAAAAACAAACATTTTTTTATTTTTTTATTTTTTTTTTAATCATATCACCCCAAGCAAGGCGGTAAACGCCACTGATGTGCAGGGGGCTACATAAGAGAAGATTAGAAAAGAGAAAACCGGAAACCGCATCCTAAACAGGAAACAAGGGATGAGCCTCTTCACCTGTTCAATAGGTGTGGGTGGAGTGTGAACCGGGCGATAGTTTAGTCTATATACATACATAATACATATAAATGGTGGTAGTCAACACTTGACCAAGTAAGAGCACCTCTAAGATTCATAACTCCCAAACAAAGACTTCAACAATGATTTCCAAATGTTCACATATACATACATTTGTATATTCATATATACATACAGATTTTTTTTTTAATCCAACATTTTTATTACTTCACACATTATTCTTGGATGGTGGATGCCTGTATTTGAGTAGATTCGGGTTTTTAAACAGGGTGTTTTATGTCTACCAACCTCAAGAAAATGTGCTCTCCAGGTTAAACCTACATCCCCATTTGTAGGAGAAACCAGCATCTGATCTAATTTTCTTGAGTACACAGACTGTTTAATAAATGGGACATCTATTCAAATACAGGTATCCACTAAAAATTTAATTCAAAATAATAAAAATACACGTGTGTGTGTGTGTGTGTGTGTGTGTATATATATATATATATATACACACACATACACACACGTATGTACATATATACAAACACACAAGTGCATAGATACATGAATATACAAACATGAACACACAAGTGTATGTACATACACACACAAAAGCATATATACATACATACATACACATAAGTATAGAGACATACATATGTAAGCTTAAAGAGATCACACAAAAAATACACATATAAACACACATTTATACACATAACACAAACTCATACATGCATATACATACGCACAAAGACATACACTCAAATGTGTACAGTCACATATATACACACACATACATATATAACACACCAGCGTACGTACAGTTAATTACAAAAAATAAGAAAACAAACTTTTGCCAATGTTCATTTACTGAATAATTCGATCGTCTTCAATTCCAAATTTTCACAACATGATTCAATTTTTCATGAAACATCAAGAAATTTCCGTTTCTTTTCTACTGAAATTCTTCCCCAATCAGGCAGAGTGCCAAAAGACATAATAGCAGTAAAGGGTATAGAGCACACTTTAATAGACTACATTCATTTGTTCGCTGTCTATATGCGCAGATTGGCAAGCACTGTTTTTTATTCTTAAAATCAAACGATGCTCGAGATTGACATTCATGAGTTTATTTAGACTAATATCCTTATCGCTATTGGTTTTCTGCATTTTTTATTCCTAATTTACAGCTGACATGTTATCCAATCATCTTCAGACTACAAGGTAGCAATGATCTAATCTCATCGTCTATAGACATGCAATTATCTCTCTACTTATCCTGTCAGTTACATATCTTTTATTCTTTGGAATTGCAAAATATGCAGCTTAATGAAATAGTTCAAAGAAATGAACATCATCTCTACTTTATACAATTCTACATCATTCTTGGGCAGGCTGTCATATATATATATATATATATGCTGTTTTCTACATATTGCATATAATACCAAGTTACATCAAGAAAAGCACAGCCTAATGGTGAAAAAGCATTCTTTTTTACAATACTGATTTTTCAACATAATCTCCTTTTTTAATTTCTTTAACAAACTGGTGCAGGCATGAGCCTAAAAATTTTTTAATTTTATATATATATATATATATATATATATATATATATATATATATGTTGTTTTCTACATATTGCATATAATACCAAGTTACATCAAGAAAAGCACAGCCTAATTTTTTTAAATTTTCTTGCACACTGAAGGTTGCTCATTAATATCTTAATAAGATATACATTATTATTATTATCATTATTATTATTATTTATGTGTCATGTCATGTCATGTCAGGACATAGGTGATCATGGATCTCTACTTACTACTATCACTCTTAACACTTTTTCTATCGGTGTCTCTCCCAAACCCTGCTCTGCCATTCACTTGCTCAAGCCTGTCAAGTATATCTCACATTGCTTTCCCTTGTCTCTCTTTCCCTCTATCTGTCCTGTGAGTATCAGATTCTCCAAGCCCCTCTTCCTCATTACGGGAGAAACTTCAGATATCTCATCCTGATGTTAAGTATAAGTCTCTTTTTCATTTACATCCTATTCTAAACCTTGTTATTTCTCACATGTTCAGCCCATGGTATCCTCAGCATCCTTCTGTAGAACTACCAATAAATATCTATGATACAACCCAAACACACTTTAGTTTTTATTCTAAAGATAATAATCTAAAAATAAAATAAAAATAAAAATAAAAAAATAAAAATAAAAAACAAATTACTATTATTCTGAGAATCTTTTATTTAGCTAAATATGTGCTAAATAACTGGATCATATTAACCAACTCACCTGAAGAGTGTTTAGACATGATCGGATGTCATTGTCTGTTTTCTCACACAATGCTACCAAGGCATTCATTTCTGCTTTGACATGTTCTAATTTGGCAACCTGAAAAAAAGATTAGTAAACCAATCAAAATTAAAGGTCTATTCAGAGAAGTGAATTTTTAAACAAATCAGAATTAACGGTCAATTTTTAAACCAATCAAAATTAAAGGTCTATTCAGAGAAGTGAATTTTTAAACAAATCAGAATTAACGGTCAATTTTTAAACCAATCAAAATTAAAGGTCTATTCAAAGAAAGCTATTCTTTAAATCAAGACGTTATCTCCATTGCTTTGGTAAAACTTTAAAATGCTGTCATGCTGATACCCAGCAGTCTTTTTTAAATGAATGTATTAAGATTTGTTGTCATAATACTTAAGCATCTCTACTCCTAACACAGTAGTAAAGAATCATTTTTGAATGCTAAAATTATTTTAATGCAATCTTACCCAAGAAGCTCTTTATAAATCACATCAAATCAAGTAGATTAATAGATGGGTGGGTGGGAATAATCACAACGAGATTTTCTATGTAACACTTTTTCTGAAATTATTTTGAATTATTCAGGAGAGAAGAAAACTGACCGCCTCCTGTTTCACTGACTCTTTATACAGTAATTTGCAAGACTTCTTAGAAAAGGAATGACAACGTACTTACACTATAAAGACGAGAAGCCAGGCGAACAGGCTCTGTGGGTGGAAAAGTGAATACTAAGGCACTCTGACGCAACTGACGCAAAGCAGGAACATAACTGAAATGATGAAAGAGTAAATTTACAATTACTTATAAAATGGAGGGCATGTTGATATAGAGTAAATGGTTTACTACTGAATAAAGAGTTGGATTTGCACAGTGTGCTCCATACAAAATTCAACATTAAATAATACGATAAGGGTGAACATGGTATAAAACCAACTTCGCTAGAAACAAAGAGGAGAGGATTGCGATGTGATGTTGGTTCTTCAATATGGCAGTGAAATGTTGGACAATATCTTTAAAGATGAAGAAAAAACTTGAAGCAGCTGAAATGTGGTTCTACAGAAGGATACTGAGGATATCATGGACCGAGCATGTGAGCAATGACAAGGTTTGGGAAATGATGGAAACAAAAAGGAAATTAATACTGAGCATCAGAAAGAGACAACTAAAGTTCCTGGGACAGACAATGAGGAAGGAGGGCTTGGAGAACCTGATACTAACAGGCCAGATAGAGAGAAAAAGAGACAGGGGAAAGCAGCGGATAACATATTTGAAGGACCTGATCAGGTGGATGACGAAACGAAGGTTGCATGGTGCAACAGGAGAAAATGTGCTAAGAGCCACCAGGGATAGGGAGATGTGGAGGACCATGATCACCTACGTCCTGAAAGGACATGAAACATAAAAGAAGAAGAACCAACATTAGAAAAGTGTAGAAAATGACTACAATTGTACATTACATGAAAGTTTATCAATAAATTCATAATGACTAAATTCAATTTCATTTTTAATAAAGGTCATCTAGTTCACATCTTACACGTTATCCAAAAAAGAAAAATACATTTTGCCAGGTATTTCTACAGAAACAATGATGAAATAATCTGCAATGTGCTTCCTTGGATACCAAACTAGGTTGTCTTTTCAAAACATACATTCAACATTTATCTATATATATAAAAAGCAATCTGTGAGTCTGTATGTGACTGTTCCCTATGCACGCCTACATTTTTTAATCTACGCCATTCAAACTTTCTAGGGACACATATCTACAGGGAAGCCAGGTCAACACATACTTTTTGAGTTTAAGTTCAGCAATTTTCCTTTTCACACTTTTTGGCTAATGGACACAATTGTTTACATTTGCTCCGTAAAACATCTAAGATCTAAGATGGTTGCTGAATTACGTCACAGAAATCAAATCACGTGTCAAAGGACTAAAATATTTTTTTATTAAAAAAAAATGAGCCTTTATATTTAATTTTTATTCCAACGTTTTATGTCACAGAAATCAAATCACACATGTCAAACGCAAGTAAAATATTTTTTTATTAAAAAAAGAAAAAAAATAAGCCTTTATATTTAATTTTTATTCTGACATTTTAAAAATTCATTTGGTCAACAAAAATATGAATATTTTTCCCCCTAATTTTGAAACAAAAGAAATATTTTTTTTTAAAAAAAGTGTTTTTTCAAACAAAAACAAAATATGTAAAATAAAATGTGGCATCTTCTCCTATTACTAAAATGTTCTGAGTTGCACGGGCAATGCCGGGTTATGATGCTAGTGTGAAGATACAGGATGCAAACCAAATGCACCACCAAGTATAAGAAACGTCTATGAAGACTGAAAAGAAAAGAGTGAGAAGAATCCATTTAACCAGCGTAAGATAGAAAGAGAATCAGAAGAATCTCTGCAACTAACACAACTTGTGAATGAGAGGGGGGGAGAAAGAGAGGGAGAGAGGGGGAGAAAGAGAGGGAGAGAGAGAGAGGGGGAGAAAGAGAGTGAACAAGAGAAAGAAAAAGGGAACATGAGAGAATGAATGAGTCAGGATAATCCATTCAACCAACACAGCTCAAAAGAAAAAAAACTCAATCTGTGCAACCAGCACAACTTGAGAGAGAGAGAGTGAATGAGAGAGTAAAAAAAAATCCATGCAACCAGCAAAACCTGAGAGAGAGGGTGAAAGAGAGTGAGTCAAAGAGTCAGAATCTGAGCAACTGGCACAAGCTGAGAGAGGTGGGTAGATAGAGTAAGAGTCAGGTGAATACATGCAACCAGTACAACCTGAACAACATGCACACCATGTTTCAGAAAAACTGATATCATTTTATAATCTAATTTGTAACATACAACGTGTGTTAGCACGTGCAATACCCTGTCTTCATTAGCCGCCGACCAGGGGTGATGTCACAATTTAGGTGGCTATGGCAAGACCGCCACCCCTGGTGCCACCAGCAGCATTTGCCACCAGGCAGAGTATGAAGATAAATTTGTTGATTGTACCTATTGTATATTCTCATAATGAAGTAAATAAAACGATCGTTCCTCTTTGCAGTTTTTATCGGCAATGAAATTTCCTAAACGCGTTTGCCGTTACTAACGCGCTCGTGAAGGAAGAAGAAAAAACACAAATATCTCATTTGCGCATATTAGATCATGATGTTGCGTGAATTTTGTTTGTTGTTTTGATCTCAACCAAATCCAACTTGACGCGTTCTGTACTGTTGTTCAAATGCAGTGCGAATCGCTTTTTAAACCACGGCCAGTGATGGAATTGAATACAAGAAACCACAAAAGGAAATAAGGACTAAATGCAGATAGGCTAAAGAGGAATGGCTCAACAACAAATGTGCTGAAGTAGAGAGACTGAGCAAGACTAATAAAGGAAAAATGAATAAAGAAATAAGGGGACTGACAGAACAAAGAACATGCTCCTCAACAGGATGTATAAAATCCCAGGATGGAACGATCGTATTAGAGAAAGGAGAAACACTCCAACAATGGGAAGAATATAAAAAAGATCTCTTCCATGACAAGAGAGAGCAACCAACAGCAAAGATGCTGACAGACCAGAAATACTAAAATCCGAAGTGAAAGCTGCAATGGCCAAACTGAATAGGAACAAAGCAGCTGGACCAGACGGCATTATAATAGAGATGTTTATAGCCTTAGAAGATTTCAGCATAGAGAAAATTACAGAAATATTAAATGAAATCTACAACAGTGGTATAAAACCAGATGTCCTAAGCAAATCAATTTTCCCAGTTTTGCCTAAGAAGCCAGGCACAATCAAATGCAAACTCCACCAAACACTCAGTTTGATGAGCAACATAACAAAACTCATTGTCCGAATCCTGATAAATAGAGCATGAAGCAGAATCAGACCGGAAGGAGGACAAGAACAGTGCGGTTTCGCCAAGGACACTGGAACAAGGAATGCAATCTTTATGCTTAGGATGCTATCAGAAAGAACAATAGAAATAAAAAAGGAAGTTTACATGAGTTTTGTAGACTATGCCAAGGCGTTTGACAAAGTACGCCACAATGAATTTATAGAAATGCTCAGCAACATCGACATATTTGGCAAAGGCATCAGAGTAATCAAGAACCTCTACTGGCATCAAACCGCCTGCATACAGACAGGAAACGAATTCAGCAGATATACAAAGATAACAAGGCACGTAAGACAAGGATGTGTTCTTTCACAGGATCCCCTCAGCTTGTACAGCAAGATTATTCTAAGGAGCCGAGAAGTTATGCTAGCATTAATCATCAGCGATCACAATCTGAACAACGTAAGATACGCAGATGATACCATGCTGATAGCTGACATGGAAAGAAAACTACAAGACCTCCTAAAGTACAATCTAAGGTCATCAACAGAGGAGCCCAAAATGCCAATTACTGATTGGGGATACTAAAATCAAGCAAGTACAAAAATTTAAGTACTTAGGAAGTGTTCTAACAAAGGACGGAAAATACAACACTGAGATCCGAAGGTGAATTGGTATAGCCAAGGACGCATTCCAGAAGCTGAGAAGAGTATTAAGAGATAGGAAAATTTTACTAGAAATAAAGAAGAGATTACTGGATTGCTATGTGTTCTTCAATATGGCAGGGAATGCTGGACAATATCATCAAAGATGAAGAAAAAACTTGAGGCAACTGAAATGTAGTTCGACAGAAGGATGCTGGGGATATCATTGATCGAGCATGTGAGCAATGATGAGGTTTTAGGAAGAGACAGTTGAAGTTCCTGGGACATTCAATGAGGAAAGAAGGTTTGGAGAATCTGATACAGGTCAGATAAAAAAATGAGAGACAGTGGAAAGCAGTGGATAACATATTTGAAAGGCCTGAGCAGGTGGATGGCAGGGTTAAGAAGAAGAAAGCTTGCTACAAGCTACCAGAGATAGGGAGATGTGGAAGGCCATGATCGCCTATGTCCTGAAAGGAACAGGGCACATAGTAGAAGAAGAATTTGACCAATTCTTATTCAAATGAGCTCAAATTTTAACAGCATATGTAGAAACATCTCAAAATTCTATGGTTAATGTTTTTTTTTCTTTTTAGATATAGAAATGTCATTGACTGAAAAAGAAAAGGCATTTTATGTGTTAAAATATTTTTTTTTTTATTTTCTTACCACTTTGAACCCTAACTCCCTGATGAGCACAGATTTCCCACCCTGGGCCCTGCTGTCCATCTCTCCTGACCAAAGGGTTAAACAATTCACCCCAAGCATGGCCATAATACCACTAAAACACAAGGGGTTACTGAGAGTGAAAGAAAATGAAAAAACTTTAGAAGGAATCAGAAACTTGTTCAGAAACAGGAAACAAGGGATAAAAAGACCAGGAAGGCGTATGAAGTAGACAATAGGTAAATATATACACACCTATTGAAGAAATAAAAAATAAATCTAAACTTATTTATAAATGGAACTTTGTGTGTGTGTGTGTGTCCCCGTTACCTATAGAATCCGAAACAGCTGAACCGATTTTCTTGAAAATTTACACAGTTGTACTATAAGCATCTGCAAGTGTTCTTAGCTAGGTTTTGTGTCGAGGTACTCCCGATAAATATCGAAAATCGATAATTGAAAAAAAATCGGGTTATAGAAGGAGTGGTCCAATTTTAATCAAATTTGATACACTCTTAGACAAAGACATAGAAACGATATTCAGAAGTTTCAAGGTTGCAGTTCTTATAATAGTGCAGAAAATCAATAATATATATACATAAAAGGCAAGATACCAGGTCTGATCAAAATCAGTTTTCCAGCCCTTTTATTTTAGTTTTTGTTTCGGGTTTGGCTCTAAGTAGGTATAATTGTAGTTCTTAGTCACAGCTATGATACCATTTACTCAGAGGACTTATTTAGCTTTCAAAATTCAGTTTACGATAAAAAAAAACTTATTTGATACTGATACGAGGAAATCAAAATTTGACTTACATCCATTCATTTCTTTTTCAGTCTACGGTTTCGCTTTAACTGGAAACAACTATTGCTTTTTAGTCTTTCGTCCCAAAGTCCAAAGAGTCTGAGCTCCAGGACCATGGATTAGTTTTAAAGCTTTCATTACACCCGAGCAACGCCGGGCTATACTGCTAGTCAATCATTAAGGGAAAAAAAATCTTTCCAATTATCAAAATTTGCAACTATGTTAAGTTTTAAGCGAGATCATTTCAATGAAACCATTTCAGATTTCAAGTAAGTGTCCATCATTTGAAAAATATATTTTGTTAAATATATGCCCAAGATGTGGCATCAAGTAGCTATGGTTAAGAAGTGTTGGGATCTATTTCTTTAAAAGCATTTTTAAAAATGAACAGTGAACAGAAAGAGAATCATCTGTTCTTTATGAAGCTTCTTTATTAACAGGAAAAATCAAAAAGAGAAATTCTGTTCATTGAAGTACCAGCAAATGGTCGGACAGAAATATACAAAATACTTACAGGTCATTGCAAATGCAGATGATTGGACGGTAAAGCAAGCATTTTTCCTTCTTTTTACCAGTTTGGCCCTCTTTAAGCATGTTCAAAAGGATATTGATTGATGCCTACAAAACCAAAAAATTTAAAACAAGTGAAATGCAGAAGAAACAATTTTCAATCTAATTATTCAGATAGATCATTCAATAAATAAACATTTAGATTTCAATAACTATTTAATATATTTGATAAAACAAGAAGTGGCTTATAATTTGAGGTGCATGTGCATATATTATATTCAATCACATGGTATTATATGACAATTAACCACAACTATCAGTTTCAGATGTGTTAGGTGCTCAAAACTACAGAATCTATATGACCTTGATAGAGGAGCAATTATACAAAAAGTGCTCAACAGTACACAAATCTATATGACCTTGACAGAGGAGCAATTATACAAAAAGTGCTCACTACAGAATCTATATGACCTTGATAGAGGAGCAATTATACAAAAGGTGTTCAACAGTACAGAATCTATATGGCCTTGATAGAGGAGCAATTATACAGAAAGTGCTCACTACAGAATCTATATGACCTCGATACAGGAGCAATTATACAAAAAGTGCTCAACAGTACTGGATCCAGAAAAATCTCATACAGAAATAATCATAGTATATATTTAACCTTTATCACTCTAAATTTGACTTCATTTGCTGTGCAAAAAGTTAATCCTGCCACTGAAGATAACTGTGATCCCTGAATTTGAATTTGTTTGAATTTTATAGTTGTGTTGTCATATCCTGCTATGGCAAAGTAGAAAACACCTTAGAGTGAAATTAAACAATAAGGATAGTGAACTTTAGAGGCCTTGGAAAAGAGTGCAGAAGAAGTGGAAGTGAAATATTAATAATGCAGAAAGCTAAACGTTAAGCAGCAAAATTTATTTCAAACAAGTTTTGTTAAATTCAACCAAGGTCTGCATATTCAATTTTCGAAGACGAAGTATATCAGAATCAAAATTGCAGACAAATTGTTCAAAGTTCAAGTTTTGTTGGTTTTGTTCAAATTTCAAAATTAGAAAAACACAATTCAAAATTAAACAAACCTTGTTAGTTGAATTTAAAACTTGAAATGAATAATTTCAGGTTTTGTGAAAATAGCAAGTACAAATGAAATTTGAAATTAAATTTAAAAGTTTAATCAAATTTATAATCAATATTATAAAAAATTACCTGTCTAGGTCAATTAATAAAAAAGTTATCCATATCTTAAAAACAACTTTTTAAGTAAATCAAACTGTAATATGCAGGGTGCGGCAGGTAAACTGTCGCCTTTTTATATTTTTAATTTTGTGCATGCACATTTTGTTTTTGATTCTGTTGACTGCACAGTATAGTAGGGTCAGTTGGGCACTGTTTATGATAAAAAAAAGAAGCACCACTACACAATTCACTCTGCCAGAAACTTGGAAACAGCATGCTGTACTGATTAGCATTCATGCCAGAAGCTCCAATTCAAACATATCAAAGTGTTTATGTGACAATCTGAGGACAGTGCAGAGGATTCAGAAAGAATTGGATGACATATCCAATTAACATCATGATATTGGAGTGATCACTAGAGATGGCAACATTATATTTCCCATAGGGCCTCAGACTGAATATGGAGGCTTACTTGAGGAGGTAGTGCAGTGATGTGCAGTAATTTGAATCTATTTTTGGTGTGTATGATGAAATTTGTTTGGCCTTGAAAAATACTGCGTCATCCATGATTACATCAGATTTTTATCACCCACCAGACACTATTATCTTGACTGTGAATTAGTCGTCCTACAGCCATTATCTGCAATGGGCGTTACTTCAAAAAAGCGTTCAAAAATTGTAACACTGCTCAAACACACTGGCAAGCCTTACAGAGAGATCGTGGATATTGTTGGTGACAGCCTTTAAACTGCCAGTCATGTTATCAAGGCAAAGAAACAAACTGGATCCATCAGTCCAAAACATTAGGGAAAGTGCAGTGGGAAAAAAAAAACAACACCAAGAGACAACGTATATGTGATCAGGGAAAGTGTGAAAGATCCTAGGAAGAGATTCGTTTTGCTTCAATTACTTTGCACAAGGGTGTGTATATATCCGCTCATTCATATCCTAACATAAACAAAGTAATTTCTAAAGAGGTATTGGATTTTTTATTTATTATTCGACAGATTTTATTACCTAAACTAACGACAGTTTCCCCTGCGGAGGGTGATGCAGGTTTGAATCCTACCAGAGAGATAATATTTTTCTTTAATAAGATTTCTCAAATATTCAGAGTGGTAGATGAAAATAAATAAATGTACTGTTTAATAAAATAAGCGGAACATCTACTCAAATATGGGGATTTTCTAAAAATTATGTTTAAATAATAAAATCTTTCAGATAAAAAATAAAATAAGAGGCTCATCCCTTGTTTCCTGTTCAGGATGCGGTTTCCGGTTTTCTCTTTTCCAATCTTCTCACTTTTTTTTTTTTTTTTCAATTGGAGTAGATAGACTAAACTATCGCCCGGTTCACACTCCACCCACGTCTATTGAACAGGTGAAGAGGCTCATCCCTTGTTTCCTGTTTAGGATGCGGTTTCCGGTTTTCTCTTTTCCAATCTTCTCACTTTTTTTTTTTTTTTTTCAATTGGAGTAGATAGATTAAACTATCGCCCAGTTCTCACTCCACCCACATCTATTGAACAGGTGAAGATGCTCATCCCTTGTTTCCTATTTAGGATGCGGTTTCCGTTTTTCTCTTTTCCAATCTTCTCACTTTTTTTTCAACTGGAGTAGATAGACTAAACTATTGCCCGGTTCACATTCCACCCACGTCTATTGAACAGGTGAAGAGGCTCATCCTTTCCAGTTTAGGATGCAGTTTCCGGTTTTCTCTTTTCCAATCTTTTCACTCCTATGTAGCCCCCTGCACATCAGTGGTGTTACCACCTTGCTCGGGGTGATATGATTAAAAAAAAAAAAAAAAAAAATTACATTTATTGGTCTGCACATTCAAATCAAGAGATCTTACTAAGAAAATGCAAAACAGCACATTTTTTTATGACGATTTCTCAAATGTAAAGGCCAATATACATAATACACACTATTTAAAATATCTAAAATAAAAAAACTGGAATTATCAAAAGTTATAACGCCACCTTGATGACAATGGCTTGCAACTTCGTACTAGCACTACCATCGACAACTTCCAAACAGTTCCATCTACCCAATTTCACTCACATATGTTGGGTCAACTTGTGGTATGGTTTTCAGGCACTTTCTAAAAATGTTACTCACTGGTATCGCTTCCCCAGACCAATAACATAAAGTAGTCATTCTCCTGGCAATTTGACCCTGGTGAGATTTAAAACCGAGTCTCATGATCAAAAAGAAATGTTCTAACTACTTGGCCACGTGCCCCATATAAGTGAATATTTCTGTGTTACTTAAAACTCACCTGTGGAGCACCATCAATTTCATCAATTATCAAACAGTTAGGCCTTGGATCCGATTCCATCACAGACTTCATGAGAATAGCAGACTCCAATTTAGTTTTAAAAACCTCCACACTACGATCATCACTGTCAAAGAAAGGAAACAAAATGCAAAAGATAAAAAGCACAAACTTAAAATTTCAAGCAATATCTGAGGAATTAAAACGTCTTTTTTTTCTTTTTTTTTTTTTTTTAATCATCTCACCCCAAGCAAGGCATTCCACTGCCACTATTGCGCATGGGGCTACATAGGGAAAGGTAACGAGAAGGAGTGGTTAGACATAGGAAATGTCAGGAGGAAGGTGACAGATGAGTAAGGATAGCGAGGATGAGGGTTGGGCAGATGGGAAGAGTGTTTGATAGAATGGGAGCAGGAGTTAGGAGGTGTCTATTGACCTTACATTTAAACTCCTGGAGATTGTAGCCGTCGGGGAAGCAATCGTTTGGAAGAGAATTCCACAGTCGGGAAGTGCGAGGAAAGAAACTGTTGGAGTAGAAGTTACGGCTGCATTTTATCGGTTTCACTGTAAAAGGGTGGGATCTAGTTGCTAATCTAGTATCTCGTTCAAATTCGTATTTAGGGGGCACCAGTGATCTAAGTTCATCAGAGCAGAAGCCGTGAAAGTATTTATAGAAGAGACACAGGGAAGCCACGTCACGCCGGTGGGAGAGAGACTGCTGGTGGTCTGCCAAGTCGGTATCTATCACATTACAGACCCTCCTCTGAACCTTATCGAGAAGCCCGAGGAGAACAGCAGGGGCACCCAACCAGATATGGCAGCGGTATTCAATGCATGGGCGGATGGTAGATTTATAAATGTGCAGGATAGATTTAGACGGAAAAAACTTCCAGGCCCTACACAGAGAACCGACTTTCATAGCAGTGGATTTAGCAATGGATTCGATATAGTCATTCCACTTGAGGTTCGCTGAAAGTGTGAGACCAAGGAGGTGTAGTGTTTTACTCTCTGGGAGGTAAGCCTGGTCCATGCTAATGGGAGGTAGGTGAGATTGTCGATGATGGTTAATTGAGAGTAGCTTCGACAATCTCACCTACCCTGCCATGTCTACTAACAAGTAGAGTAATTTTAATTTTATTTTTAACATAAAAAAAATGCAAATCAAAATTTTTGAGATGAAGAATTATCTTTACTATATGCCTTTCCATATGTAACATTCAGGAGATGCTGACATTCTGGAAACAAACAACATACTTCAATTGAATTAACAGACATTAACAGAAAGAAGGTTTAGCTATGGGATCACCATTATCTCTGGTAATGGCAAACATATACATTAATTCTTTGAGGAAATTGCTATAGAAATATCATTACTAATGTTAACTATGTGGCTTAGATATGTAAATATTCTAGCCAAGATGCGCAAATACTTCTGGATCATGTGAATTTAGTAAGACCTTCTATACAATTTGCAGTAGAAAAAAAGTACAAGTTCAACAAGCCTTCCTATTTATAGAGCACTAAGAGATCTTTTTTTTTCAATTCACTCCAAGAAAGGCAATAATGCCACTAAGATGCAGTAAAAGACTAGTAATAGAGGGGTGTAAAAGAGAATGGAAAACTTTAGAAAGAAACCGTAAACTCAATCCTAAACATGAAACAAAGGATAAACCTCTAATCTTATTGGGCGGGAGTGTGAAGCGGATGATAAGTGAATATATCTGCTCTTATTAAAAAAAAATTTAAAAAAATAAATAAATAGTAAATAAAATTTCAAAGTTTAGGTAGAGATGTTAGAAGTATATAAAACTGAAGTAGACTTTAAAAGGAACCAGAAACCCAATCCTAAAAAGGAAACAAGGGATAAACCTCTACTCCTGTTCAAAAGAACAGGGAGGAATGGACAGTTTTACACAATTTCTACTCAGGTAAGAGACTACTGGAAGAGAAAGTGAATGAAAAGACTTTAGAAGGAACCAGAAACCCAATCCTAAACAGAAAACTAAGGAAAAGACCTCTAATCCTATTCAAAAGGACAGGGGAGGAGTGCAAAACAAGTAATAAGCAAGCCTTTTCTGGCCCAATTATTATCAAAAATCATAAAGGGCATCAAAAATATATTCAAACACAAGATGATCAGCATTAGAATCAATCTTCAACATAAAATCAACAACTACCCTGCAAGAATAACATAACCTTCCATGAGCAAGGATAAAAGAAACTAAGAAAAACCTGCCTTGATCGGCAAGCTATACAAAATGAGTACATCTGAAAAGATTAGAAGGATCCATGCAACATCAGGAGGGGTACTCAAAAGTACCTCAACCCTTCAGAGATAATTCTCCTGAACAAAACCCCACCCGAAAGAGAACATGAATCAAAAAACTATATGTATTCTATCACGACCAGGAAATACTAACATTAGACCAGACACCTCTTAAAAGTCAAGATAGAGAAATATCAAAATGCTATTTTATTTTTATGGCATATCAACCTCGGTTTTTCATTTATTGCCAACTAAATTTTTTATTTATTTATTGCTGATAATACCTTTTTCTTTCAACATTTTATTGTTGTTTTTATATAAGTTTTGTGTCTAGTAATACTTTTTTCTTTTCGAGTATCAAGATTCATTAAGATTTGTTTTTAAGGGCAGGGTCCCCAAGTTCTACCCTTTATTTAACCCATAACTGGAAGGAAGGGACGGATTAATACTTTTCCCAAGGGTACCAGTGCTTAAGTGAATGCAGGGTATTTGACTGGAATCCGAACTTGGCTTACTGATTTCTCTTTCCGAGCTGATATCCAGTGCACCACAACGTACATCCGTCACTAAACGCTTACAACACATGGTATTCCCAAGCGGTCACCCATCTAAGTACTGACCAGGCTCAACGTTGCTTAACTTCGGTGATCAAGCGAGAACCGGTGTATTCAATGTGATAGGCCGTAAGCCTTCAAAATGCTATAATCTAAGGAGAGATTATGGAAATCAGAATGATTGATCATGTACAGAGGGGAAAAAAGGTTGTCATCAACCCTTGAGGAATGAAGTCAAGATAACAAGCAAAGAAAAATACTGGAGGATAAGATGGCTGAAAGAACCAGCACATATGTTTGGCTCCTGACAATCATCTCAGTAGACCTAGCATAAAGATGAACACCATCTGGGAAGTTCAGATTAAGAAAGTGTGAACATGAAAGGGCGACTAGCGGTGGCTCTGGAAAAAAGAGGGTTCATTTGTGTCTGGCGTGCAGGGCAGTAATCTGTTCCAAAGAAAGAAGCACCGCCATCATATAGAAAAAAAAAAAAAAAAAAAATAATAATAATACTCACCGCTGTCTTAATAATCCACCTTCAGCTCATTCTAAAGGAAAAAAGAGAGGAGGCCCTCGAGTGGAATTTTTATAGACTGAGGAAATGGATTATGGGTAGAGAAATGGATTATGGATAGATAAAACCAACCAACTGATTTCACCGGGGCAGTTACTGGCGTCAATTTCTTGGCGAGAAGCTGAAGCAGAGAGAAGCAGTGAAAAGGTGGAAGGAGGAAAGTGGAGGAGGAAGAGGAAGAGGCATAGCAAGAAGCCAGCTGGGAGAGCTTTGGATTGAAATCCAACGGTCTGTGGTTCGATCCCTGGCTCTGCACTCATTAGAAGAAAGTGTGCAACAGAAAGTTCACTCAAAAGATTTCAACAATTAAGTACAGAAATGTGAATTCAATCCTTTGGTCAGGTATTGCCAAAAAAGAAGTCATATTTTTTTTCTGTGAAAGAAAGAAACAAGCAAAACAAGAATAAATGGGATAGAAAAAATTAATTGATAAAAGAAGTTCTCTAAGCACCTAAAATGAAATGTATTGAATAAAGGGTTTCATTCAAGATTCCAAGGTCACCTGCAAGATATAAGTTCTCTCCAAATTTCTTTATTACCTGTGTTGAGTCTGCAGGTGGCTTAATGGAAAGCAGGTTGAAATGGAAAATTTGAGAGTCATCTTCAAATTCCAGTTGAATTCATGACATTTACTTATGTGCAAATACCTTTGGCAAAAGTATGAACCAATTTCTTCCCTAATAGTGGTCGGAGGTCAGGGCTCACTGGCTATGGTTGGCTGTCTAGGAAGACAACTCTGAATTTAAATCACAGGTTTCTTTTTGGCAACGTATAGAACCTGGAAGCTATACCTGTCAAGGTTACAGTGAAGATATCGGTAGCAGGATTATGGACGTGATTAATGGTAGAATCTAACAGACTAGATTTGTGTCATAGAAAAGATCCTTCATTCTGGAAATTTAATGAGATCTAATTATTCCAAGTCAGATGGAAATAGAGAAACACAAAGTAACATCTGTATCTCTTTTAAATATGCACAAGCAAAACCTCTTATGATAACACGTGGCAGTGTCCTGACAGGTGGCCTAATTAAAGTAGCTAATTAATTATCGATGAATAAATCTGACTTATTGGAAAATATATTGGTGTGGTTTCTTGTTGCTGTTTCTCTGACTTTAATTCAGAGTAGTTCACCTCCAAGAATATTTCAAATCACTCAAAGAAAATAAATTTTGGATTTGATTTTTCGTTTTGCATAAAGAACAAATGGCAGTTCAAAAAGACAAAATTTACTATGAGCTAGCTACAGGGGACAGGAAGTTATGGAGAACTATGATTGTCCATATCCTGATGGGACAAAGCACATAAAAGACACAAAAAAAAAAAAAATGAAAGCAATATTCATACACTTACAAATTTAAAGAGGTATAATGATGAATGTGTGTTGTGGTGCAGTGGTTCAAAACGAGAAATCAGAAAGCAAAGTTTGAATTACAGTTGAATTCCTTGCGTTCACTTACACGCAAATATCCTCGGGAAAGGTATTAATCTGTATCTTCCCTCCAGCTATGGATCAAATAACAGGACAGATCGGGTTCAATAGCCTTAGTCGACAACCAGTCTACCGCAGAAAGCAATGGCAACCTACTGTGGGATAATCTTCTGCCCAGTCAGTCATGTCTCTTTCAGGACATGATCGCCCAAAGCGTGTATCACGAATGGCACTTAACTGACTGAATGAATATAATAGTTGAAAACATGATTAAGGCGACTACTGGGCATAAAGTGGGGGATGGGCTTTATATTGTTATGAAGTAATAAACTGATCCCCCACTAATTACTACTTAATAATATAATACATTTCTCCATCTAACTATGAAGCAAATAACAGGACAGATCAGATTCTATAGCCTTAGTTGAAAGAAAGTACTGCAGTAGACTGGTAGACTACAACCTACTGCAGGAAAATCCTCTGGTTTGGTTTGTTTTGAGTTTAACGACCCATCAACCATTTTGGTCATTTAAGGGTCAGCTTTTGTATTTTGGGATAACATTTGTTTTGAAGTTGTTGCATGCATTAGAGTGGTTGTACACATTAGATTGTATACATTTTTATTTTCATTAAATTTTATTGTCTAGTCCTATTTTCTTTAAATATGCCATTAAATGGTCTATCTTGGTGCGTTCAAATAGTTCTTTTATTGTTTTTGTGTTGTAATACTTTTTTCGTATAGATGAAAAGTCAGTGCAGTCCATCATGAAGTTTCTTACAGTGTAAGGAGCATGACAAGCTGTGCACCATGGCGGTTCCTTTTTTTTTTCCAGTATAAATAGATGAGTTATTTTAGTTTGTCCAATACGGAGTCGAGAAAGGATAACTTCTTCCTTTCGTGATTCCATGTAACCCTGGATCCGTTTACCTTGAGTCGGTTTTATTGTTAGGAATTTATTTGGATTGCAGTTGTTTCAGTGGATTTCCCATTTATTTTGGATATATGATTGTATTTTTACTTTTAAATTTGTGTATGGAATCTTAAATGTTTGGTCAATGGGGTCTTTGTGTGCATTTTTAGCGGCTGTGTCAGCCTTATCATTTCCTTGGATTTCCACGTGACTTGGAATCCAACAAAGGATAATTCCTTTTGTATCTGACAATGATGTTAATTTGCACAATAGTTTTATGATCAGTGGGTTTTCTAAGTTTTTATTTTGTAAAGTTGTTAGTACTGATTTAGTACTGATAGAGAATCTGAAAAAATCAGGAACTTTTTCCTTTTGCTTTGGGAGATGATAAACATTTCTTGTTACTTTGATCTTATAGCATTGTTTTTTCCTTACTACATTTCTGAATCTGTCTTTTTTTTTACTTTACTTTACTTGTTGTAGAACAACTAATTTTAATTTTAATTTTTTTTTTTATCATATTACCCCGAGCAAGGCGGTAACGCTACCGATGTGCAGGGGGCTACGTAAGAGTGAAAAGATTGGGAAAGAGAAAGCTGGAAACCACATCCTAAACAGGGAACAAGGAATGAGCCTCTTCACCTGTTCAATAGACGTGGGTGGAGTGTGAACCAGGCACACAATAGTTTCATGATCAGTGGGTTTTCTAATTTTTTATTTTGTAGAGTTGTCAGTACTGAGGGAGAATCTGAAAAAAATCAGGAATTTTTTCCTTTTGCTTTGGGAGCTTCTGCCCAGTCAGTCTTTCAAAACATGACCCCCACCCCAACATGTATCACATAACTGACTGGCTGATATTATAATGTCAATGTCCAGCTAAGGTTTTAAAAAAAAAAACAATTACTTACCTTGCATTCATTTCAACTACATTGTACCCTGCATGTTTAGCAATTACATGTGAAAGTGTTGTTTTTCCCAGACCAGGAGGACCAGACAATAAAGCAATCTGTAGAGAAATAAAAAAAAATTGAAAAAAAAGGCAATATTTTTTTAAAAAATAGCCAATATGACATAATAATAGAATTAATCTTGGTTCTTATTAAGGTTGACAATAGATGTATCAGCAATTGAAATAGTTGCTGCAAAGTAGTTTTACTCAAGTGCTCACTCACACACTTCGCCTTCATCAACAACCTTTAGACCTTTTTAATATACCTGATGATGGAGTAAAATAGAGTGCATTAGTGTAAAATGATCAGAAGCAGCCTTACCTGGAATTCAGTCTCATTTCTTCAAATTTCTAACACCACCTCACACTTTCATATATACAAAAAATCCACCAGCAGAAATGCTTGACACCTTAATTTTAAGGGTGAATTCCTACTTAGACATAAAATAGTAGTTATAAAAAATATCGTAAAGAGAGCACATAATAATTAATCATTTCATCCCCTTTTCTTAAAAGAACTCAATAATGTAAATAAAACAGATGCTAGTTAACAATGGTTTTCCGAACTACCTCATCGATCACCAGATTACACTACTTCTTTCTAAAGTAACTAATAGCAATACTGAAAATATAGATAAATAACTTCTACAAAAGCCAAATACATGTTAACTATAAACAAGATGAATTTACTTTTAGAAATATCATAAAAAAATACACAACCCCACTCAATCTGAACAAGACAATTAAATTATCTATTGCAAAAAATTTAAAACAGCTAACCTTATCATAAAAATAACACACCCACAAAACCAAAACTATGAAGAACGAACATCATTTATGAGTTCCAATGCTCCTTAAGGAACTGTATTCCTGATGAAACCAAACTCATAAATACATTGGTCATACTACTACATACCTATCTAGATGATTCACATTACACCTACCCAACCATAGCTCAGTTAGAACTCATTTAAACATACATGAAAACCTACCAAATTCTATCCAAAATATACAAGTAGAACATATAAGTGTAATAGCCTCATCCACATGCAAAAACAGATTAAAAATAATGGAATTCTTCATAATAATAAGGAAAATTCAATTAACTACGAACACAATGTGTTTATGTTTCACATTTCTTTGTGTACAGTAGTAGTTGTAGCACAGCTTTCTGTGTCTTTTGTGACAGAGTTTTCTGTTTCTTACCTCTCCAGTTATTCTCTATTTATACTTGCATATGATACGACAGTGCTAATTGTGTTTGGAAAATAAAACAGTCCAATAACTTCAGACACTTACATAAAAAAACCCACACATTCAGATAAAAATAAAAATCTTGCTTGAATAACCAAAACACTTGGATATACAGAACTTTTGAACAGTTTTTACACACTTTGCATACAGAGAAGAAAACACTTGCACAAACACAAGAAAAATTAAATAAAAAAGCTTAATCGCAGTACCCTGTCAGTCATCTTTAACAAAACCTGTGTCACAGCGTTCTGTTGCCAGACACAGGGTCTTCCAGCAGCCATCTGCTTGGCTCAGGGTAACACTACCTTCTCAAGGCACTTGACGTAGATCTCCGTATTAAGCCTGAGAACCCGTAGCATCTTCATAATCAGCATTAGACTCCCCCAACTCTTTCCTCAGACTGACAACCAAAATGAAATGTTGTACTGAAGCTTCCAGCAGAAATGCTAATCAGTACAGCAGTACAAATTTCTGGCAGAGTGAATTGTGTCAGTGCTCAACTAACCCTACTATACTGTGGTGTTAACAAAATCAAAAACAATGTGCATGTGTAAAACTTAAAATATAAAAAGGCGACAATTTACACATCGCACCCTGTATTTCCTTCTATCAGTCTGAATAATTGAGAAATCCTATTAAAGAAAAATATGCAATTTCTGGCAGGATTTGAACCAGTGACCTACTTTGCATGAGAAACCATTGTATAATAAGATTTTTCAAATATTCACATCAGTAGACAAAAATAAATGGAATGTCTACTTAAATATGGGTATCCATTAAAAGCAAAATTTAAGTGATTTTATATATATATATATATATACACACACAAAAACACACACACACAAGTGAAGACATATTTAATAAGCATAATAATTTTTATAATATTACTTTAAAAAATAGCGGATATAAAAGCCCAAATATTAAATATGTAAAAGAGAAAATCAACTTCCAAAGAAAAAATAGGAATAGAAATATTATTTGATATACACCCTCTTTCAACCAAATGATTAGCAGAAAATTAGGAAAAGATTCCTCACTAAGAAACACTTTCCGAATAATAAGACTGTACAATAAAGACAGAAGCTGATGATGGTTCGCCTGAAATAGGCCTACACTTCCAATTTACCATGAAATAATGTGTCTGCCTTATTTTTTTTCTTATATTTGCTCTATATGTATTTATATTCATATATATTTAGAGCTCTCTTAGAGAGCTATCCTACCACTTTATATACAGGATACTCCTTTGGATTCTTCTATATCTACACCACATGCTTATATATACATATATATATATCCGAGTGAATAGGGAACGAAGAAAAAAATTTTTTTACAACATCCAAAACATTAATTTAAAACAGTGCTCGATAGAGCTGTGAATATTTATTCTAAATTATATTTATATATATATATATATATATATATATATATATATATATATATATAAAATTATATATATAACTTTGGTCATGTTCTAAAATATAATTTTTATACATTATTTCATATAAAATTATATATTTATATATTATTTTTATATATATATATATATATATATATATAAAATTATATATATTTTATATTATTTTTATATATATATGTTAAAGTTCAAACATTATTGTTAGAGCATATATATATATATTAATATATATATATTTGAGTAGATGTTCCATTTATTTTAAGCAGTATTTATTTCTTTCTCTATTTGGCTGCACACTCAAGAAAACTTAACACTTTAGAAATATACATGTGTGTGTGATGTCAAATCACTGTAAAAGTGTAACTGGTTCAAAGAGTCTTATTAGAACATGAATATACCAAATTTTACATTTAGTAACCTTTTGAATTGGTCGATTCAACTTATCTAACTCCAGGTTGATTTGGGGAATCTTTTTTTTGAAGCCTGTCTGTTTTGGGTCAATATCACGCTTTTTTGGTGGCTTCACCTCTTTACCAAAAACAACATAGTCCCACAGCTTTAGCCAAGAGAGTACAGTACGGTTGATAGTCTGAAAATGAAAAAACACAACTTCAGCTAAAATCAGTAAAAGAAATATCTAAATCCATAAACAAACTTACTATATTAGAAGAATTATCATAACTATTCAGAAATTTACGATGCACTTGAAAGGAGTTAAAATAAAAATAATTTTCAACATCATCAATAAACATTTTCACAATTATTTTCATTGTGTTTAATAAATTTTAACAAATGCAAATATAGGGAAAAATTAAAGAAATGAAAGCTGTTTATTTTTTTATAATATTTTAAATCTTTTACATAATATGGGAATTTTTCTAAGCGCAGCTTAGATGTGGCACAAGGCCGAAAGTATGGGACACCCCGTGAGGATCGAACTCACTACTCAATTGTAATGGTTCTAGCAAGACAAGCTTGCTAACCATTACACCACCTCGAGGTGCTCAATCTTTTACATAATATGACCGTAATAAGGAAACAATATGACCTTAATAAGGAAACAATATGACCTTAATAAGGAAACAATATGACCTTAATAAGGAAACAACAAATTATTCACATAAGCACATTTGGGATAATATGTACGGCAGAAATACTTCCCACACTTTGAAATGACACCTATATGGTGTAAAGTGAACTTTGGCAAGAGGCAATGAGAGTCTTCCTCTAACTAAGCCAAACCATTTTTTTTCCAAGATGCCATCAGTTATCATCAGGGCTTGAAACAGTATATACTATGCATCGCTTTTTTTTTTTAAGATTAGTGAATATGTAATTGCAACACCGAGAGCTTTTTGTACTCATTTCATGTTACATCAGAGTGATTCTGTTCTGGATAAAAAAAAAATCAATACTGTTATGAGATGAAAATTTCATGGCTATAGATTCAGCAGTTAGAAGAAATCCAACTGGAAGACTTTCCAGGTGATGGAAAACTTTAGAAATTATCTCCAACTGTTTATGGCAAAAAGAGGCCACTATTTGCAGGATGTCATTTTAAAAACCAAATGAATAAAAACTGTAGCCCTTTGTTGAAACAACAGAGAAATAATTTTTGTAATAGCAGTTACATTAGTCATTTTGTCAACCTTTGAGGTATTTGTGCCACATCAACATGGACTAGACTTAGGAACAAACTTCTTGCTTCCAAAACTAGAGGTAAAAGTCATTAAGAAAGAAGTTATATGAAAATGCAAGAAGAGTATGACAATAAAGCAGCCAAGATAAAATGAACAGGAACTTGTCATCCATGAAGATTTAAACAAAAGGGGTTATTTGTTCAGCCTGTTAGCAGCTGGAAAAACTGGAAATAACTTCTTGTTTCCATCCTCCTATCTAAAGTCAGATCTCAGAAGAAAGTCACTTTGACCATCATCATGAGTGACACTGCTGCAACACTGTTGCCAAATTGGACACTTTTGTATACTGTGGCCATCACATTGAAACAAGCAGATCCCTGACAAAATATTGAAGTTAAATTGACAAAGAGTATGAAGAATTAAAACTCTGGCAGGAGCTTATTCAAATTAAGGAAAAATTTGACTGGTCAAGAAATTAACATATTCAAAGCAAAAATAAGAATATCTTAGTGATGGTGCCAATGTCAAGTACAAGAAGAGTATGCTTCTGTGATGGCACCAACGTCGAGTAAAACAAGAGTATACCCCTGTAATGGCACCACTGTCAAGTAAAAGAAGAGTATACTCCAGTGATGGCACCAATGTCAAGAGTACTTGAATAATGGTACAAATATAAAAGGAGAATATCTCAGTGATTTTTCCCTCTATTCAGCTGATGAGTGCCTTTGCAGCAGAACAAACGCCTGTTGAACCAATGAAACTGTTGATAAAGCCTACATTATTGTTCTGTAATAATTTCCCAGAAAACAAACTGCTTACAAGATCTATGACAAAGTATGAGGTGTGGAGAATTAATATCGGTACTCAATAAAGTTCCACAATTCAATTTCTGCCTCTCTACCATGCCAAAGAATTTGTTGGAAGAAGAGTGTCCTGATCATGCTTCTAAGAAACTTTTAACCTAAGAATAAGGATTGCATTGCAAAATGTGACATCATAACAGAGAAATGCCGACTAAATGTGATTGATGAATATCTGGCAATGGGATTTCATACGAGAAAAGATGATTTTTAAACAAAGGATTCCAATTATAAGAGAATCACTTCCTTTTCAGAATTTTTTTTGTTTTTTTAATCATGTCACCCCAAGCAAGGCGATGACGCCACTGATGCGCACGGGGCTACGTAAGGGTAAAAAGATTGGAAAAGAGAAAGCCGGAAACCACATCCTAACCAGGGAACAAGGGATGAGCCTCTTCACCTGTTCAATAGACGTGGGTGGAGTGTGAACCGGGTGATAGTTTAGTCTATCTACTCCAATTGAAAAAAAAACGTAAAGAGATTGGAAAAGAGAAAGCCAGAAACCACATCCTAACCAGGGAACATGCAGGGCCATTTCCTGCCTACCTCTGGTTTGAAGTGACTTGCAACAAAGCTCAAGGTCAAATACGAGAGAAATTTAGAATCTACCTCAAGGCTCTATTAGTCACATAAACATTGCAATGTTGTCAAACAGGCAAGAAAGAAAAAATCAAAATATTTGCAAAAAATTTCCATATTAAGTTGGCTTAGATCAAAGAAAATAATGTTAAGAAAATATACAGAATATCATTGAAATTATATATGAAAAGGTAATTTTGCACAAAAGATTTATTGAAATTTAGAGCCAATCTTAAACAACCTTTGAGTTTTTTTTTAAATTGTATAACACTTAATATTTGCTTTATTTTGTAATGTCTCCAGAGAAACCAAATCAACTGAAAATTTAACTTTTAGCTGCATGAAACCAGAAAATACAATTGTTGCTAATATTTTTAATTACCATTTTAATAATTACCATTTTAATAAAACATTCTGTAGACTTGAATTATGAAAAAAATTACTTGATAAATTTTTTATAGATTAATTTTATCATTTATTTTACTGTTAAATTTTTTTTAATATTTTAAATTATCAGCTTCGATATAATTCTGAATTGTTGTTCTTTAATAATTATGTTTTAATAATGCTTTCAATTTGCTGAAAAGCCAAATTTTCCAGAATTAGAATTTTAAAGAGCAAACATAATAACAATGATAATGGAAACTTGTTTATCCTTTCTCATCTACGACTGAATCAGACGCTTCTCATTCATGAATTAGAAAAAATTGTATTTCTTATCATTTATTCTGTAAAACATTCACTTTCTTGAACAAACTTTCTTTTGATAAAGTAAAAAAAAAAAAGTCAGGGCAAACAGATCAAAATTTTAACAAAACGACTAATAAATAAATAAACGAGATAAAAATGTTAATTTCAGGTGATGAACACTAAAAGTAAAAACTGCCCATGTATAATGATAAAAAAGTGTTTTTGAAAAGATGAAATATAGAGGGGCAAGAAGTGGCTTGTCAACTTCAATTCATCTAAGACCAAGCTGTTGTCTGTCAACCATTACAGGCAACCTCTCCTGCCTCCCATAAGCATGGACCAAGCAATTCTCCCGGAGAGTAATACACTACGCCTCCTCGGACTTACCCTGTCCTCAGACCTCAAATGGAACCACTATATTGAATCCATAGCAAAATCTACTGCTAAGAAGGTTGGGTCACTATGTCGATCCAGGATGTTTTTTCCACCTGAATCCATCCTGCATATATACAAGTCAACCATCCGTCCGTGCATGGAGTACTGCTGCCATTTATGGTCAGGTGCCCCTGCCGTTCTCCTCAGTGTTCTTGACAGGCTCCAAAGGAGAGTCAGTAATGTGATAGGTACTGATCTGGCGGCTCAACTGCAGCCACTTCCCCATCGTCGAAATGTGGCCTCCCTTTGTCTGTTCTATAAATACTTTCATGGCTTCTGCTCAGACGAACTTAAGTCACTGATGCCTCCTCAACAGGTGTTTACTCGTGCAACCAGACTGGCAACTGGATCCCACCCATTCACAGTCAGGTTAGCCAAATGCAGACGACAATTCTACTCCTGCAGCTTCTTCTCTTGCACTTCCCGCCTGTGGAACTCGCTCCCATATTCTTGCTTTCCTGATGGCTACAACCTCCAGGAATTTAAATGCAATGTCAATACTCATCTATTAACCACTGGACTCTAGCTCTCTCCCAACCCCCGTATATCCTTCCCTTTCTCTCCACCTATGTATCTGTCATCGCACCTGCTTTCTCAGCTTTCTATTGTTCCTTTCTAACTAGTTTGTACTCCTCACTCTTTTCTAATTAATCTTTTTACATTTATGTAGCCCCCTGCACATCAGTGGCATTTCCACCTTGCTCGGGGTGAAATGATTAAAAAAAATAAAAATAGTGAACCTGCAGTTCCTCAAAGATGCCAACAACAAAGGATCCGAATTCCTCAAAGATGCTAACAAGAAGAAATCAATGAAAATAATGGCAATATTATTTACCTCATCACTAAGAAGTTCCGTGTATCCCCTGGGAGCATACTTATCGACCCAAAGATTGCCTTCTGTCTCTGCTTCAGTTCCTCCTGCACACTGGTTTTCTTTGTTACCATCATCATTTGTTGGTTCCGCTGCTGCTGCTGCTTCTATTTCCAATGTTTCAGATTCTTGCAGACCTCTAAAAGAAAAATAAACTAAAAGTAAATAATTATATCCATAATTAGTAAAAAGTCCTTTTTATTTCTAAATTTACATGATATATTAATCATGATTTAGAAAAGAACTAATTTTATTTTAATAAACAAAGAAGAAAATTGGGCGGACCTGAAGGAGACGACCACCACCTTTAAATTTCTTGGTTTCCTTTTTTTCTTTTTTTTTTTTTTACTTTTTTTCAGTGCAATCTCTTATCGATTACACCCTAAACTTCCCGATTGACAAAAAGAATTTGGAAAAATTTCAATATTTAAACAATTTTAGATGGGGGGCTCAGTTTTTCATACAACATTATAGTAAATCGATCCTTCATTTTGGAACCAGTCGCCAGTACGAAATTACCACCACCTGTAAATTTGTTGATTATCAATTTTTTTTTTACTTTTTCAGTTCAATCTTATCGATTAAAACCTAAACTTTCCGATTGACAAAAAAAATTTGTAAAAATTTCAGCATTTAAACAATTTTAGTGGAGGGGGGGGGGCTCAGTTTTTCATATAACCTAAGTAAATTGATCCTGTGCAATTAACTTTTTTGTTTGCACATATTCAACAACTGAATCCTTTGCGAATAAAGCCATTCTTGGAGTTTCCGAGGAAGATGCCATTGTAAGAACTGAAGAAAACTTGAAATAAACAAAAACAAGCGCAACAACTCGTCCCAAAAAAACACAAAACAAAGCAACTCCAACGCGAGTGGTTCCAAAATGGAGGATCGATTTACTATAACATTGTATGAGAAACTGAGCCCTGCCCTAAAATTGTTTAAATATTGAAATTTTTCCAAATTCTTTTTGATAATTGGAAACTTTATGTAATAATTGATAAGACTGCACTGAAAAAAGTAAAAACTATGAGAAACAACAAATTTAAAGGTGGTGGTAGTCTCCTTCAGGTCCACCGAAAATTGTATATTATTTCTGTCAATTTTTTAGTTGAATGAACCTTTAACAAACAACATGTATGAATTGACTCTTCTGTGTATCATAAACTAAATTGAAAATACAAAAAATAATTCATACGATCATATTCAGAGAAGATTTACTCAGAATATGAAGCAGGTAAGAGTAAATTAAAATTTTTTTTTAAAACTTTAAAAATCTTTTTAGGTTATAAACAGTTGGAAGGTGCTAACATATTTTATGCAGAAATTGAATGCATAGAGAAAATGTAACAAAAGTAACTCTGAGTATAACAATAAATATAAACGTTTGTTTAAAATTATTCAAGGTGATCTAACCAAAATTGTTTAAATAAAATAAAAAAACTTATTATCAAAATTACAGTAGAATTTAAATGATTTGCTTTTATTCATTTTTAAATTTACTATTTCAGCTTTTTTAAAAACCTGTAATTTTTTTTTTTTAATCATTTCACCCCGAGCAAGGCGGAAATGCCACTGATGAGGGGGGGGGGGCTACATAACTGTAAAAAAATTAATTAGAAGAGAGTGAGGAGTACAAACTAGTTAGAAAGGAGCAATAGAAAGCTGAGAAAGCAGGTGCGATGACAGATACATAGGTGGAGTGAAAGGGAAGGATATACGAGGGTGGGGAGAGAGCTAGAATCCAGTGGTTAATAGATGAGTATTGACATTGCATTTAAATTCCTGGAGGTTGTAGCCATCAGGAAAGCAAGAATATGGGAGCGAGTTCCACAGGCGGGAAGTGCAAGAGAAGAAGCTGCAGGAGTAGAATTGTCGTCTGCATTTGGCTAACCTGACTGTGAATGGGTGGGATCCAGTTGCCAGTCTGGTTGCACGAGTAAACACCTGTTGAGGAGGCACCAGTGACTTAAGTTCGTCCAAGCAGAAGCCATGAAAGTATTTATAGAACAGACAAAGGGAGGCCACATTTCGACAGTGGGGAAATGGCTGCAGTCGAGCCGCCAGATCAGGACCTATCACATTACAGACTCTCCTTTGGAGCCTGTCGAGAACACTGAGGAGAACAGCAGGGGCACCTGACCATAAATGGCAGCAGTGTTCTATTACTTGCATTTAAAAAAAATGACTTAAGAGTAGATCTAAATAAATAATTACTTTTGTATTTTTTTTTTTTAATAATTTCACCTCAAGCAAGACTCGTGTGTAAGGGGTTACAGTGGGAGAAAAGACTGGGTACAGTGGGAGAAAAGACTGGGTACAGTGCGTATTGAAAAAAGGATAAAAGACGAATGGGATTCAAGAAGATAGAAGATGGTGATTGACATTGCATTTCCACTTTTGGAGATTGCAGTTATCAGGGAAACAAGTAAACGGAAGGGAGTTCCAGGGGCAGGAAGTGCAAGAATAGAAAATGTTGGAGTAGAAGTGGCATTCTTGTTAGAATCTATAACATTTATAAATCTATAATTCATACATACATTGAATATTGATACATTTAGTCTGGGACATCTGCTATATATTTAGAGATTCTTGATAAAATCCCCAAAAAAATCTGGAATGTTATTGACTCTGACCTGGCATCTTGGCTTTAGTCACTTTCAGACCACCATAATTTCCCCTGTGTTTTTCTTATAAATATTTTCATGGTAATAGTTCTGATAAACTTTCCTTTTTGGTACCTCAACTTTATTTAACTACAGTAATGGTTGAAAGCTACATATCATCATTTTAAAGATGAAATTATTAGATGTAAGTTCTATGCTAGCAGTTTCTTCTCATACACATCTCACTTGTATGAACCCTCTTTTAGCCTCTTACTTTCCAGACAACTTTGATTTTCAAAAATTGAAGTGTCATGTCAATTGTTTTCATTCCTATTCTTTCATAGTTCTATCTCTAACATTTTTTCTTTTTGTCATATTCTTTCACAATCAGTAACTATTTGTGTTTTAGTGGTTTTATTTTTTTTTTAATCATCTCACTCCAAACAAGGCATTCCACTGCCACTATTATGCATAGGGGAAGGTAAAGAGAAAGAGTGGTTAGACATAGGGAATGTCAGGAGAAAGGTGACAGATGAGTAAGGATACCGAGGATGAGGGTTGGGCAGATGGGAAGAGTGTTTGATAGAATGGGAACAGGTTAGTGTGTTAGGAGGTGTCTATTGACCTTACATTTAAACTCCTGGAGATTGTAGCCGTCGGGGAAGCAATTGTTTGGAAGAGAATTCCACAGTCGGGAAGTGCGAGGAAAGAAACTGTTGGAGTAGAAGTTACGGCTGCATTTTATCGGTTTCACTGTAAAAGGGTGAGATCTAGTTGTTAATCTAGTATCTCATTCAAATTCGTATTTAGGGGGCACCAGTGATCTAAATTCATCGGAGAAGAAGCCGTGAAAGTATTTATAGAAGAGACACAGGGAAGCCACGTCGCGCCGGTGGGAGAGAGACTGCAGGCGGTCTGCCAAGTCGGTATCTATCACATTGCAGACCCTCCTCTGAACCTTATCGAGAAGCCCGAGGAGAATAGCAGGGGCACCCGACCAGATATGGCAGCAGTATTCAATGCACGGGCAGATGGTAGATTTATATATTGCCTTGCTCAAGGGTGAAATGTTCTTTTTTTAATTTTTTTTTTTCTTGAAACTTTTCAAACTGGTCATTTTTCATTGAACTAATGTCCAAAAAATTTAAACAATGATAAATACTAAATAAAATTAATGTTTGTTGCACACTTTCTTCTAGTGAGTGCAGAACCAGGGATCGAACCGCAGACCGTTGGATTTCAATTCAACGCTCTCCCAACTGGCTTCTTGCTACGCCTCTTCCTCTTCCTACTCCACTTTCCTCCTTCCACCTTTTCACTGCGTCTCTCTGCGTCAGCTTCACGCCAAGAAATTGACGCCACTGAAATCCTCGAGTGAACTTGGTCGGTCAGTTTTATAATCCATTTCTCTACCCATAATCCATTTCCTCGGTCTATAAAAATTCCCCTCGAGGGCCTCCTCTCTTTTTTCCTTTAGAATGAGCTGAAGGTGGATTATTAAGACAGAGGTGAGTATTATTATTATTTTCTTTCTTTGGAACAGATTACTGCTTTGCAAGCCAGACACAAACGAACTCTCTTTTTTCCAGAGCCGCCGCTAGTCGCCCTTTCATGTTCACACTCCCCCCTGGTCTCAAGACCACACATGTGGCAAGGCGGACGTGGCCGCTTGTTGCGGGCACTCCTACGAAGGGGGATTGTCTGGATTTCTTCATCTGAGCTCTCAGAAGTGGCATCGGAATTATCGGCAACAGCGTCGGGGTTCGCAGTCGGACCATCAGACTCGCGGGGCGTAGGTCGAATCCACAGTTCGTCATTGGATGATTCACCACTGCCGCTACTTGTCAACGAATTCGTATTCAGGCGGGCCGAATGTCCCTCACATGGCGTGGAGTACCATCAACCAGCACGGCCTGCTCACTGACGATGCCGGTGATTCGTCCCCTTCGAAAACTGGTGGTGCACCGGCTATTGGGAGGCTTCACCCAGACGGTGTCCCCTAATTCATACGGCCCTCTTGTTCCCCGCCGATCAGGCAGACGCGCGTCAATGCCCTTGATGCGCACTCGGTAGCGATGGATTGCATTGGCGGGTGCGCTCACAGCAGTCACAGCATCCCTCGGTGTTGCATTATATCTATAGACCGCTTCTGCAATAGTGCACGCCTTCCTGGCCGCGGTCCTCTTCACGCTTCGGTGGCACCGCTCTGCTATGCCGTTGCCACTCGGCACATATGCACATCGGTGTCTGAGCCTGATCCCCCACTCGTCTACAAAACGCCTAAATTCTACGCTGCAGAAGGCAGTATCGTTGTCCGTGAGGATCTCTTCAGGCGGCCCCCTTTCGTAAAATATGGATTCCAATTCACGGATGACACTGGAGGAGTCCTGGCGTGCCAACGGGCGCCAGATCGCAAACCTCGTCGGTCCGCAATCTATCAGTGTGAGGAAGTGCTGGCTGCCATAATGGGTTATGTCCATACCCAGTCGGCTCCAAGTCATGTCTGTTCCCAGCCGACCCCTCCGCCATCTCGCTGGGGCGGGGTCGATTGACTGGCATGTTTGGCATTCCTTGACCACCGCTCTCACTGCACTTTTTGACACTGACGGATTGGTCAATTGTACAAAATAGCATGTCCGTCTCACTCCGGGGTGCCCACTGATGTGGTGTATTTCCCTGATTTTGTCTGCCGCCTCCACAGAGGCAGCACATAGTAACGGTACTGGCCCAGCTTCTTTCTTCACGGCATCAATCCATCTCTGAGGCACCCGAGTGAGCCTATCAGCGAGGTTGCAGTTTGAGGTGACAAGTACCACATCCACAGACAGATTGTACTCTGTTACTAGCTTTCTTATGGTCTCCAACCTCCGTCTGATCAGCATCTCGCTGGCCGCCTTGGTGCGCACCCTGGCCTTACCTGTCAGTGTGTTTGATATCCAGTGGTACACGCACAGCGAATCTGTGTGTATGTGTAATTTCTTGACTTTCCACTGGAGTGCCAGGTTAATGCCTTTCGTCACCGCATCGAGCTCTGCCAGGTTGATGTGAGCAGCGTCATTCGTCGGTCGCAGCCAGCAGGCGTCCTCAATCGCAGCTCCGTTCTCCTCAAGCAGCACACCAATCGCCACAGAGCTCGCATCCACCCACACGCTCAATTCGTCTCCCTGCACACACCAGTCTCCCTTTGCGGGGTCATCCTGCTTTACCCTTGCGATGGTCTCCTTCACCATGCGAACCAACAGATCGTCCGTCGTTTCATCATCCCAGTCTTTGGTGACTGCGCTTGCCCTCCTTTTTATGGTGCCTGTTGCTACACGAGTCCATCCACACACTGGTAGGTGCCCCACAAGTTTTCCACACAGGGAGAAGACCACTCGTCTCGTAAAGACTTCGGGTACTTCAGGAACTGCAGTTCCGCGCCCCCACTTCAAAGTCCCCCGCTCCTTTCGAACTTTCAGGCCCAAGACACGGGCGCCATCCTCCAAATGTTCCGGGTCCTTGCAAATCAGGCCAAACTCGGCCAGTTTGGTCCTTACGCGTGATGATGATACAACGTCTTCGTTCACGTATATGTCATCAAGGTACGTCGATGTCCCCTCTTTCATTGTTTCTTGCTGTGACAACACAGCGTTGACTATGGTCTTCATTATTTGGGGTGCCACGTTCAGCCCGAAGCCCAGTCTGGTAAGGCAGTACCTTCTGCCGGCAAACACCACCGTCTGAAACGGCCACATCGTTTCGCTGACCCGGATCTGCAGATACGCTTTTCTTAGATCCAGCAGGGACACATTGGAACCCTGCTGGCGCCATTCTCGTAGCTTGCTGGCGCAAACATCAGCATCTGCCGTAAATGCATCAACATGCGCATTTAGTTCGCGGTAGTCCATCACTGGCCTCACTTTTGCTTTGTTGTGCTGAGTAACCGCCATCAGCGGGATCAAACCTTTGGGAGGTCCAAGTTTCTCATAGGGGTAAGGAATTAACCAGCCATCCTTGATCCATTCACGAAGCTCCTCTTCGTATGCAGGCCTTATTTGGTCGGGCACATGGTACTCGGCTACTTCGTTCCGCAATTTTGCTGGCTGCTGATTTCCCGACCACTTCCATGAGGCGGTCCAAGCCTTCTGGTGCTGGTCAAATTCGACACTAAAGTCTGGCTGGTCGATCCTCAGCGCTGCGCACACTGGGGTCCTCTCTTGAAACTGCACTTCCCCCGTCTGCGTTATGTGAACACCACCTAGGGCTCTGATGGCATCATAGCCTAGAAGCAGGTCAAAGTTCAGTGGTTTTTTGAGCGCTACTAGCGCCTCGACGTTGGCCGAGTTTCCTGTTCTTGTACGGATGTTTATCGCACCCACCCCGCAACATGTCCGCGATTCTCCACTGATGGTGGTTACCCTGACACCCTTCTCCTTCCAAGTGTGGCAGAGGTCTACGAACACTATGGTGCGGGAGCACCCGGAGTCGAGGAGTGCTGAGCACAATGTCTCGTTGACATATACCTGAATGATCGGAAGCGCCTCTAATTTCTGCTTTGGGGAAAGGTCGACGCCGGCACCTTGTCCCCGGCCCCGTTTCCCGCACAATCCCGGGCCATATGTCCGGTTTCATTACACCGGTAGCAGCGAACAGCTGTCGGTCGCCGTCTGCAGTTCCTTGCAATGTGGCCCTGGCCATCGCACCTATAACACACGACCCCACCACGCGGGCTAAGGCCCTGAGACGGTTTATCATCACTCGGTGTGGATTGTGCAGCGGCGATTACCGGATCTCTCAGCTCGGAATTATCCTTCATCACGGTTCTGGCTCGGTCCACCAGGTCATTAAGGGGCAACGAGGTTATGTTTGAGCTCGCCCGCAGGAGCTGTTTTGCTCCGGTTGGGAGCCCCGCCAGAAATTTATATGCCAAGGCCCGCTCGGGCAGCCCACCGAACAACACCGTCAACTTCGTCAGCTCGGCCAAATATACGTCCACAGTTTCGCCAGGATGTAATTGTCTTGCCTCAAATTGCTCCCAGGCAGTGGCGGGGTCGATAGCAAACGCTTTGTATAGGGCTGCCTTGATCCTCTCATAATTCTGTTTTTCCTCAGCACTGAGCTGTTGATACACAGCGAAAGCCCCACCGGACAAACGCAGAGGAATCACATGTTCAATGTTTTTGACACCAGACAAGAGACAATGCAGTTCCACTTTTTCCACCCAGTCAAGTACTGGGGTCGAGCCACTGAACTCTGGAATCAATTTCAGGTCGAACCTGTCCCCCATTACGCCGAAATAGCTTGTTGCACACTTTCTTCTAGTGAGTGCAGAACCAGGGATCGAACCGCAGACCGTTGGATTTCAATTCAACGCTCTCCCAGCTGGCTTCTTGCTACGCCTCTTCCTCTTCCTACTCCACTTTCCTCCTTCCACCTTTTCACTGCGTCTCTCTGCGTCAGCTTCACGCCAAGAAATTGACGCCACTGAAATCCTCGAGTGAACTTGGTCGGTCAGTTTTATAATCCATTTCTCTACCCATAATCCATTTCCTCGGTCTATAAAAATTCCCCTCGAGGGCCTCCTCTCTTTTTTCCTTTAGAATGAGCTGAAGGTGGATTATTAAGACAGAGGTGAGTATTATTATTATTTTCTTTCTTTGGAACAGATTACTGCTTTGCAAGCCAGACACAAACGAACTCTCTTTTTTCCAGAGCCGCCGCTAGTCGCCCTTTCATGTTCACAATGTTTCATACATAACCACAATTCCTTTTTAATTTATATTGTCAGACATTTATACTGAAGCATAAGGAGAGCTCGATATTTCTTCTTCAGGTCATAGGCGATCATGGACTTCCACTTGGCTCTGTCTCTTGTCGCTCTCAAAAGTTTTCCTCTCCCAAACTCTGCTCTGCCATCCATTTGCTCAGGCCTATCAAGTAGGTCTTGGACTGCTTTCCACTGTCTCTTTTTCTGTCCTGTAAATATTAAATTCTCCAGGCCCTCCTTCCTCATTACATGTCCCAGGAACCTCATCATTCTCTTATGTTAAGTATGAGTTTTCTCCTTGTTTCCATCCTCTCCAACACCTCATCGTTAGCCACATGCTCAGCTCATGGTATCCTCAGCATCCTTCTGTAAAACCACATTTCTGCTGCCTCAAATCTCTCCTTCATCTTTAATGAGATCATCCAGCATTCAGTTCCATACAGAAGGACAGATATCCCATAGCAATCCTGCACTCTTTTCTTTGTTTCCAATGAGATTTTTCTGTCTTTCAATACTCTGGTTAGATCCTTGCCTATGCCAATATGTCTTTGGATCTCAACATCGCACTTTCCTTCCTTTGTCAGAATGCTTCCCAGGTATTTAAATTTCTTAACTTGTTATATTTTAGTTTCTCTGAGCTGTAGTTGGCCTTTTTTACTGATGACCATGCATTCAGTTTTCTTCAAGTTTATGCTTAGTCCTTTCCTCTTGCTTTCTCTTGCTACCTTCTGTAGGAGGTCCTGCATTCTCCTTTCTGTGTCTGCTATCAGCACTGTGTCATCTGCAGATCTTACATTGTTGAGATTATGGCCACCAATGACAAATCTTGCAACAATCTCTTAGAATTTTCTCTGTATAAGTTGAATAGATCCAGTGAGAAAACTCTTCCTTGTCTTACACTCCATTTTATTTTTGGATACCTTCTGAATTCACTTCCTATCCATAGGTATGCAGTTTGCTGCCAATGTAGATTCTTGATTATCCTAAAGTCTTTTCCAAAAATGTCAAGGCCATTGAGCATCTCTATCAAGTCTTTGTGTTGTCAAACACCTTTGTGTGGTCTACAGAATACAGATAGAGGTTCTTCTGCACTTCCATTGCTCTTTCAGATGGCATTCTGAGCAGGAATATTGCATTCCTTGTTCCAGAATCTTTAAAAAATGCCACACTGTTCTTGTCCTATCTCTGGGCCGATTCTACTGCACGCGCTGTTCATCAGAATCCGGATGATGAGTTTTGTAATGTGGCTCATTAAGCTGATTGTTTGTTGGAGTTCACATTCTTTTGCCCTTGGCTTCTTAGGCAGTGCTATGAAAATTGACCTGCTTAGGTTCTCCAGTACATTTCCGCAGTTGTAGATTTCAATTATTATTTCTGTGAGCCCATCTATGCCAAAGCCTTCTAAGGACATCAACATCTATATTACAATTCCCATCGGGTCCTGCTGCTTTGTTTCTGTTCAATTTGACCATTTTGACCACTTCAGTTTTTAATATTTCTGGTCCATCTATATTTTTGTGTATTGTTGGTTGCTCTCGCTTCTTGTGGAAGAGATTAACAATACACTCGTCCCATCTCTGAAGTATTTTTTTTCTAGTATAGGTATGCCATCCTTTACTTTTATACATCATGTTACTGAGCAGATCTTTTTGTCCTGTTAGTTCCTTTATTTTTTTATGCAAATCACCATTATTTGTCGTGCTCAGCCTCTCTACTTTGGCACATTTGTTGTTGAGCCCTCTTTCTTTAGCCTGTCTGCATTTGCTCCTTATTTTCTTGCGTAGTTTCTTGTACTCTGTTACATATCTTGGTTTCATTTTTTGTCTCTTTTGTATCAAGTCAAGAATCCCTTCAGTAATCCACTCATTTTTCTTCTGATGTGCTTTTTTCTTTGGGATGATGTTGTTTGTTAATGTCACGAGAGCTACTTTTAGTGAATCCCATTTTGAGCTTCCATTTCCAATTTGTCCTTCATAGTTTGTTTTCACACTGTCCATATACATTTCCTGCAGATTCGGGTCATTCACAAGTCTATTGTGCCGCAGTCTTAGGGTTAGGGTTAGGTTTCTTTAATCGCCTTAGTTTTATCCTTAGTTCACATACGACTGGCGTGTGGTCACTACTGCAGTCAGCAGCTGGGTAGGCTTTGCAATGAAGGACTGCATTTCTGAATCTCTTGTTGATAGAAACAAAATCAATTTGGTTCTTAATTTCTCCTCCTTGACTCCTTCAGGTGCACTTAGGACCAGGTGTTAGTTGTTATCTAGTCATTCGCTGTGCACCATTGCACCCATTTCTTACCATGGCCATTGCAGTGTCCTAGTCCGACATTGTCGACTGTTTCACCTTCTCTCTTAGCCAACTTTGACAAAGAGATCTCCTATGATGATTCTGATTTCTTGTGATTCGCACTGTGCTTTAGTATAATTGAGCATGTACTTTGTGTTGTCAGTGCCTCTGCCATTCTTACCGATATATAGAGAGGCTTCCCTTTCAGTTTTGCTACTAGAATTCTTTCAGATATCTGGTAGTATCCCATAATGCATTTCCTTGTATTTCCAGTATAACACCAACTCCTTTTCCATTATTTTCACCTCCTGCATATATAATTCTGTGGTAATTGCTAATGAAGTCTCTATTGTTTGGCCAGCTTGTTTCACATATATCTAAAATGTTTGTTTAATCTAGTTATCTTTTGCTTCATGTTTTCCAGTTGTCCATAGTTGTTCATGGTTCTGACCTTCCACGTCCCAAGAGTTGTTTTTTGTTTGTTGCAAACAGTCGCAGGATAATGGTCCAGTGACACCTGCCGCTCCTGTCCTTCCATTCCGGGCAAGGGAAAAATTCTGAGGAAATTTATCCCCTTGTTACGGAGAGGGCTGAGGGGCGTGAGTACCAATCGATCATGCAACTAAGAAAGTAGACACAAAGGCAAGGAAAGGAGATGGCAATAGCAAAGAAGGATGACAAACGCAGATGGTCAGTTGGAGACGATGCAAATCAGGTCGGTTTTTTTAAGCGAACGGTGAATGGTAAGGCGATGGAGGTCATGTATCTGGAGCAGTATCCGGACGTCAGCGGGTGTGGGAACTGGTCAATGGACGTCAGGGGGCACTGGAACAGGTCGTTGCACATCAGTAGGCACTGAAACTGGTAGCAAGACGTCAGTGAAGTGCCGCAGTAGGTAGCTGGTGGCTGCCAGAATCGAATTAGCTGTGGTCTGCGGGAGTGAGCTGGATGCTGCTAGAAATTGCAGGAGTGGGCTGGATGCTCTTGCAGCCTCCAGCGGCATCCAGCTCACCCTTTACCATGTTAATACATTAATGCATATAATATTTACGTATTTGAAAGTGTGAATATTGAACTGTTGAACAAAATAAAACTTAAACAGATCACCTTAAAATTCTCACAAAGTTTATTTCCTGCTTGTATACAAGTGTCAAAACATTTTTTCATAAAATTTGAAAATTGGGTTTAAACAATTCAAAAATCAAATTATATAAAAATTTGTGTCTGTTTTGTTTCCTTATTAAGGAAATCAAACGATAAATCATATTTCACGTTTTATAACTTTTCACATAACAACATCAAGCACTAAAACAAAATAATTCATACACATGGATTTCTCTCTCTCTCTCTCTCTCTCTCTCTCTCTCTCTCTCTCAAACAATATATATATTATCCTATGATGGTGGCACAACTCGGAGTTTCATGCACCATACAATCTGGTACATAATGTATAAAACTCTGTGTTGTGCCACCAACGTAGGATAAGATGTATATCTATTAATATAACAGCCTCTATTATACAACATTGAGCACTGTTTTATTAATAACTGAATAATATTTTTATATATGTGCAAATGCTTGAGTGTATAGCCATATATATATATATATATATATATATATATACGTGTGTGTGTGTACACATGTAAGGCAGGGTGCAATGGGTAAATTATCGCCATATTTTATTTTTGATTTTGTGCATGCACATTGTTTGAGATTTTGTCAACTGCACAGTATAGCAAGGTTAGTTAAGCGCCACCTGTGATAAAAAAGTACACCATGATGAAATTCACTCCAACAGAAATTTAGAAACAATCTGCTGTACTGCTTGTTATCTGGAGTGGGAGCTCTAATACAAAAATTTTAGAGTATTTAAGTGTCAAACTGAGGACAGTGCAGAGGATTCGGAAAGAGTTGGAAGAGTCTAATGGTGATTACGAGGTATGGTGGCTCGGAAAAATCACTCTGATCGTTCTGACAAGAAGAGATCTTCCCAAATTTGTTTGTGAGGGCCTCAGACTCAACATCGAGTCCTACATCAAGTGCCCTGAGAAGGTGATACTGCCCTGGGTCAAGAGGGTGGCTGCTGGAATACCCCATGTCTGGCAACAGGACTCTGCACCATGCAACACAAGCAGGAGAACCCATTCATGGCTGTCAGAGAATTTCTGCAATCACATCACTCCTTACATCTAACTCAGACTTAACTCCCCAAACTGCAACACCCTTGATTATTATGTGTGGGGTTCAGCTGAGTGAGAGCCCAACAAAACCCCTTGTAACACCAAAGATGAATTGAAAGCAAGGATTATGGCAGCATTCACCAAAAAAAAAAAAAAAAAAAAAAAAAAATGGAGACCATCCAGAAGAGTTGCAGGAGATTCCAAAATCATCTGGAGACCAGGATTGAAGCCAAAGGTAATTTCATTGAATATGTGTGTTGTGGTACAGTGGATATCGGCTCGGAACGAGAAATCGGGGAGCTGAGTTCGAATCCCAGTAGAATCCTTTGTATTCACTTACGTGCAAATACCCTTGGGAAAGGTATTAATCCGTCTCTTCCTTCCAGTTATGGGTTAAATAGCAGGACAGATTGGGTTCTATAGCCTTGGTCGGCAACCAGTCTACCGTAGAAAGCAATGGCAACCTACTGCGGGATAATCTTCTGCCCAGTCAGTCATGTCTCTTTCGAGACATGATCGCCCAAATGTGTATCACGTATGGCACTTAACTGACTGACAGTAAAGATATTTTTGTGTAATTTTAGTAAATATATCTGTTAAAATGAGATGTCAGTGTTATTTTCAGTGTTGCGTAATTTTTGACGACAATTTATCCATCAGACCCTGCACATACTCATACTTACAAAATAAAATAAAAATTATTAGAAATGAAACTCACGCATTGATTGATTGAGAAATTCTCTCCGCTTCAGCCAAAACAGAAGCAGTACGCTTGAAAAGAAAAAAAACGTTTTTTTAATTGGATAACCCCATTAATTGTATTCACTTACACACAAATACTCTTGGAAAAGGTATTAATCCATCTCTTCTCCATCAAGCTAGAGGTTAAATAGCAGGACAGATTAGGTTCTATAGCCTTGGTTGGCAACTAGTCTAACACAGAAAACAATGGCAACCTACTGCGGGAAAATCTTTTGCCCACTCATGATCACCCAAGCATGTACCACATATGACACAACTGACTGAACCTTTAAATGAAAAAAATCTGAGTATGAAACTATAACATCTTTTTATTTAGATTTTCATATATATATATATATATATATATATATATATATATATATATTTAGATTTTCATTATAATTGTAGGTAATCAATATTATATAATTTAATATTTTTTAAGATTGGACTTCATCCTAAAAACAGTATAAATGTGACTTTTAAGAATAAACAATTTTTTTTTAGTTTCAGAAATCTCTCCTAACTGCAAATTAAAAGTGAGCTATACACAATATTATTTTCATTAATATCATTAAACAGACATTGTGCACAATGTAAAAGAATACACAATAGCGAACTATACTATTTACATTATTCAGACTATTGTCCTCATCTTTGTTGCCATTTGTACGACATTTTGGCTGTTGTATTTTCAGTCATTGAACTTCGAACTAAACACTTTATTCCTATTCCATTTTGATTGCATAGAAAGAGGAAAAAAATCATGACATGGCTTTAATAAAAAAATGAAAAATGGAATCAGTGAAACGGAAAAGATGTCAATTTCAAATCCTTTCATTTGTACCCACTTCTTAAAATAACAACCAGAATCCCTATTTATGATTTTTATAGTTATATTTTGTTCAAGTTGTTAAGTACAAATATCTAACAATGTGATAAGGAAAATTCTACAGGTATTTTATTGTTGTAGAACTTGTCATGAGCTTGTTCGATTTTTTATCTGAAGAAATAATATTCATTAGAAATTTCCAATTGGAAAACCGTTAAATTCTCACAGATTAAAACTCGTACTAAGTATAGTGTTTAATAGCAAATTTGTTTTGTTTTGCCGACAGCAATGGGATGAGAAAGTATAAAAGTTAAAGCAAACAAAACTTTTCACTGAAAAATATTGTCTTTCATGAATTTCTTGAAAAATTAAAGAAACATTTTTATGAAGCTTAAATAAATTTGTAAATGGAAGTTAATCATCATCATCAATCCAATGACCGGGTGTGATCATAGGGTCACAGCTGAGACCCTGACCAGTCCTCTCAATATGTTTCAGTTTCATACTCATGTGTGAGTCTCTGTGAATAATGCTCGTTTCTTATCTGATGAAGTCTCACACTGCATTCCATATACAAGATGCCTAAATTAGTTTGTTTCAATGCTTGGATAAGTTTTATACTTAAAACAAATATTTTTTTCTGTATTATTAAAATATATCAAGTACTTTTTTTCTATTGGTAATTGAAATTTATGCACCATGAAACTTTTCAAAAGTTCCACATCTGATGATGATAGTAAACATTAAAAAAAAACACATCTGCTGCTGTTATTCCACAATTATGTATTTTAAATTTTTTTTTAGATTTAATTTTTCTTTGCCAAAGTTACCTTCTATAAAAAGAACTGTAAAGAATATTATTTCAATTTGAATTCTTAATGAAAAAATGTTCTTATATTGGTTATCCAATTTGTCAGGCAATATTATATTTTAGATTTGTATATATTTATTGTTGTGACCATTTACAAAGGAAAAAAAAGAAGCAATTTACCTCTTCTTCAATTTTCTCCATCAGTACAGTAAAGGGCAGACCAAGTAAGTGCAAAGACTTAGCATTTTCTGCAACTTTTAAAGACTGAAAGAAATGAAACAAAAATATAAAGATACAAAACAAAAAATTAAATGAAAAAAATATCATATATCTTCCATTTTACATTCAACAATTTGGGGGACTGTTACCTCTATAATAACAAAGATATCAACTCTAATACCTGTACCCACTATAGGTAACGTTTATAGTAATAAGAAATAGTATTGGATTAGAAAAAAATTATTCTAATTTAGATAAATTGTTAGATGAATAAAAATAATTAGATATATTTCTTCTTTTCTTCAAAAATATACTCCTGAAATTTTTACAATAAAAGTCTATTTTTATACTTTCATAGTGTTTTGACCCTAGTTTGGGGGTTAACTATTTACCCATAGCTGGGACCCTAACAGGTACTACCACTCCGGGTCATAATGGACCTGGGAACAAAAGCAATTAAGAGGTGGTTCCATGTTCCTCACAACCTCCCAATCAGAGGCCTTGCTACCAGATGCAGTTTATTGTCATACCCAGGAACAACAGCTTTATGTCTTCCACTATATACAAGAGTTTATAATGTTATATACCCTTATTGAGTAAGGTATATTGTGCTACTGCAAAATGGCTATCGTCTTCACTAATAAACACAGACATGGATATATAAAAATATACATTTATATTTTTATTCTTCTTCTTTGGTGACATGGCATGGAAAAGAGGATGGTCAGGAAGATGGCACACACGCGTACAAGGGAGTTGATCAGTCGAGATCGTCTTTTCTTCTCAATCCAATCTTCTATCCTATCTTTCTCTTATGCGAGTTTCAATTGATCACGTCATCTTTTGTCACGCACATTGTTTATTATTTTACAATGTTCATATTCTTTGACTTTGACTACGCTGTTTATCAAAACAAAATTTTGCCTGTCACTTGATGTTTGCATTCCTAACCTTTCAAAACAATATTTTCTTTTAAATTTTGCCAGCCTTGCACTGTCTCATCAAACAATTATTTGATCAATGTAAATATGTTTCTAGGTGAATTTATACATCACAGTAAGAGAATATATAACAAGAATACTCTCAATGACTACCCTTTTCCCCATCCAAAAACATGTTTGATATGGACATAATAATGCTACACTGAAGTCAGTTATGGGTTAAATAACAAAGTAAGACTTGTGGACCCTGCCCTTAAAAACAAATCCCAATGAATCTTGATACTCAAAAAGAAAAAAGTATTACTAGACACAAACTTTATATTTAAAAAAAACAACAATAAATTGTTGAAAGAAAAAGGTATTACCAGCAATAAATAAATAAAGTTTAGTTGGCAATAAATGACCCGCCGAGGTTGATATGCCATAAAAACAACCAACCAACCAACTAAATTTAAATACTAATTTGCATAAAACCAAAATTTCAAAAACCTCTTAGGCGAGACAGACATTTATATAACTCCCTGTTGTGCCACATTTGCACATCCTAAACTAAGCTGGGTTAAATTTATTCCTGTGTCAGAGCAGACATTGACATCCTTTGGGGTCTTTCTTCACTTGGTAGTTATGAAGTCCACCCCTCCCAATTCACCTTCTGATGCACCAAGCTATTCCCTTCTATTTTTTTTTAATCATTTCACTCCAAGCAAAGCAAAAAAGCCACTAATACAAAGGATTACTCATGAAACTAAATCAATCTACCCCAGTGAACAAAATAAAGTTCAGTTTGAAATTCCAGTCACCTGAAGAAGGTCAGAGCATACAACAGCTGAAACATCATTAATATGGCAATAAAGATGAGGTCAACTGTCTGAACAATGTAAATAGTGTAAATAATTGCAATAACTCATCTCAGAAATATAGGCAGATGCTGAAGAAGGCTCAACCATACAAGATCCGAAACCTCATGAATATGGCAACAAAGATGAACACAACAGTTCAAACAATGTAAATAGTGTACATAAGGGGTTACTGAGTGTGAAATAATATGATAAGAAAAATATTATTATGGAGGGAGAACAATAAAAGAACTGTTGATGCTCTGGTGTAACATTGAGTGCAAAGCCTATTTTAGTATCTCACAAGGTGATCCCTGCCTGTGCATTTTGGGGTCACCACAGATAAACTTGTCTTAGAACAAAGGTTTCTCATTGCTTCGAACCTCAGTTACTTCCAGGCATAAATCATATATATGATTAAGCTGTAACGTTTAAAGATTTCTATGTAAATCATTATTTAAGCATTAAAATTATTTTTTTACTTACAAATACAATTATAAATTTCATACAGTCACCATAAACACCATAAAAACTATGATTTCTTTTTTTAAATGCCATGTTAAGACTGAGTGATGGATTCTATGGTTTATCAACCTTTTGCAGGTTAATTAAAGCCTGAAAACGTTTTTAGATTGTAAGAATTTCTTTGAGATAATAATGGCTTAGTGATACACGTTTTATCTATTACTTGGTGAAGAAGAAACATCTATACCTTTCCAAAGGACATTTGCACATAAGTCAATATAACAAACCCAACAGGAATTGGAACTCGGCTCTCTGATTAACAATTCCAAGCCATTATCCATTACACCACCCACACAGCCAAGCTTACAGCACCTGGTATTCCAAAGCCATCACCCATCTAGGTAATGACCAGGCTTAATATTGCTTAAATCAGATAACTGTACAGGAACTAGTGTTTCATCATGATATGGCCATAATTCACACTCCATCCACGTCTATTGAACAAGTTAAGAGGCTCATCCCTTGTTTCCTGTTTAGGATGCAGTTTCCGGTTTTCTCTTTTCCAATCTTCTCACTCTCTGTTTTTTTTTTCTTTTCTCAATTGAAGTAGATAAACTAAACTATTGCCCGGTTCACACTCCATCCACATCTATTGAACAGGTGAAGAGGCTCACCCCTTGTTTCCTGTTTAGGATGCGGCTTCCGGTTTTCTCTTTTCCAATCTCTTCAATCTTTTGTAGCCCCCTGCACGTCAGTGGCATTACCGCCTTGCTCGGGGTGATATGATTAAAAAAAAGCCTGTCCCTAGATTTTTTTCTGTAAATCTGTAAATTACCACATTTTCTTTGGAAAGGTAGTAGAATGGTTTTTCATTGCTTTCTCTATCGTTTGGAATTAAAAGATTTCCTTTTCTGAGATTGCCTACCATCCAAGTCTATAGAGTGCAGTCTACCCTGTTATTTAACCTAAAACTACAAGTACCACTGCAATTATTACATAAATTTCAAGCATTTTCAAATAATGTTCAATAGCCAAAGCCTGTAAATGAAGTCAAAGTGATAATTATTAACAATGACAGGAAAAGAAAAACTTAAAGAGAAAACAACAATAATACAAAACTTTAGCAAAAATATAGCAGTCCCCATAATAATTGAATTGACCACAAATTCAATTTAGGACTTAAAAATCCTGCTCTGAACTTCTGGGATAAGGAGTCAATATTTACATTCAAATATTTCCATTCTTGTTATTATCACTATATTTCTTTGTTCCTCCAGTTCCAACCTTTACAGCTAAGACTTGCCATGTTATGCACATTGTAGTAAATGCCCTTCATATTCCATTGATGAGATGTAACTTACATTTGAGTAACTTCTTCCCACAAACCACTACTTTGAGAAACCAACTCCCAAGAGGATGCTTCCCCAATTACTACAACCATTACCCTTTTCGAGTTAACCATTATCTTCCCCACATATTCCTATAAACTGTAACTCGTACTTTGTAACCTTAACCCTCTATCTCATCATTGTAAAAAAAAACATTTCAGCAATTGTGCCTTTCAGCCTTTTTCAAGGTTCTTCTGATTCAGGTAATCTTCAGGGAATTTTGAACTGAATCCTTTATTTAATCTATGGGGTTGTGCATTGTTCTCATTGTCCAGGGTCCAGGGGTCCAGGGGTCTAGCAATGCCTTGTTCTTTTTAATAATGCTCAGATACTTCACACCATGTTTCTATAGATTAAATTTAGGGATCAGTCTGACATTTCTTGAATGGTAATATTAGCCGTTTCCCTACAAGGAAACATCTGGCATTCGTTGACTGACTAGCTAGTGGTGCTTTCAGTTGAAATCTATAATTTTTTTCTCTTAAAACAACTTTTAAAGAAACATGTTTCTTAAGTCCAGTAGCTGTTATCGCTCTTTCCAGTAGTATTGGAGGTGGGGGTCTTTCCTAACCTTCTATTTGAAGTGGTATAAAACGTCAACATCTTGATCATGTGATTATTTTCTCTTTGTATGTGCTATCCATTTTAGTTGTTTCTGCTGTTGGCAGTCCTCAAGTGATGTGGTTTCTGTTATTTGGTACAGTTCTTTGTGATTTTGTAACTCTAGTTCACAATGTTCAAAGGATGGTTTTGGCCAATACACTCAAGCTTCACTCTCTCAAAGCTTTTTTTCACCATTAATCTCAGGAAGCAGTTGTATGCAGCTGACAGTTTAGATATTTCTGAACAGGTCTGGCACCATGCGGGACATTTATATGAATGTTTTGATCTGATGAAGCTATTTTAAGAACAACTCAAGTTTTCAGGCTAAAAATTACCCAAATCAGCAGACACCTGAAAAAGTCTGGAGAGTACAACAGCCAAAATGTTATGATAATAATAATATTAATAACAAAGATGAGAAAATTAAGCTGAATGTAAACAATGTATAAAAATTCTTCTTAAAAAAAAATGTATTTTTTTAAAAATTCATTTTTTTCCTTGTCTTTCAAACAATTTATGACAATTACAGGGAAAGCTTTAATCATTTTTTTTCTTTAAAGGCAAACGGGGAAGAAGTTCCATTTGTATTTTGTGAACTGCAAGTACCACTTGCTAATAAAGAGAACTGATATTAAAAACAGTTAACAAATGAAAATTAAGTAATTTTTGTTGTCTTACCTCAAACTGCATTTGTTTGTCATTTTTAATACGCATATAAACTCTAGTTCCATCTGTGCCAGTTACACTCATAAAGTTTGTGTTAGGGACATTAAAAGTCACTCGCTTCCGTTCAAAATCATATTCTGAAAAAAAAAAAAAAGATTATGCAAAAATATATATATATATATAAATCCAGGTAAAGAGGACCCAAGGTTTTACGATTTTGAGTTCCCTGGCATTTTTTTTTTTTATAAACAGTGTTCAATACAATAAATATTGTAGAGCATAATATAATCATATAATTATGAATTAAAAGTACATTGCGACAGAAATTTCTATGTTTCAAGATAGAATCTCATCATCAGGCCATGTTGGATGTTGGTTGTGAAAATGATTCACATTTACAATGTAAATCATTTTAAACAACCAACATTGCATGATGACGAGATTCTATCTTGAAACATAGAAATTTCTGTGTCGCAATGTACTTTTAATTCATAATTATATGATTTTATATATATATATAAAATAAAATTTGTTGTTCAAATCAGTTGTATAGCCATTTCTACATGAAATCCCTAAGAGAAATTTCACGCATCATCGGCAACTTCTTTATTACAAAATAAACCGAGATATTTTACCAGTGGAAGTTAAAAAACAAAAATATACATACCCCTTTAAATTTTCTGTGATGTATATTTTTTTTTAACTTCCACCAGTAAAATATCTCAGTTTATTTTTAAATAAAGAAGTTGCCGATGATGCATGCAATTTCTCTTAGGGATTTCATGTAGAAATGGCCATACAACTGATTTGAACATCGAAATTTATTTTATTTTATAATTGGCTCTGTAATTTAAATATTAATTACATTGAGCCCTCCACCTTGATCAGTTTTAATATTAATGTAATTGATATTAATTAGGATCGGGTGTTTGGGATTTACCTTCCTGCTTTTCCTTCTGGATTAAAGTTTTATATTTAAAAAAAATATATCTCAGTATATATTAACATATCATGCAACTTTTGAAGACCTAATTTTAAGAGGGTTGCATCATACACAAAATAAAAAATTAGCATACGTACTGCTGGCCTTGGATACGCTATTGACCTAACTATATATCCATTTACGATATCCATATCAAAAACTACACCTATATTTAAAATAAACAGGACTTTGATAAAACCTATGTTTTATTTAACTGTATATAATAATAATAATAATAATAATAATAATGCATGTCATATTCATAAATTAGTATCAAATAAACCACAAACATATCAAATGCGCATCTTTTCTATTGCTCATGTTTATAAGATCTTTAGCTGATTGCTCAGTTGTTTATGGTTGTATACATTTGTACAAAGAGTAAAAGATTACTAATAATACTTCCATCATTTTTTTTTACTTTTTTGACTTATTTAACTCATTCATATATGGGATAAAGAGATGGAAAAAAAAAAAAGAGGTTAGTCTATTGTTATTTAGTCTCTCAAAAAAGGAACTTGTATGATACACAAAATACTTGGGTGAAGAAATACTGATTTCTCAACAGTAATTTTTTAAGGAAAAAGTTTTAAACTCAAATATATATTTATGCAAAACAATGTTCCTTTACATTTTAACTATTGCTCCCAGTGCCAATAAGGATTTGAAAGACACCAAATTAATGGAATGGTTTCATCCTCTCCAAGAGTAACAACTCCAATAGAAACTTACTTAACCTCCCAGACAATATATATGTGTGTGTGTGTGTGTGTGTGTGTGTGTGCGCGTTAAAGAAAATGCTTATTCTGCCAACATTTTTTGTACCAAATGGAAGGAATATTGTAAGATCTGATGAAATGAGCTAATTAAGCTCATAGAAATTAATTATAATTTATAATCAATTGAAATGACGTGCTGAGTTTTCCCTTTATATATATATATATATATAAAAAATGTAGAATATTTGGTATTTAAGTCAGGTAAATTCCAATAGAGACAAACTAAAAAGAATTCAATGTTAAATTTATTTAATTTAACAGAGTAATATCATCTAGAAACAATTTTAGATGTTCTACAATTTAATGAGTACTATGTATTTTGCAGCACAAAAAAAAGCTGCTCGTCAGACCCAAAAGATACAACAGTTAATATTCAAAATAATCCAGAAAAGAATTACATACAGACACTCATGTGCCCATATCAAGAATAGACATTTGTAACGGTCTATTTGTCTAATCTATTTTATCGGCAGTAAAATATCTTGGTTTATTTTGAAATAAAGAAATTGCCGATGATACGTGAAATTTCTCTTAGGGATTTCATGTAGAAATGGCCATACAACTGATTTGAACATCGAAATTTATTTTATTTTATAATTGGCTATGTAATTTAAATATTAATTACATTGAGCCCTCCACCTTGATCAGTTTTAATATTAATGTAATTAATATTAATTAGGATCGGGTGTTTGGGATTTACCTTCCTGCTTTTCCTTTTAGATTAAAGTTTTATATTTAAAGCAATCGGAGTCTAACCGTACTGATAAGCTGTGATACAGCAAAACAGATCTGTCTGCGGATGCCAATATATATATATATATATATATTCCAATAATATTAAAGCTAATAGAAATAAAAAAATTGATACATAGGAAATTCAAAAGTTTAAATCTTAAGGTCACTATTAAAACCAATCTCAAAAAGACTTCCCAGATGTAATAAATGACCTAGTCTATTATCTTCAGTTAAGTGCACACTTTAAGCAATCATGTCTCGAAAGTGACATGACTGACTGGGCAGAAAATTATCCTGCAGTAGGTTGCTATTGCTTCCTGTGATAGACTGGTTGCTGGCCAAGGTTATAGAACCCAATCTGTCCTATTATTTAACCCATAACTCGAGGAAAGAGATGGATTAATACATTTCCCAAGGGTATTTGTGCACAAGTGAATGCTAGGAATCCAACCAGAATTCCAACTCGGCACCCCAATTTGTAATTCCAAGTCGATATCCACTGCACCACAACACACATCCACTTACTCTACTTAAAAACTAATGGCAATCCTATATAAATTCACCCTAAATCTAATCACCCCTTATCAATCATCAAACGCATACCCTCCTCTATTGAAAACAGAATAAGCAACAATTCCATCAGTGAAGATATCTTTTATATACAGAGCAGATTTTATAACACTGCCCTCAAAAACAAATGCCCTGACATTAAATACAACAAACACAATAATAATAACAACAATGATGACAGAAAGAGAAAAATCATTTGTTATACTCTCCCATTTAACCAAATGATTAGTACTAAGATCGGGCATAAATTCTTCAAATTAGCTGAGAAACACTTCCCTAGAAATAACGCCCTAAGCAAAGTTTTTAACAGAAATACTCTTAAATTAAGTTATAGCTGCAGGGATATAAACTTTAGAAGATCATCAAAAAACATCATAATAGAATTTTAAACCAATATAACAACCTAAGTAACTAACAACATCAACAAAAAAATTAAACATCGTACCAACACTTGCAATTGTCAAAAAGACATTGAGTGTCCATTACAAAAGAAATGTCTGACTACTCCATAGTCTACTAATGCACTATTTTTAACATAGAAAATCCTACAGTAGAAATAATTTATGTACCAAGAATCTATTTAAGACTCGTTGGTATCAGCACATATTATCTTTTAATAATAAGGTGTACCACAATAGCACATCACTTTTCACATACTATTCGCACTTAAAAGAAATCTATAAAAGTCCCATTGTAAAATGAAAAATGTTAAAAAAAAAATAAAACTTGTAAACTTTATATGAGTCATGTTTTCTCTGTTTACGGGAAAAATTTTAAATTATTAAACTCCCTAAATTAAACCTATTAATGAAACAAAGTAACTTCCATCTACCATCATCATCTTATATACGCTATGAAGTATAGTTAATTTATTTTCTACTCTAATATAAGTAGATCCCACAATCAAAAGCTTACCCAGCTTGCATTATTATATTGATTCTCCCACGTTCTGATAATTACTTTGTTTTAATTAAATGATACCTACTCTGCCATTTGATTTCAATACATTACCATTCCTATAACAATTCTACTTCTTCAACTGATAAAATCATTAATAAATAAATTTGTAAACATTCTAAAAAACACATTCAACACCATTGCCGACATGTCATGATACAATTGTATACATTCAAATTTTTCATAACTGACACCAAAAATATCTAGCAATCTATGACATCTTAATTCTTTACTCCACCCCTACCCTCTTAACTCATTCCCCTACACATCATTGACTTACTTTCTATTGGATAACCTAGTCCAACACTTTGAATTCCACAACCTCCCCTTTAATTGACTGGATATGGTTACAATTGTGTTGTTTCTAAATTTAAAATTTCTATATATAACAATTCCTAACAGAAAAATATTTCACTGCCCAATGAAGTGCTAACAAGTATTACCAAAAGACAACAGTCCTTGCGTTGGAGTCAACTATGTTTTATTATAAACACTTATAATAAATAAATAAATATATATATATATATATATATATATATATATATATATATATATATATATAGTCATCCATATAGAAGCCTGTTTCACTATATGACAGATCATCAGTGTGGTTAGACATCCAATTGCTTGCTTCTAGCCAGGATCAAAACTCAAGCAATTTATCATCAGAGATTCCACCACTAAACTATCAGTACACAGCTGAGAGATGGGTCAATTTTTATGTTATCTGAACTTATTTATAAATGGAACTTTGTGTGTGTGTGTGTGTGTGTGTATCTGTTACCTATAGACTCCGAAATGGCTGAACCGATTTCCTTGAAAATTTACACAGTTGTACTATAAGCATCTGCGAGTGTCCTTAGCTAGGCTTTGTGTTGAGGTACACCTGATAAATATCGAAAATCAACAATCAAAAAAATCAGTTTATAGAAGGAGTGGTCCGATTTTAATCAAATTTGATACACTCATAGACAAAGACATAAATGATATTCAGAAGTTTCAAGGTTGCAGTTCTTACAATAGTGCAGAAAATCGATAATATATATATATATATATATATATATATATATATATATATAAAAGGCAAGATACCGAGTCTGATCAAAATCAGTTTTTCAGCCATTTTATTTTAGTTTTTGCTTTGGGTTTGACTCTAAGTAGGTATAATTGTAGTTCTTAGTCTCAGCCATGATACCATTTACTCAGAGGACTTATTTAGCCTTCAAAATTCAGTTTATGACAAAAAAAACTCATTTGATATCGATACCAGGAAATAAAAATTTGACTTACTTCCATTCATTTTCCTTTCAGTTTACAGTTTCGCTTTAACTGGAAACAACTATTGCTTTTTAGTCTTTCGTGCCAACGTCCAAAGAGTCTGAGCTCCAGGACCATGGATTAGTTTTAAAGCTTTCATTACACCCGAGCAAAGCCGGGCTATACTGCTAGTATATATATATATATATATATATATATATATATATATATATATATATATATTCACACATGCACAGACACATATTGATCATATAAAATCAGTGGCCCTTTGACAGGTCTTGTTTTGTTTTTGTCATGTGGAGTGACATGCCACCAGCAGAATGCAACCCAGTACAACCTGCCAACTATGCAGCAGGTTGCACTGGGTTACATGTTACTAGTAGCAGGCCTCAGCCTGACTATAATTATATCTTTTATGTCAATTTCTGGTTAAAAAGCTTGAATGAACCATTGACAAATAACATTAATGTATTATACTTTCTGCTTATCTAAACTTATATAATAAATGGAACTTTGTCTCTGTGTGTGTCCGTTACCTAGAGAGTCCAAAATGGCTGAACCGATTTTCTTGAAAATTTACACTATAATTTGTACTATAAGTGTCTGCAAGTGTTCTTAGCTAGGTTTTGTGTCAAGGTACCCCCGATAAATATCGAAAATCCATAATCGAAAAAAATCAGGTTATAGAAGGAGTGGTCCGATTTTAATCAAATTTGATACACTCATAAACAAAGACATAAAAAATGATATTCAGAAGTTTTTACAATAGTACAGAAAACTGATAATATATATAATTCAGTTTAGGACAAAAAAAAAAAATTTGATATCAATACCAGGAAATCAAAATTTGAGTTACATCCATTCATTTTTCTTTCAGTCTACGGTTTCACTTTAACTGGAAACAACTATTGCTTTTTAGTCTTTCATGCCAACATCCAAAGAGTGTGAGCTCCAGGACCATGGATTAGTTTTAAAGCTTTCATTACACCCAAGCAACGCCGGGCTATACTGCTAGTTATAAACTAAACTGAAAAAAAAAAGGAAGATTGTTTTAAAAATGATAATGTGAGGCAGATAATTTTATAAAGATTTTAACAACTTTTTTTAATCGTAAGAAGTTAAAATATGCTAATATTCTTTATATAGAAAATAAATGCATAGATCCCAATTTTTAAAGTATAGTAAAAGTTACTCTGAGCATGAAAATTAAAAAGACCATTTACAAGTAAAATTATTCAAGGTGGTTTAGCCAAAATAAAACGAAGACGCAATTTTCAAAAGTTACAGTAGAATTTAACTAATTTATTTTTGCATTTATTCATTTTTAAAACTTTAATATTCTTTTTTTTACATTTTTGTTACAACTTGTTCTACTTGCATTAAAAACAAATATCAGAATAGTTTCTTCAGTGCACAGAGCAAAATGTTAAAAGATTGAATGAATCAAAATAAGTATTTATTTCCTTAAGGTCTTTAAAAATAGACATATGAAAAGAAGGTATTTATTAATGCATAATACATACAAATACACTTTTAAAAAAATGGGGGGTGAAAGAGAAAAAGGTATTTACCTTAGTATTTTACATTTAAAAATTATATATAAAAAAACTTTATCATCTTTTATGTATTTTTTATGGAAAATATTTCTTTTCGTGTTCTTCCTCTCTATATATTAATGCACACTTTTTCAACATAGCCATTTTTAAAGCTACAATGAAATTCTGTATTCCCAATAATTTCCTAAACATTTTAAATTGTCTTTATTATGCTACTTTATTTATTATGCTACTAACAACTATAAATGATAAAGTTAAAAAACAATTTGATTTCTAGACAGTTCATAAAAATTTACATTCCAGGACAATAAGAAAAAATACTGAATTTGACGGCCTGCATTACACAAAAATAAAAAAAGTACTGAACCAATACTAAACAAGGAAACAACAAAAATAAAAAAAGTACTAAACCAATACTAAACAAGGAAACAACAAAAATAAAAAAGTACTAAACCAATACTAAACAAGGAAACAACAAAAATAAAAAAAGTACTAAACCAATACTAAACAAGGAAACAACAAAAATAAAAAAAGTACTAAACCAATACTAAACAAGGAAACAACAAAAATAAAAAAAGTACTAAACCAATACTAAACAAGGAAACAACAAAAATAAAAAAAGTACTAAACCAATACTAAACAAGGAAACAACAAAAATAAAAAAGTACTAAACCAATACTAAACAAGGAAACAACAAAAATAAAAAAAAGTACTGAACCAATACTAAACAAGGAAACAACAAAAATAAAAAAAGTACTAAACCAATACTAAACAAGGAAACAACAAAAATAAAAAAGGGCTGACAATAAATTCTTGGTTTTTTCCTGAAGCTTACCATCAAAGATTCTAGACTGATATTCTGTATGGGTTTCAGTCTGGTGCTGCCCTTGGCGTTGGCGTCTTGTCTGAAGAATTATTTCTGTTATGACATCTGGGTTCGTTTCTTTGACATTTTCTGGCTTTGTCAATCTGGGTCTCTTTACTTGTGGTCCTGAAAAAGATTGTATAAACAATTATAAAAATGATTATTACTAATTTGATAAAATTTTGTTTGCTTGTTTCAGACAAAAAACAATTCTCAAGGTAAATAGCTTTATGCTTCAATAATGCTGAAAGGCAATACTCGAACTGATTGGTCTCAGAATAAAAAAATAGGGAAGAATTTGTTTGTTAGTTTTGTTTTGGAGGGAAGAGGTATATATTAAAACTCATTAGACCGACCTCAAGCCACATTTGTCAGAATTGAGAAATATTGATTTTTTTTTATTGTTTTAGGAGGAAGGTCTTGTTTCTAACATATATACATTTTCAAATCAATCTCTGACTTCTCAAAGAGTTATCTGTACTTTGTTTTTATTTACAAATGTCAAGTTTGTTTTTATTTACAAATGTCAAGTTTGAAACTATTCTTAGGTCATTATTAACTATGTACTGTTAAACATTGGGGGAAAAAACATCAGTAGTACCTAGTTATGAAGGATATGTTCACAGTTCAAAGGTGACATTTGTAAATAAAATCAAAACACCAATAACTCTACAAGAAATCAGGAATTGATTTCATACTGTATAGTATATGAAGAACGTATACAAGTGGCTTCCTCAGAATACAGGTTTGATTCCTACTGGAAAGCACAATTATTCTTTTGTAGGACTTCTTCATTGTGGCCAGTTGTTATAAATTGATTTCATACTGTATAGTATATGAAGAACGTATACAAGTGGCTTCCTCAGGATACAGGTTTGATTCCTATTGGAAAGCACAATTATTCTTTTGTAGGACTTCTTCATTGTGGCCAGTTGTTATTAATTGATTTCATACTGTATAGTATATGAAGAACATATACAAGTGGCTTCCTCAGGATACAGGTTCGATTCCTATTGGAAAGCACATTATTCTTTAGTAGGACTTCTTCATTGTGGCCAGTTGTTATTAATTTCAATTTTCAAGAAAATAAAAATGGCAACTCAAATATGATACCCACAAAAAATAGCATTTAGGTAGGAAGCCCAACTGGCTTTAGTAAAGAATGACATGATTACACTACTGATCAAAAAGTTAAGACCACTTAAAAATCTTTAAAAAGAATTTTTTTTTTATGGATAGATTTTAAACTCCTCCCACTTAAGGTTACCAATACTACAATCTAAAATCGCCTCATTTTATAAAAATGTAAATTTCTAAATAAAATGTTTGGAATGTAGCTTTTTGTTTCCATAACCTTTTAGATTGTAATATTGGTAACCTTAAGTGGGAGGAGTTTAACATCTATCCGTAAAAAAAAATTTCTTTTTAAAGATTTTTAGGTGGTCTTAAATTTTTGATCAGTAGTGTATAATGATTCAATAATTCTCCTAAGATGATTTATGATAAATAAATTATTTTGCCATTTTTTTTTAAATTGAAACGATAGTTTGTATATGGAAGAATAAAGAATTTATCTTTCTATATCGCATCTTTATATTTACATTTTATTTTAACATTTTATGTACAAATTTCATTGATCTGTTCACAGATATTTATTTTTAAATTTTATTAACAGTTAAATTTTTTCAAATTCACTTCGTTTCCAAGTAGCAAGGTTACCATGGTAACAAATTTTCCTTAGATTTTTCAGTTTTTCTGATGATGAGCTTGTGATGATACCGACCAAGCAAAAGTGAGGGACCGGATGTTTGCACTTTAACGACCAGAAAGCAAATGACCAAAAGTCGTCGGTGCGCATCCGGGTTCAGGTTGAAAAATAAAAATTAATTAAATATTAAATTTCCAGTTAGCGAGCCTATGCGAATTTTATTTAATCGGCTAATGGGAAGTCCAGAATGAAATACAAGTGTGAATCCCAAATGATCTGCTGTGATCCAAAAAGTCAAAATAAAAAGCAAAGCGATACAGAAAGCACCCAGACAGACAGACCCAGACTCCAGAGAGAGGAGTGTAATACAGTATCCCCCTTTGACCTAAGTCAAGTGGCTTACTATCCTAGCCTCCCTTCCCTCTCCTCTTATCTTTCCCTGTCTCAAAACTACTTACTGACCTAAGGAGCAAATACATCAAAGACATTCCTTACTTACAAAGCTCCCACATTCCTAAGCATTAATTCTCTTTCAGCCTTTTATTGCCATGAACATTTTAATGTCTGTTGGACCTATACTTTAAGTATTACTTTAATTGTAAAAACCTTAATTGATATGTGTATATATAAAATGTTGTTTTTCAACTCAAATTGCTTTTCTTGACTTATAATCATTTTATGACTTATAGTAAACTATCTACAACAAGGCCAAATTCCGTCAATCTTCAACAATACACAACTACCCTTCACTAGAACAGACTCTCCACTATAATCTGGAAAAGAATGGATAATCCGCTATAAGCTTATAGAGAAAAATGTTTACTACTGAAGAAAGAAATATTCAACATCCAACTGGTTTTCACAAATTCTATTTTAGATACTTTGTTCTGATATCTTATATCAGCCATTTTTACACACACATGTATAGATGGGCATGTGGCCGAGTGGTTAGAACATTCACTATCTGACCATGAAGCCCGGGTTCAAATTTCACCATGGTCGATTTGTCAGGAAGGTGACTTCCTACACCACGGGTTGACCCAAGCCTTGTGAGTAAAATTAGGTAGATGGCTCCCATTGAAGAAGCATTGTTAATGGTTGTGCTAGCTTGAAGTCACCTATCATCGTGACTGGGCGTCCTGGCCTTGTTCAGACTGTTGTTCACGCTAGATAAGAAGCTCTCTCCCAGAAATTATGACTAAGGTCCGCTCAGCATAGTTACAGTATAAACCACGATTGGGCTCTGTGCATGTTGAGCAAACACAAGTGTGCCTGAGCAGGGGTCTGCAATGGGGATTAACTAGCCACTCTGGTAGACGGGTATCCTTGAATATGAGTGGCTAGCCATTTATAAATATGTACAGAGATAGTCATTCGCAGACAGATCTGTTTCACTATATCACAGCTCATCAGTACGGTTAGACATCTGATTGCTTTTTACCCAGGATTGAAACCCGACCGAATTGAGGTCAGTTGGCGATTCTACCTCTGAGCTATGGGCGCTCGGTATAAGTAGGCAGTCTTTTTTAGCATGTATATTATCATTATACACGCCCAATAGCCAGAGTGCTCTAATTCATTACTGAATGAGCGATGCATATATGCTAGAATAGATACTGTTTTTCAAAGCCCACCATTCTTCCAGAGCGCTCAATTAGTGTGTGAGAGCGTAAATAGTCATCCACAGATAGATCTGTTTCGCTGTATCACAGCTCATTACAGAGATAGATAGATAGCAATTCTATATATGTATGTTAAATAGCATAAAATATATAAAACAAACATATTGAATTCTGACTTTAATTTATATTCAGTCACTTCTGAAATACTAATTAACTGTCAAATGAAGAACATATATTCTTTGAAAATAATGGTAAATCAAAATCCAAAGAAGGATCTGCAATATAATCAATCCTGACTTGGCAGCCTTCCTTCAATCCCTTTCTCACCAACATGGCATGGCTTCCGTCTGTCTTTTTCATAGCAAACTCTCCCCGCCACCGGTTCACCAACCACATGTATTTACACATAAATTGGCACCAAGATCCCACCCTTTTACTGTAGAAATAGTTAAATGTAACTGCCTCTTATAATCTAAGAGTTTTTTCTCACACTTCCCATTTGTGAATCTCTTTTCTATTTGCTTGCTTCCCTGATAGCTATAATCTCCAAAATTTTAAATGCAATATCAATTGCCATCGTCTATCTCCTTGATTCCCATCCATCTTTTATCCTTTCTTTGACATACCCTATACCTTGTTTTTTTCTCTCTCACTGTAACCCCCTGCGCACCAGTGGCAGTCCTGCCTTGCTTGGGGTGAAGTGATTATAAAAAATTTCTAAAATGAATATATAAAGTTCCTTCAGAAAAATTTACAGTTTCATATTACTTTTCAAACAAAATATACACTTTTGGACAAAATGAAACAAAAAAGTGAAAAAACATCCATGTGCAACAGTTTGAAAAAAATATTCCATAATTAATCATGTATTTAAACATCTTTGGTTGTTTATTTTTTTAATGATCAAAAATTAAATTATAAATTGAACATAACTAACATATCATCATCATTTATCCATCATACCCAATGGTGCATAGGGCAGCAACATTTTGTTGCTGTTTCTGTAACAAACTGTTTTTTTACGGTGCAGGGTTGTTAGCCCTGCACCCAACTCCCAAGCCTGGAGGACTGGTGGACCATTCTTGGTCCTTACGTTTACAGCACCTAGTATTCCCAAATGGTCACCCATTTTAGTACTAACCAGGTTCGATGTTGCTTAACTTTGGTGAGCAGACGGGAACTGGTGCATTCAACATGGTATAGCCATAGACATAACTAACATATAATTACTACTAATCTTTACCACAGAATGAACTGGAAAATAATTTGCAGTTTTCTTCACATTCTTTTGAAAAAAGTTATATTAATTAATTTAAAAACTGTTCTCATGTCGTTATCAAATCAAAGCCATTTTGTGGAGATCAGACAATGAATTAGGAGGAAATGAAAAATCAGCTTTCTATAATTTTTTTTTAATGCTTTAGCAAATTTTGGCACTTAAGACGCATGCTGTGTTGTAATAATCGGAAATAATAAAAAAAAATAAGTGGGCAGGAATTGGGGGAAAATTCTACTGGCACAATAAAAGACATACGTTACTAAAAGCTACAAGAGGTAGGTAGTTGTGGAGAGCCATGACCGCCCACGTACTGAAAGGACACGGTACATAGAAGAACTGCAGATTTTAAAAATAACTATATTTTTACATCGGCTTTAATGCACAAGGGAAGTAACTCTAGAATTGATATTCTGATTTATTTCCCTTTAATAAACCAAGTTATTTTTTTTATAATTAAAGGGACGTAATATAGAATTTTGAAAGTCAACATTTCTGTCTCAGAAAAAGAAATTCTACACAATAATTCTAGTATTCTAATAATGCATATGTGAGTAAACATGATTGGTTGGTTGTTTTGTTTTTATGGCATATCAACCTCGGCGGGTCATTTATTGCCAGCTAAATTCTATTTATTTATTGCTGGTAATACCTTTTTCTTTCAACAATTTATTGTTGTTGTTTTTTATATAAATTTTGTGTCTAGTAATATTTTTTTTTTTTTGAGTATCAAGATTTATTGGGATTTGTTTTTAAGGGCAGGGTCACTAAGTCCTACTCTGTTATTTAAACCATAACTGGAGGGGAGGGACGGCTTAATACCTTTCCCAAGGGTACCAGTGCTTAAGTGAATGCAGAGTATTCAACTGTAATTCGAACTCGACTCACCGATTTTTCTTTCCGAGCCGATATCCACTGCACCACAATGCACATCCGTCACTAAACGCTTACAGCACCTGGTATTCCCAAACAGTCACCCATCTAAGCACTGACCAGGTTCAGTGTTGCTTAACTTTGGTGATCGAGCAAGAACCGGTGTATTCAACATGATATGGCCGTAAGCCGAGTAAACATGAACAGGCAAAGAAAAATTATCTTTAACTTTCAACAACTCCACAAAACAAAATATTCTTCAAAAAAGAGGGAATATTTCTCTTCTATTATAGTGTTCTTCACTGTCCAATTCCATGTTTTTTTATTCTTCTTGTCTTTGAAAAGGGCAATACAAAGACAATCATAATTAAATACTGGTTATTATGATAACAGAAAAGCATTAATACATACTAGTAACACCCATGAAAATTTGAATTATTTGATGAATCTTAATTCTTCAGTTAACGATGGAATAAGTTCATAACAAGTTTTATGACAACAAAATATTCATAAAATACCCCATCACATCATTAAATATTTGAGCTTAAAAACTTTTGGAATGTGCATTGTGGTGCAGTGGATATTCACTCAGAACAACAACTCGGAGAGCAGAGTTCAAATTCCAGTTGAATTCCTTACATTCACTTATGCACAAATACCCTCGGGAAAGATATTAATCTGTTTATTCCTTCCAGTTATGGGTTAAATAACAGGACAGATTGGCTGGCAACCAGTCTACCACAAAAAGCAATAGCAACCTACTGCAGGATAATCTTCTGCCCAGTCAGTCATATCTCTTTTGAGACATGATCGCCCAAGCGTGTATCACGTATGGCATTTAACTGACTGAACAACTTTAACAAAATATTACAATAACAATCAGATACAAATGCTGGTTGTTATTTTAAAAAGTAAAACAGTGCAAATGAAAAGATTTTAAATTGAAAAGATTTTTTCTTTTTTCATTTTCTCATTGAAATCAAGTAGCATCTCTGATTATGTTTCTTTTGTCTTTCCATAAGATCAAAACGTAATAGATCATTATTTATGAGGTACTGGCAGAATGTAATGGTTAAAGAGATGGACAAGCAGAATTGTATGATTGGAACTTTTTTATCTATTCAAGCAACAAGAAAAAAACAAAGACACAAATGATAGTTGTGCATTTGATAAGCTAATTGAAAATTCTTCAAATAGACAAGCCTATTTTTTTTTCTCAACCCACATGCATTGAACACTGCTATGTTTTTAGAGATTTTTGATAAAATACAAAGAAGAATCTGCAATCTTAATGGTCCTGGCCTGGTATCTTGGATTTAGTCACCTTCCCACTTCCATAATATAGCATCTTTGTACCTTTTCTAGAAATACTTTCACAGTAATTGAAATGTGATGATGGAAATGTCACTATTTTGGTTTTGAAAGCATTAACTAAAACCAGTCAGTACCCCAAAAACTGGGCTGTTAGAGCTCAATCAGAAGAGAGATCAGCTGCCAATTTCTGATTATCTAGTTTTGGAGAGGCACCCATATATCATTGTATATATAGCTATTTAGGTCCACAGACCATTCCATCTGTGAGAGTGCTATAGGGGTGTCAGCTGCTCTACAACAGTCCCAATACATGCACAAGGCACAGGGCCTCCCTTTCTGGTTATCTAGTTTTGGAGATGTACCCATACACCATTGTTTAATCACCAAAAAATATTCACAAATGATCTGAGTATGCTCTTAGGTAGATTATTTATGTAAAGTAGAAAAAAGGTTGGATCAAAAAGTAAATTCTAGGGGACGCCAGCATTGATCACTAGGCTCCCAGGGAACTAACCATTAATAACAACCATCAGGACTTTATAATAGAGAAGACTTTTCCAGTGATTCTATAGCTAGAGAGGTAGTCTGCAATGTCACTGATCCTGACCTGGCATCTTGGCTTCAGTCACTTTCCCACTGCCATAATGTGCTTCTTTACACCTCTTTTATAAATACTTTCATGGCAATAGTTCTGATGAACTTTCCTCTATTAGGCTAGATTTTTTTTAAATAATTGTTTTTTTATTCCCCTTCGTGTACATTTCCTAAAACTGTATATATGGGGACTAATTAGGACTTCATAGAGACCTTGAGGTATTATGGTAGCTGTAGTAAAAATTAGGACTTCATAGAGACCTTGAGGTATTATGGTAGCTGTAGTAAAAATTATAAGAATGTGTTGTTTTGGTGTAATGAATACAAGTGGCATGTTTGGGTCTGTGATTGTGGCTAGTTAGGTTTAATTATAGCACAGAAGAAGACCAGCCTTCCCCATCCTCTCCTTTTGTTCTTATGCCACATTTTTGTGTATATATATATATATACATATATATATATACACACACAAAAGAAATAACACTTTCCTCTATGGAATGTGAACTTTATGAATTAAGTGCAGTACTAGATTAAGATTTAAGCGCAGTACTAGGATGTGCGTTGTGGTCCAGTGGATATCGGCTCGGAATGAGAAATCGGGGAGCCGAGTTCAAATTCCAGTTGAATTCATTGCATTCACTTACGCGCAAATACCCTTGGACAAGGTATTAATCCGTCTCTTCCCTCCAGCTATCGATTAAATAACAGGACAGATTGGGTTCTATAGCCTTGGCCGGCAACCAGTCTACCGCAGAAAGCAATGGCAACCTACTGCGGGATAATCTTCTGCCCAGTCAGTCATGTCTCTTTCGAGACATGATCGCCCAAGCGTGTTTCACGTATGGCACTTAACTGACTAACTAGATTATTAGTAAGGTCTCATCATTTTACAATTGTAAGGGCTAGATGTAACTATAAGTTCTATGCTAACAGTTTCTTCCTTTGCACTTCTTGTTTGTGGAACTCTATTCCAGCTTCTTGCTTGCCAGTCAACTTTTGTCTTCAAAAAAGTTAAATGCAATGTCATTCACTGTCTCTTGTCTTCTTAATTCCTGTTCTCTCTCTTTAAGGTTTTCTTTTTATCATATTCTCTCACTAAGTAACTCCTTGTGTCTTAATGTTTTTATTGCCTTTCTTGGGGTGATTACAAAGAAAAACATGTATAAAAAAAGATAATTCTGTTAGAAGAAAGAGAATAGACGTGGAAAAATGACAAAAATAGCTTACCTGGGTCAGGTGAAGTATTAGTTGTTCCAAGCATTTCATCTTCACTCTCAGCTTTGCCATTAACAGCAATCTCTTCAATATCTTCATCTGATTGAGATACATGACGTCTTTTATTTTGATCAGTTTCTCCTCTGGAAGTACATGGCCTGTTCTTAGCAGAAATGGGACTCTCTGCGGGCAAAAGCTCGGAACTTGTGTTGAAACTGTTGTTTGGCACTGTATCAGTCTTGGAGTTACTACTTTTGCCACTGGGTGTTGAAAAATGGAGGGATCGTTTTGAGGCAGGGGGCTGGTAGCCAGGAACTTGAAATAAAAAAGAAATTTTTTTAAATTATCTTATGAAGAAAAAATTAAGTTTCTCAAAATGATCTTTACTTATATTCAGAATAATTTTAAAATTTTTTGATAAATAATGAATTATTTTATGATTTTTTTAAATCCTGAACAGTAAAATATTTTCTAAAATATCTACCCTGTGTGGTTTGCAATAGAAATACAATATTTGCTGCAAGAATTAAATCATGGCCAATTCTATCCAACATTGAAATCTAATCTAAACTTATTTCATAAATGGAACTTTGTCTGTGTATGCGTGTATATGTGTCCGTTACCTATAGACTCCAAAACGGCTGAACCAATTTTCTTGAAAATTTACACAGTGGTACTTTTAGCATCTGCGAGTGTTCTTAGCTAGGTTTTGAGGTACCTCCGATAAATATCAAAAATCGATAATCGAAAAAATCGGGTTAAGGTAGGAGTGGTCCGATTTTAATCAAATTTGATACGCTCATAGCCAAAGACATAATAAACAATATTCAGAAGTTTCAAGGTTGCAGTTCTTACAACAGTGCAAAAAATCAATAATATATGTATATATAAAAGGCAAGATGTTTCTGTGTGTGTCTGTGTGACACGATAACTAGGCGTATATTAAGGTGCTTTGTAAAATATGTATTTTATTATAATAGATTAAAATAGAAAATGGTTAAGAATAGAAAATAGATTAGGTGACACGATAACTAGGCGTATATTAAGGTGCTTTGTAAAATATGTATTTTATTATAATAGATTAAAATAGAAAATGGTTAAGAATAGAAAATAGATTTGGTGACATGATAACTAGGCGTATATTAAGGTGCTTTGTAAAATAGTTATTTTATTATAATAGATTAAAATAGAAAATGGTTAAGAATAGAAAATAGATTAGGTGATAGAATAACTAGGCGTATATTATGGTGCTTTGTAAAATATGTATTTTATTATAATAGATTAAAATAGAAAATGGTTAAGAATAGAAAATAGATTAGGTGATACGATAACTAGGCGTATATTAAGGTGCTTTGTAAAATATGTATTTTATTATAATAGATTAAAATAGAAAATGGTTAAGAATAGAAAATAGATTAGGTGACACGATAACTAGGCGTATATTAAGGTGCTTTGTAAAATATGTATTTTATTATAATAGATTAAAATAGAAAATGGTTAAGAATAGAAAATAGATTAGGTGACACGATAACTAGGCGTATATTAAGGTGCTTTGTAAAATATGTATTTTATTATGATAGATTAAAATAGAAAATGGTTAAGAATAGAAAATAGATTAGGTGACACGATAACTAGGCGTATATTAAGGTGCTTTGTAAAATATGTATTTTATTATAATAGATTAAAATAGAAAATGGTTAAGAATAGAATATAGATTAGGTGACACGATAACTAGGCGTATATTAAGGTGCTTTGTAAAATATGTATTTTATTATAATAGATTAAAATAGAAAATGGTTAAGAATAGAAAATAGATTTGGTGACATGATAACTAGGCGTATATTAAGGTGCTTTGTAAAATAGTTATTTTATTATAATAGATTAAAATAGAAAATGGTTAAGAATAGAAAATAGATTAGGTGATAGAATAACTAGGCATATATTATGGTGCTTTGCAAAATATGTATTTTATTATAATAGATTAAAATAGAAAATGGTTAAGAATAGAAAATAGATTAGGTGATACGATAACTAGGCGTATATTAAGGTGCTTTGTAAAATATGTATTTTATTATAATAGATTAAAATAGAAAATGGTTAAGAATAGAAAATAGATTAGGTGACACGATAACTAGGCGTATATTAAGGTGCTTTGTAAAATATGTATTTTATTATAATAGATTAAAATAGAAAATGGTTAAGAATAGAAAATAGATTAGGTGACACGATAACTAGGCGTATATTAAGGTGCTTTGTAAAATATGTATTTTATTATGATAGATTAAAATAGAAAATGGTTAAGAATAGAAAATAGATTAGGTGACACGATAACTAGGCGTATATTAAGGTGCTTTGTAAAATATGTATTTTATTATGATAGATTAAAATAGAAAATGGTTAAGAATAGAAAATAGATGAGGTGATACGATAACTAGGCGTATATTAAGGTGCTTTGTAAAATATGTATTTTATTATGATAGATTAAAATAGAAAATGGTTAAGAATAGAAAATAGATTAGGTGATACGATAACTAGGCGTATATTAAGGTGCATTGTAAAATATGTATTTTATTATAATAGATTAAAATAAGAAAATGGTTAAGAATAGGAAATAGATTAGGTGACACGATAACTAGGCGTATATTAAGGTGCTTTGTAAAATATGTATTTTATTATAATAGATTAAAATAGAAAATGGTTAAGAATAGAAAATAGATTAGGTGACACGATAACTAGGCGTATATTAAGGTGCTTTGTAAAATATGTATTTTATTATGATAGATTAAAATAGAAAATGGTTAAGAATAGAAAATAGATTAGGTGACACGATAACTAGGCGTATATTAAGGTGCTTTGTAAAATATGTATTTTATTATAATAGATTAAAATAGAAAATGGTTAAGAATAGAATATAGATTAGGTGACACGATAACTAGGCGTATATTAAGGTGCTTTGTAAAATATGTATTTTATTATAATAGATTAAAATAGAAAATGGTTAAGAATAGAAAATAGATTTGGTGACATGATAACTAGGCGTATATTAAGGTGCTTTGTAAAATAGTTATTTTATTATAATAGATTAAAATAGAAAATGGTTAAGAATAGAAAATAGATTAGGTGATAGAATAACTAGGCATATATTATGGTGCTTTGCAAAATATGTATTTTATTATAATAGATTAAAATAGAAAATGGTTAAGAATAGAAAATAGATTAGGTGGTACGATAACTAGGCGTATATTAAGGTGCTTTGTAAAATATGTATTTTATTATAATAGATTAAAATAGAAAATGGTTAAGAATAGAAAATAGATTAGGTGACACGATAACTAGGCGTATATTAAGGTGCTTTGTAAAATATGTATTTTATTATGATAGATTAAAATAGAAAATGGTTAAGAATAGAAAATAGATTAGGTGACACGATAACTAGGCGTATATTAAGGTGCTTTGTAAAATATGTATTTTATTATGATAGATTAAAATAGAAAATGGTTAAGAATATAAAAATAGATGAGGTGATACGATAACTAGGCGTATATTAAGGTGCTTTGTAAAATATGTATTTTATTATGATAGATTAAAATAGAAAATGGTTAAGAATAGAAAATAGATTAGGTGATACGATAACTAGGCGTATATTAAGGTGCTTTGTAAAATATGTATTTTATTATGATAGATTAAAATAGAAAATGGTTAAGAATAGAAAATAGATTAGGTGACACGATAACTAGGCGTATATTAAGGTGCTTTGTAAAATATGTATTTTATTATGATAGATTAAAATAGAAAATGGTTAAGAATAGAAAATAGATTAGGTGACACGATAACTAGGCGTATATTAAGGTGCTTTGTAAAATATGTATTTTATTATAATAGATTAAAATAGAAAATGGTTAAGAATAGAAAATAGATTAGGTGATACGATAACTAGGCGTATATTAAGGTGCTTTGTAAAATATGTATTTTATTATGATAGATTAAAATAGAAAATGGTTAAGAATGGAAAATAGATTAGGTGATACGATAACTAGGCGTATATTAAGGTGCTTTGTAAAATATGTATTTTATTATAATAGATTAAAATAGAAAATGGTTAAGAATAGAAAATAGATTAGGTGATACGATAACTAGGCGTATATTAAGGTGCTTTGTAAAATATGTATTTTATTATAATAGATTAAAATAAGAAAATGGTTAAGAATAGAAAATAGATTAGGTGACACGATAACTAGGCGTATATTAAGGTGCTTTGTAAAATATGTATTTTATTATGATAGATTAAAATAGAAAATGGTTAAGAATAGAAAATAGATTAGGTGAGACGATAACTAGGCGTATATTAAGGTGCTTTGTAAAATATGTATTTTATTATGATAGATTAAAATAGAAAATGGTTAAGAATAGAAAATAGATTAGGTGACACGATAACTAGGCGTATATTAAGGTGCTTTGTAAAATATGTATTTTATTATGATAGATTAAAATAGAAAATGGTTAAGAATAGAAAATAGATTTGGTGACATGATAACTAGGCGTATATTAAGGTGCTTTGTAAAATATGTATTTTATTATAATAGATTAAAATAGAAAATGGTTAAGAATAGAAAATAGATTAGGTGATAGAATAACTAGGCGTATATTATGGTGCTTTGTAAAATATGTATTTTATTATAATAGATTAAAATAGAAAATGGTTAACAATAGGAAATAGATTAGGTGACACGATAACTAGGCGTATATTAAGGTGCTTTGTAAAATATGTATTTTATTATAATAGATTAAAATAGAAAATGGTTAAGAATAGAAAATAGATTACGTGACACGATAACTAGGCGTATATTAAGGTGCTTTGTAAAATATGTATTTTATTATAATAGATTAAAATAGAAAATGGTTAAGAATAGAAAATAGATTAGGTGACACGATAACTAGGCGTATATTAAGGTGCTTTGTAAAATATGTATTTTATTATGATAGATTAAAATAGAAAATGGTTAAGAATAGAAAATAGATTAGGTGATACGATAACTACGCGTATATTAAGGTGCTTTGTAAAATATGTATTTTATTATAATAGATTAAAATAGAAAATGGTTAAGAATAGAAAATAGATTAGGTGACACGATAACTAGGCGTATATTAAGGTGCTTTGTAAAATATGTATTTTATTATAATAGATTAAAATAGAAAATGGTTAAGAATAGAAAATAGATTAGGTGACACGATAACTACGCGTATATTAAGGTGCTTTGTAAAATATGTATTTTATTATAATAGATTAAAATAGAAAATGGTTAAGAATAGAAAATTGATTAGGTGACACGATAACTACGCGTATATTAAGGTGCTTTGTAAAATATGTATTTTATTATAATAGATTAAAATAGAAAATGGTTAAGAATGGAAAATAGATTAGGTGACACGATAACTACGCGTATATTAAGGTGCTTTGTAAAATATGTATTTTATTATAATAGATTAAAATAGAAAATGGTTAAGAATAGAAAATAGATTAGGTGACACGATAACTACGCGTATATTAAGGTGCTTTGTAAAATATGTATTTTATTATAATAGATTAAAATAGAAAATGGTTAAGAATAGAAAATAGATTAGGTGACACGATAACTACGCGTATATTAAGGTGCTTTGTAAAATATGTATTTTATTATAATAGATTAAAATAGAAAATGGTTAAGAATAGAAAATAGATTAAAAACATGTTTCGTTTAACAAAAGTGAAAAAGAAGAGAAAAAAATAAATAAACGCGTTTTCTTTTATGAGGAAAATTGTGAAAGAGAAAAGGGTATCAGATTACTGTGTTAAATCCCACCAGTCTTCTGGTAAATATTTGACTCAGTGATTGAATGTGATAAGAGATAAAGTTCAGGAAATAGGTTTTTGAATGACCAGGTCAAAGGCTGTCTTGACTATACATTAAGAATCTTCCGGTGGAAGCTTTATTAAGATAAAAAGATAAAAAAAATCCTGGAAAAAATACTAAGGCTAAGTGCAGACTGGGTGTCTGCGGGATATTTACACATCAAAAGAAGGAAAATTTATGTACCCTGAAATTTCAGTCGCCAATGCTTATATTTTAGTTTTATTTTAGCCTGGGGGGTCTTTAGTCACTTCTGGATTAATTTTAAATAAATACAGGTGAGTTTACCAAGTCAGTTCAGTTAGTTAGTTTCCAGTTCCGTCGGGCGTGTGCTTGAAGTAGGAACCTCCGTTCGTCTTGTTTCGGTCAGTTTGGATTTGTTGATCTCCATTAATTAGAGTTAGAGCTGAACGTCACATTCGCCTGCCCCAACCGAAAAGGCTAACTCTAAACGGAATAAAGCATCCTTTCAACTTATCCAAGTTGTGGAAGTTGGTTTCTTATAGTTTAATCTTGTACCCCTAACTTGAGGCTCCGACATTTTCAACAAATGCCCGGCAAACATCACAGCGTGGAGAACGGCCGCCGGAGAAATTGTTCGAACCATCCGTTGGGGTGTTACATCTGTTTATCTGCCTGTATGTTTGTGAATTTTTTTCAGCCCTTTTATTTTAGTTTTTGCTTCAGTTTCGGCTGTAAGTAGGTATAATTGTAGTTCTTAATCTCAGCCATGATACCATTTACCCAGAGGATTTATTTAGCCTTCAAAATTCAGTTTACGACGAAAAAAACATATTTGATATCGATACCAGGAAATCAAAATTTGACTTACATCCATTCATTTTTCTTTCAGTCTACAGTTTCGCTTTAACTGGAAACAACTATTGCTTTTTAGTCTTTCATGCCAAAGTCCAAAGAGTCCGAGCTCCAGGACCATGGATTAGTTTTAAAGCTTTCATTACACCCGAGCAACACCGGGCTATACTGCTAGTATATTATAAATATATAATAGATGACTCATAAAGAACTAGAATTTTTAAAAATTTAGCTATTAACTAAAGTCACATTACATTTTACTCAACATTCTTTTTATGACAATAATGTTCACCCAATACAATTTCCAAGAGCCACTGAAGGTAGAGTAATACAGGGTAAGAGGCACAGTTTATTGGGACATGGGGAGGGAGATAATAATTAGCCCTAGACTAGTACAGATTAAGTTTCTAGCGATCAGAAAAGCATCTTCTTATGAGTCAGTTCCGCAAAGCAGCACTTCAGGGGAAGAAGTTGCTTGAGTGGAACTTACATCTCACCAATGGAATTCAAAAGGAAAGAGAATGATTTGCTGCAATGTGTGTAGCATGGCAGATCTTAGCAATGAAGGTTAGAACTAAGAAATGTAGTTCGTCTGAACACTTTCAATGGAAACAATAACAGAGAACTGAGTCTTGCAACATTTCATCTGTCAAAAAAACTAGATTTTTTTTTTTTAATAATCGTTTCACCCCGAGCAAGGCATTCCACTGCCACTATTGCGGATTTAGCAATGGATTCAATATAGTCATTCCATTTGAGGTCCGCCAAGAGTGTAAGGCCAAGGAGGCGTAGTGTTTTACTCTCTGGGAGGCAAGCCTGTACCATACTAATGGGAGGTAGGTGCGATTGTCTATGATGGTTAATTGATAGCAGCTTCATTTTGGAAGCATTGAAATTTACAAGCCATTTCCTACCCCAGTCCACTACGGATTGGAGGTCCTTTTCAAGCTCGGCAGCGAGGTTCGCTTTGTCACCCACACCTGGTTTATGATCGAGGCGAGAGTAAATTGTGGTGTCATCAGCATACATGCCTACTTGAAATCTAATGGCATCGAGGAGATCATTAATGTAGATCAGAAAGAGTGTGCGACCTAAGATAGAGCCTTGAGGGACGTCCGCGTTCGTATGGTAGTTTTGGGAGGCATGTTCATTTAATACTTCCTTCAATGTGCGGTTAGAGAGGAATGACTGGATTAGGTCAAACAAATGTCCAGTTATACCGTAGCTCCGCAGTCTGCATAAAAGGCCAGCATGCCAAACTCTGTCGAACGCTTTAGAGATATCCAAAGCAACGGTTTGGGCTTTGCCATTATTGTCAAGAGCCTGGTATATGTACTTGGTAATGGTTGTTAGCATATCAGCAGCAGACCTGGTGAAGCGGAAACCGTACTGTTTGTCCGAGAGAAGCCTGTGGGCCGTGAGATGCTGAATCACCTCGGCGTTGATAATGGCTTCGAAAACTTTGCTGAAGATCGGAAAGAGACTGATAGGGCGGTAATTAGCGGGGTCCGAGGGTTTGCCAGTATTCTTAAATATAGGAACTACAGAGGAGGACTTCCAACAGGCAGGAAAGCAGGAAGCAGATAGGCAGAAGTTATAGAATTTAGAGAGGACAGAGGAGAGTTCTGGGGCACATTTCTTCAGGACTATGATTGGGATTCCGTCCCCAGCATTCGCTTTGTGAGGGTCAAGTTTTGAGATTATCTTAGAGACCAGCAAAAGTGTAATGTGGACGTTACTCAGTTCAGCCTTAGTTCTAGGTAGGAAGTCGGGTGTAGGTACTCCTGACGAGTCCAGTGTCGAATTGGTGGGGAATCTCCGAGCAAAACATTCAGCCTTGTCTGCTGGGGAGTTGATTAACCTCAAATTCATTGATTAGTGGGAGTATTGAAGTCTTACTCTTGTTGAGCACGCTTTTGCAGAGTCGCCAGTAATCTTTGGCGCCAAACTTACAGGATGCTATGCGTTGCTTCATTCTGGCAGCAAACACCATCTTAACTTCGTTCAGTACTTTTTTACACTTATTACGAGCTGAGGCGAAAAGGCGCCTGTTTTGGTTCGACGGGTAGCTTCGATAGAGCTGGAAGAAATGGTTCCGGTGGGCAATGGTGGCGGAGCAAGCGGGCAAGAACCAGAGAGACGAATTTAGCTGGAATTTCCTGGCAGGAATGAAAGCATCGATGCTAGCCTTAACCCAAGAAAAGACCTTGGATGCATAGTCTTCAACAGGAAGACCGAAGAAGTTGTTCCAGGGAACATTACAGAGGAAGTCTCTGGTAGCAGTAGGATATTCTGCTGGTCTGGGTTTCTTGGGTAGAGTGAGAGTGGATTGAGATGTTGACGGAAACTATGGCGTGGTCAGAGTTTCTGAGAGGGCAGAGCTGCCTGTTAGTACAAGAGTCTGAGATGGAAGTGAAGCAGAGGTCTAGTAAAGGGTCCCTTCTGTTAGGGCTATTAGAGAAACGCGTGGGGAAGTCCACCACTTGCGTAAGAGCTTGGGTTATTGAAAAATTCATGGTGCAGACCCCAGCAAGGTTGGTGACAGAGTTTTCAAGCCACTTGGTGTGGTGGACATTAAAGTCACCAAACACAAATATATGGGCAGATGAATGAGAAGAAATGGCCTTGTCAATATTGATAGAGATGCTATCAAGTACCAAACAGTCAGAGGAGGAGGTGGAGCGGTAGAGGAAGAAGAGATAACTAACCGAGCTTAGAAGTGAGAGACGGAAGCACATGAAAGAATGATCCAGAGATTCAAGAGATGTAACCCTGGCTTGAGGGAGGTGTTCGCTGACATAAACACCAAGCCCATGCATATGGACATTGGAGTTCTTCCTGAAGAGGGGAAGGTAACCAGGAACGAAAAACTCAGAGGAGGGGATAGAAGGGTCAAGGTTAGTCTCACAGCTAAGATATCGGGTGAGTTAGTTTGGATGAATGATTCCACGCTGTTAAAGTTAGTGCGGATACCTCGTATGTTTGTGAAGGAAACACAGATAGGTTTGGGTGTTTTATGACTAGCTGGTTTAGTTTTGCTATTTCGTTTGTTTGATTTCATAGTGGTTTAGTTGGAGAGAGAAGTCTAGAGTAGGGTCAGATGGTCACTAATTGCAGCAGGTGAAGGATGGAGACTAGCGCTGCCTGCAGCATAATGTGGCCTCGGGGTTGCCCACCGGAGCTTCATGCAGGGACGCCTGTCCATGCGCAAAATGGCACTACAGGAACCCCAATATTATTCAACTGTTGATCAGAGCAGCCTCTCACGATGCTACGCAAGAGTTCTGGCTCCTAACTACCAATCGGAAGCAGCAACCAAGAAACTGCCAACACGGTACCCTCAGAATGAAGAGACATTGCCACCATACTCACTAACTGCAAAGAGCTTCCAGCTGAACTAACACTATGACCGTAAAAGGGAGATGAATCGAGAACCCCTTCATAAACAAGAAACAAGGCGATCACCTCTACTCCTGTTCAGAAGAAGGGGGTGGAGTGTGAGACCAGGCGATAGCAGGTACTATCTACTCCAATTAAAAAAAAAAAAGACAAATAAAATAACTTAAAAAGTTTACTAAGTTTTAACTTAGTATACATCGAAACGAACCTTGAAAACCAAAACAATTTAGACAAGTGCACTACAAGAGTGACTAGCAAAGTACTTAAGTTAGTAACGAAAATAAGTAAATAAATCAAAATTACCAAAAAATAAAGTAAAATAAAATAAAATAAGTTAGCAGAAAAACAGACCGATTCAAGCGAACTTACCACGTGCAGAGAACAAACTAAAAAAGTTGAGAAAATTTCACAAGACGTGTTACAAAAATGCAATTTAAACTTTTTTTTTCAGACATTTTAAGCAATATTGAAGTGTGGAAAATAATTTGTTATCCACAAGGACGCAGAAACACTTTTGGACTCTAACAAAACTGGAAAGTGAAGATAGGGCAGCTCCTGCCCATATATGACAGCAGTACTCCATTTTCAGCTTGATCTGGCTCTTGTAGAGGCAGAAGATAGCAGAAGGAGTCAAGTACTTACTGGAATGGTAGAGGGTACTAACCATTTTTCCAACATCTTTAGTAATGGATTGTATGTATGAATTCCACTTAAGATTTATACGGAATCACCCATCCATCATGATCAGGGAAAGTTCTGGGTCTGCTCGGTAACAATGGAACATCACTAGTTTGGTTTTCAAGGCACTGAATGTTGCCAGATAGTCCCCCCTGCCACGCTGAACTGTTAGGGGATCAGAAGATTAATCAGCTGTCAAGCTCTGGTCATCTTAAAGGTTCAATTATATATCATTGAATCAAGAAGCATAGATATTCACAAATGATCTAGTGTATACTCTTTGGCAGATACAAGTGATTTTGGTGATTTATGGATTTGTTTTTTACAGTTTATCAACCTCTTACAGCTTGATTTAAAGCTAGAATGTCTTTTAGATTGTAAGAATTTTTTGGAGATAATGATTTACAAATACAAGTCCTACTAATGAACCCATTGCTGGCAGGAAAAGAGGTGGATTTGTACCTTTCCCGAGCGTATTTGCACATAAGTGAATATATCAACCCCAACCGTAATTACAACTCAGCTCTTCAATTAACAATTCCAAGCCATTATCCATTACAGCACCTGCACGTCTAAGCTTACAGCACTTGATATTCCTAATCGATCAAATATCTAGGTTAGTGATTCTCAACCACAGTATGATTCTAGTGTGCCATGAAATATTGTCACAGCATACATATGTGGGTATGTGTTCGTGAAGTAGTGTTAGTATTTTCTGCTGCTTCTTATTTATGTTAATTAGGCTTCTCAGCCCTTAAATAACATCAAAAATAAGAAGTGAGAAGGACTTTGTTCAACTGAAGAAGAAATGAAAGTCTGCTTACCACACATTCGACCAAACACTGAAGAAATTGTGACGGAAATATCGAACACAGATCTCACACTAAACAAGCTGCATAAATCATTGAATAGAAACATTGAAATAAGGTAAGTTCATATTTGTGCAGGCATTTTTTTTTTTAATCTATAGTTTTATTTCATAACATTTAAATGTATAAACTTTTAAAATTTTGCAAAGTGTGGTGCGATGTTTTCATTTGCTCCTAGGTGTGTGTTACAAGGATGCATTTATATATAAAAATAATATTAATAATGTCTAAAAAGTTGTTGTAAGGGATTCTATTGAGTCCTACTTGTTATTACAAAAAAGTTTTTATTCATGAAGTAGTCGTAAAAATAGAGGAATTAGGAATAGAACGTTTTGGAAGATGCAAGAATGTTCCAGTAAAATCGAGAGAATTCAAAAAGATTCTAGAATATGCAAATTAGGTGTCAGCCCCTATAAAAAGAGGTTTGGGGAAGAGAGTAGTTAGTTGTTAACAGGATTTGCTGACATCATCAACTCCAGCTTAGATTCAAGGATTTCCCAAGCAGTCATCCATCTCGGTAATAACCAGATTTGTTCAATGTTTCAATGCAATGTGGCAATAAGCCCTGCAGAAGAATAAAATTCCTGCCAAAATGACTACTTTCAGGATGGATCTTTATAGACATTGGTATATGACTCCCTTCCTGACTCTAGGGCAAATTTGAGATTGATTTGTTTTGTTTGTTTGTTTGTTTTTTTGTTTTTTACATATTATCAACTCTTTGTAGGTTATTTAAAGCCAAAACATATTTCAAATCATCAGAGGTTGCTTACAGTACCAGTGTTCTCAAGCTGTCCCCCTATCTAAGTACTGACCAGGCCACCATCAGTGATCAAAAACCAGTGATTTGACTAGGCTTGTCCTATAAAACTTATATTCAAAATTAAATAACCCAACAAAATTTGAAATAACCCTAATCTAACCCATATAGATATTTTATATCTCTGTTAATCAAATAGACACCCAGAAGATTGTAGAAACGCAGCCTTGCCACACTAAGTGTTGCTATTTTTGCTTTCATAGTAAATATGTTTTTTTTTATAGCTAGAGTTACTAGCCCCATACCCAAGTGATTTTAAATTCAGATTTATCCTTCTTCTTGACTGGCTGCCAATCAATGCTAGTGATCTCAGTCTCCTCTAACCTACAGGAAAGAAACTGTTAGAGTCGAATAGACAGTTGCATTTACTAGTTCAGCAATAAAACAGTGAGACCAAGTTCTTAATCTAGTCATCATCATCATCATTTATCCATCATATCCAGATGGTGCATAGGGCAGCAACTTTTTGTTGCTGTTTCTGTAACAAACTGTTTTTTAGGGGGCAGGGTTGTTAGCCCTGCACCCAACCCCCAAACCTGGAGAACCGGTGAACCATTCTTGGTCCTTACGTTTACAGCACCTGGTATTCCCAAATGGTCACCCATTTAAGTACTGACCAGGCCCAATATTGCTTATCTTTGGTGATCGGACGATAACCAGTGTATTCAACACAATATCGTCGTAGACTATTTAGTAACACTTAAATTCATGCAGTCAAGGAACAGTTCATCAGAACAGTTGCCAGAAATATATTTGTAGAAAAAAAAATAGATAGCTACGTAATATTGGTGAGAAAGTGACTGAAAAGAAAAAGACATCCAGATAGAGCTGATCAAAAATATCTTATCATTACAGGCCAATCTCTGAAGCTCTTTACAAAATCAGATCATACAAAAAAAATCCATCACATGTGTCATGCATCAGTGCTTACCACAACATATCATCATGTTCTCGTAGTTATAATAGAAGCATACTTAAGTATTATCTTTTCAATAAAAAAATTTATCTATCCATGTCAAGCAGATTACATTATATTTGGCTGGTGGTACTCATTTCTATGGCTGCAACACTTTGCCAAAATATCTCCAAAAATAAGAAATAAAATAAATTTTAATATTTGCTCGGATTTATAGAGAGAATAAAATACAAACTATCCAAATCAAGTGAACAAAGCAAAAAAGAATCTCTTATCAAACATAAAAGTGATTAGAATGGAGAGGATAATCATTGAACCAATGATAAAAAATAGCCAAATTAAATATTAAATATTAAGGAAAATAAAAAATAAAAATAAAAACAGGCAGATATAAAAATAAAAAAAAAGGAAACGCTTTTAAAAAGAAATGAAAAAGGCAGATGAATATAAATAAAAAAACATATGTGAGGAAAAACGAATGAGAGATATAACAAAAAAAGAGAAAAAAATAAAGACAGAAAGAGAGAAGAGAAAACGTAATAAAAAAGGGCAGATATAACAAAAGGAAAAAAGGAGGACAGATATATATAAAAAAAAAAACACGAAAAATAAAAAACGGACATAAAGAAAAATAACAAAGAAAAATAACAAAGAAAATAAAGAAGGACAGACATAAAAAAAAAAAGAAAAAAGAACAAAGAAGAAAGGACAAAAAAAAAGAAAAAGAAAATAAAGAAGGACGAACATAAAAAAAAGAAAAAAGAAAAAAGAAAATAAAGAAGGACAGACATAAAAAAAAAAAGAAAATAAAGAAGGATGGACATAAAAAAAAAGAAAAAAAGAACATAAAGAAGGACGGACAAGAAAAAAGAAAAAAGAAAATAGAAAATAAAGAAGGACGGACATAAAAAAAAAAAGAAAAAGACAATAAAGAAGGACGGACATAAAAAAAAAGAAAAAGAAAATAAAGAAGGACGGACATAAAAAAAAGAAAAAGAAAATAAAGGACGGACATAAAAAAAGAAAAAAGAAAAGAAAAAAAAGAAAAAAGGACGGACATAAAAAAAGAAAAAAGAAAATAAAGAAGGACGGACATAAAAAAAAGAAAAAGAAAATAAAGGACGGACATAAAAAAAGAAAAAAGAAAAGAAAAAAAAGAAAAAAGGACGGACATAAAAAAAGAAAAAAGAAAAGAAAAAAAAGAAAAAAGGACGGACATAAAAAAAGAAAAAAGAAAATAAAGAAGGACGGACATAAAAAAAAGAAAACAGAAAATAAAGGACGGACATAAAAAAAGAAAAAAGAAAATAAAGAAGGACGGACATAAAAAAAAAAGAAAATAAAGGACGGACATAGAGAAAAAGAAAATAAAGAAGGACGGACATAGGGAAAAAGAAAATAAAGAAGGACAGACATAGGGAAAAAGAAAAAAGAAAAGAAAGAAGGACAGATTGGGTTCTATAGCCTTGGCTGGCAACCAGTCTACCACAGAAAGCAATGGCAACCTACTGCGGGGTAATCTTCTGCCCAGTCAGTCATGTCTCTTTCGAGACATGATCGCCCTAGCGTGTATCACGTATGGCACTTAACTAACTGACTGACCAAATTTTTTGGTGAGAAAACTACAGTGTTGAGAAATACATTAAGACATTTTTGAAATTGTCAAATACCAATGTTTTATGATACTAAAAGCCTCAATAATTGGTATCATATTTTCTGTTACAAAATTACAAAAAGAATGTCTTCTAGGAAATGAAATACTTCAAATGTATACATTGCTAAGACATTTGAATAACAAAAAGGTTACGCAGCTAATGGAGCGGCCATTTTCAAAATGTCTCTTCTCATGTACACAGTGTGACATACGTGATCTAGCTGTGCTTCCTGATGGAAGCATCTTACTAGCTTTATTTACGTTTAATAAGAGAATTCAAACAAACCAAATACTAACAGCAATAAATTCCTCAAATGAATTGAATAATAAACAACATTAAGAAACAAATGAAGCAGCCATTTTGCCAATAGTTTCATCCCAGGCAAGGCAATAAAGCCCCTCTCACAAAAAGGGTTATAAAGTGGGAAAGTATGTGAGAAAAATCATTAAGAGAGGATAATGAAAGAACCAAGTTCGAGGAGACAAAAGGTGATGAGTGATATTGCAATTAAATTTTTGATGATCAAAGTTGACTGGAAAGCAAAAAGCCAGAAAAGAATTTCACAAGTGAGATATGCGAGAGAAGAAAAAGTTAGCATAAAAATTATTGTTACATATAGCAATTTCAACCTTAAAATGATGTGACCCAGATGTCAATCTTGTCTTCTTCTTCTATGTGTCTTTTTCTTTCAGGACGTAGGCGATCATGGCCTTTCACATCTCCTTATCCCTGGTGGCTCTCAGTACGCTTTCTCCTTTACACTACACAACCCCCTTTATGCCATCCACCTGCTCAGGCCCATCAAATATGTTACATGCTGTTTTCCTTATCTCTCTTTCCCTCTCTCTAGCCTGTTTTTTTTTTTTTTAATCATATCACCCCGAGCAAAGCGGTAATGCCACTGATGTGCAGGGGGCTACATAGGAGTGAAAAGATTGGAAAAGAGAAAACCGGAAACCGTATCCTAAACAGGAAACAAGGGATGAGCCTCTTCACCTGTTCAATAGACGTGGGTGGAGTGTGAACCGGGTGATAGTTTAGTCTATCTACTCCAATTGGAAAAACAAAAAAAAAAAAAAAAGTAAAGACATTGGAAAAGAGAAAGCCGGAAACCACATCCTAAACAGGGAACAAGGGATGAGCCTCTTCACCTGTTCAATAGACGTGGATGGAATGTGAAGTAGTTTAAAATATGAACAATCAGTTCTGTTATGTATCAAAGATAACCACAAATAATGTAATAATAATTTTTTTTTTATTATTAATCAATTATAGTTGACTTGGAATTAATTAAAAAAAATAATTTACAATCCTCCTGATGATTATGAAAAGAAAAGATGTTTCAGTAGCAAGCAGGTTAATCCTGTGATAGCTACATTCTCACTGTAACAATTCGACTGTGATAGTGGCTATTAAACAATTCGACTGTGATAGTGGCTATTAAACAATTCGACTGTGATAGTGGCTATTAAACAATTCGACTGTGATAGTGGCTATTAAACAAAATATGGGTGGAAAATAAATGATGATTTTTGTGAGAAATTTTTATCAATCGTTTCAATGAATCCAGCTTTCCACAAATTTATTTTGCTAGTCTTAACTTACTCCTCCCTAATTTTGAACTTCCTGTTATGTGTTCAAAAATGCATAGGATCAGTTAATATATAACACTTGAAGATACTGAAAGGCTGAAACCAAGGTAAATGTGTAATCAGCTGATCTTTCAAATTATATATATATATATATATATATATATAAGCTGTCACACCAAGCTACCCAGGTTTCAACTGTGAGGTATCTTCAGACAAAATGTGAAAAAACAAAACAGCCAAATGTTTTCACAACAATGATCTAACATTGCCTGATGACAAGGTAAAAAAACCTTGAAACATAGAAATTTCCATGTCGCAATGTAAACTATATTAATTTTAAATAAAAATAAAAATTTTATTGTATATATCGTTATAGCTGAACTTGTAATTTATAAAATTACATAAAAAAACTAAACACCAGAAACCTAAATAACAATGTACAAAATAACATCATTAACAAGAAATGTAACTGTAGGGACAAAAACAAATGCCCACTTAACGGACTTTGTAATACAGAAGAGGTTATTTACAAAGCAAAGGTATATAGCATACAGACGAAGAAAAACATATTTGGGATCTATTAACGACAGTTTTAAAATCAGATGGAATAATCGTAAATCTACATTTAAACTTGAAAACCTCAAATATTGTACTAAACTGGCTAGCCACACACGAAAATTATAATTGAAAAATAAAAGAGACCCTGATATAACTCGGAGCATAGTGAAAATAGCCAAACCATACAATGGTGGCAATATATGCAGATTGTGCTAGGAGGAAAAATTAGCTATTATGTTATTCACAGAAAGAAAAAAATTACTAAATGAAAAATCAGAAATTATATCCAAATGTAATCATAGCCATAAATGCATACTAGGATCATACAAACATGGATGAAAGTGTTCTAAGATCCTTAAATAACTCGTCCCTAATTTTGAAAATTTATTGATTGTTTGAAAAATCCAGTTGCACGTTCATAAAAATCCCTGTTCAAGCATTTGGAAAATGGTAAAATCAGTTATTGTAAATTGCCTGAAAATAAGGAAAGTTTGAAGCCTAGGCCTCAGAAATAAGTAGTTTCAAAATGAAAAATATTCAAAAGTTCTACAATATAATTGCATCAATCACTTTTTAATACAACTGTGTACTCATCTAATTTAATTCTGACCAAAAACTAATTAATATATATTATGGGGGGGTAGGGTTAGCAGCTTGGACTGAGGAATTTGTTCAAATTCCAATCAATTTCTTTACATTCACTTCTGTGCAAAGACCCTTAGGAAAGACATGAATCCATCTAGGGGTAAAATAGCAGGACAGACGGACAGACAGCCTTGGGTGGTATCCTGTTGCTTTGTAGGCAAAGGCTAGAAGGAGCTGACTTCAAAAACAAATCCATCTCACAAAGTGGAGAAGCAGAGCAACTTCAACATCTTCAGTGCAAAAGAAACCCGCAAGTCATCAACCAACTTTGCCTTGAATGCCACTATGAACCAAAATTGTGAGATGGAGGGCAAAGGTAACCACATCAGCACAAAAGGCATTAACTGAATAAATGATAATAATATCTAAACATGTTTTGATAAATTCAATCAATAAACTGTTTTAATTCTTCATTGCATTTTTCTAATTTTCAAATAAGATGTTCATTACGACCAAAATCGTGAATCAACTGCACAAAGTATATGTTTTGTCGTGTTCAAATACTTTTGACTATGTTGCACACTTTCTTCTAATGAGTGCTGAGTCAGGGATCGAACCAGGGACCGTTGGATTTCAATCCAAAGCTCTCCCAGCTGGTTTCTTGCTACGCCTCTTCGTCTTCCTCCTCCCACTTTCCTCCTTCCTCCTTCCACCTTTTCACTGTTTCTCTCTGCTTCAGCTTCTCGCCAAGAAATTGACCCCACTGACTCCCCGGGTGAATCCGGTCGGTCGGTTTTATCTATGACACTTTACCCATAATCCATTTCCTCAGTCTATAAAAATTCCACTCGGGGGCCCCCTCTCTTTTTTCCTTTAGAATGGGCTGAAGGTGGATTATTAAGACAGCGGTGAGTATTTTTTTTTTTTTTTTTATATGATGGCGGTGCTTCTTTCTTTGGAACCGATTACTGCCCTGCACGCCAGACACAAACGAACCCTCTTTTTTCCAGAGCCGCCACTAGTCTCCCTTTCATGTTCACACTCCCCCCTGGTCTCAAGACCACACATGTGGCAAGGCGGACGTGGCCGCTTGTTGCGGGCACTCCTACGAAGGGGGATTGTCTGGATTTCTTCATCTGAGCTCTCAGAAGTGACATCGGAATTATCGGCAACAGCGTCGGGGTTCGCAGTTGGACCATCAGACTCGCGGGGCGTAGGTCGGATCCACAGTTCGTCATTGGATGATTCACCACTGCCGCTACTTATCAACGGATTCGTATTCAGGGCGGGCCGAATGTCCCTCACATGGCGTGGAGTACCATCAACCAGCACGGCCTGCTCACTGACGATGCCCGTGATTCGTCCCCTTCGAAAACTGGTGGTGCACCGGCTATTGGGAGGCTTCACCCAGACGGTGTCCCCTAATTCATACGGCCCTCTTGTTCCCCGCCAATCAGGCCAGACGCGTGTCAATGCCCTTGATGCGCACTCGGTAGCGATGGATCGCATTGGCGGGTGCGCTCACAGCAGTCACAGCATCCCTCGGTGTTGCATTATATCTATAGACCGCTTCTGCAATAGCGCACGCCTTCCTGGCCGCGGTCCTCTTCACGATTCGGTGGCACCGCTCTGCTATGCCATTGCCACTCGGCACATATGCACATCGGTGTCTGAGCCTGATCCCCCACTCGTCTACAAAACGCCTAAACTCTACGCTGCAGAAGGCAGTGTCGTTGTCCGTGATGATCTCTTCAGGCGGCCCCCTTTCGTAAAATATGGATTCCAATACACGGATGACACTGGAGAAGTCCTGTCTTGCCAACGGGTGCCAGATTGCGAACCTCGTCGGTCCACAATCTATTAGTGTGAGGAAGTGCTGGCTGCCATAATGGGTTATGTCCATACCCAGTCGGCTCCAAGTCGTGTCTGTTCCCAGCCGACCCCTCCGCCATCTCGCGGGGTCGATCGACTGGCATGTTTGGCATTCCTTGACCACCGCTCTCACTGCACTTTTTGACACTGACGGATTGGTCAATTGTACAAAATAGCATGTCCGTCTCACTCCGGGGTGCCCACTGATGTGGTGTATTTCCCTGATTTTGTCCGCCGCCTCAACAGAGGCAGCACATAGTAACGGTACTGGCCCAGCTTCTTTTTTCACAGCATCAATCCATCTCTGAGGCACCCGAGTGAGCCTATCAGCGAGGTTGCAGTTTGAGGTGACAAGTACCACATCCACAGACAGATTGTACTCTGTTACTAGCTTTCTTATGGTCTCCAACCTCCGTCTGATCAGCATCTCACTGGCCTTACCTGTCAGTGTGTTCGATATCCAATGGTACACGCACAGCGGATCTTTGTGTATGTGTAATTTCTTGACTTTCCACTGGAGTGCCAGGTTAATGCCTTTCGTCACCGCATCGAGCTCTGCCAGGTTGATGTGAGCAGCGTCATTCGTTGGTCGCAGCCAGCAGGCGTCCTCAATCGCAGCTCCGTTCTTCTCCAGCAGCACACCAATCGCCACAGAGCTCGCATCCACCCACACACTCAATTCGTCTCCCTGCATGCACCAGTCTCCCTTTGCGGGGTCATCCTGCTTTACCCTTGCGATGCTCTCCTTCACCATGCGAACCAACAGATCGTCCGTCGTTTCATCATCCCAGTCTTTGGTGACTGCGCTTGCCCTCCTTTTTATGGTGCCTGTTGCTACACGAGTCCATCCACACACTGGTAGGTGCCCCACAAGTTTTCCACACAGGGAGAAGACCACTCGTCTCGTGAAGACTTCGGGTACTTCAGGAACTGCAGTTCCGCGCCCCCACTTCAAGGTCCCCCGCTCCTTTCGAATTTTCAGGCCCAAGACACAGGCGCCATCCTCCAAATGTTCCGGGTCCTTGCAAATCAGGCCAAACTCGGCCAGTTTGGTCCTTACACGTAATGATGATACAATGTCTTCGTTCATGTATATGTCATCAAGGTACGTCGATGTCCCCTCTTTCATTGTTTCTTGCTGTGACAACACAGCGTTGACTATGGTCTTCATTATTTGGGGTGCCACGTTCAGCCCGAAGCCCAGTCTGGTAAGGCAGTACCTTCTGCCGGCAAACACCACCGTCTGAAACGGCCACATCGTCTCGCTGACCCGGACCTGCAGATACGCTTTTCTTAGATCCAGCAGGGACACATTGGAACCCTGCTGGCGCCATTCTCGTAGCTTGCTGGCACAAACATCAGCATCTGCCGTAAATGCATCAACATGCGCATTTAGTTCGCGGTAGTCCATCACTGGCCTCACTTTTGCTTTGTTGTGCTGAGTAACCGCCATCAGCTGGATCAAACCTTTGGGAGGTCCAAGTTTCTCATAGGGGTAAGGAATTAACCAGCCATCCTTGATCCATTCACGAAGCTCCTCTTCGTATGCAGGCCTTATTTGGTCGGGCACATGGTACTCGGCTACTTCATTCCGAAATTTTGCTGGCTCCTGATTTCCCGACCACTTCCATGAGGCGCTCCAAGCCTTCTGGTGCTGGTCAAATTCGACACTAAAGTCTGGCTGGTCGATCCTCAGCGCTGCGCACACTGGGGTCTTCTCCTGAAACTGCACTGCCCCCGTCTGCGTTATGTGAACACCACCTAGGGCTCTGATGGCATCATAGCCTAGAAGCAGGTCAAAGTTCAGTGGTTTTTTGAGCGCTACTAGCGCCTCGATGTTGGCCGAGTTCCCTGTTCTTGTACGGATGTTTATCGCACCCACCCTGCAACATGTCCACGATTCTCCACTGATGGTGGTTACCCTGACACCCTTCTCCTTCCAAGTGCGGCAGAGGTCCACGAACACTATGGTGCGGGAGCACCCGGAATCGAGGAGTGCTGAGCACAATGTCTCGTTGACATAGACCTGAATGATCAGAAGCGCTTCTAATTTCTGCTTTGGGGAAAGGTCGACACCGGCACCTTGTCTCCGGCCCCGTTTCCCGCACAATCCCGGGCCATATGTCCGGTTTCATTACACCGGTAGCAGCGAACAGCTGTCAGTCGCCGTCTGCAGTTCCTTGCAATGTGGCCCTGGCCATCGCACCTATAACACACGACCCCACCATGCGGGCTAAGCCCCTGAGATGGTTTATCATCACTCGGTGTGGATTGTGCAGCGGCGATTACCGGATCTCTCAGCTCGGAATTATCCTTCATCACGGTTCTGGCTCGGTCCACCAGGTCATTAAGGGACAACGAGGTTATGTTTGAGCTCGCCCGCAGGAGCTGTTTTGCTCCGGTTGGGAGCCCCACCAGAAATTTATATGCCAAGGCCCGCTCGGGCAGCCCACCGAACAACACCGTCAACTTCGTCAGCTCGGCCAAATATACGTCCACAGTTTCGCCAGGATGTAATTGTCTTGCCTCAAATTGCTCCCAGGCAGTGGCGGGGTCAATAGCAAACGCTTTGTATAGAGCTGCCTTGATCCTCTCATAATTCTGTTTTTCCTCAGCACTGAGCTGTTGATACACAGCGAAAGCCCCACCGGACAAACGCAGAGGAATCACATGTTCAATGCTTTTGACACCAGACAAGAGACAATGCAGTTCCACTTTTTCCACCCAGTCAAGTACTGGGGTCGAGCCACTGAACTCTGGAATCAATTTCAGGTCGAACCTGTCCCCCATTACGCCGAAATAGCTTGTTGCACACTTTCTTCTAATGAGTGCTGAGTCAGGGATCGAACCAGGGACCGTTGGATTTCAATCCAAAGCTCTCCCAGCTGGTTTCTTGCTACACCTCTTCGTCTTCCTCCTCCCACTTTCCTCCTTCCACCTTTTCACTGTTTCTCTCTGCTTCAGCTTCTCGCCAAGAAATTGACCCCACTGACTCCCCGGGTGAATCGGTCAGTCGGTCGGTTTTATCTATGACACTTTACCCATAATCCATTTCCTCAGTCTATAAAAATTCCACTCGGGGGCCCCCTCTCTTTTTTCCTTTAGAATGGGCTGAAGGTGGATTATTAAGACAGCGGTGAGTATTTTTTTTTTTTTTTTTTATATGATGGCGGTGCTTCTTTCTTTGGAACCGATTACTGCCCTGCACGCCAGACACAAACGAACCCTCTTTTTTCCAGAGCCGCCGCTAGTCTCCCTTTCATGTTCACAGACTATTTCAGTCGTTATCAAGAACTAGGCGCTGTCAATGTAGTAGACAATATTTTGTTGGCTAGCATAATTTAAGGCGTTGGAATAAGAATAGGTCTAAAAGTGATGCCATGTGTAATGATTAAACAGAAAAGCTTGTGTCAATTATTTATACATGTTGTTTTGTATGTGTTACACACTTCAAGACACTATTTCCTGCAGTGAAAACTATTTTATTTAATATGGGTTGTTTCTTTTGTATATTAATAGTTTCTAGAATTTTGAACCTTTCTTTGCAGTGAGCTCTGTTTAGTATTTTAAGATTTTAATATTTGAAAATTTTCCTGTGGTTAGATAGACAAGCACAAAAAGAATTCTTAGAATTTTTCCAAAAGTACATGAAATATGTGAAGTTAAAGGGACATTTAAAAAATGACTGTGTCCCAGAGACATTTGTGGTGCAAGTGAAAAGAGGTCTTATTACTGTGTCCCAGAGAGGTTTGTGGTGCAAGTGAAAAGAGGTCTTATTACTGTGTCCCAGAGACGTTTGTGGTGCAAGTGAAAAGAGGTCTTATTACTGTGTCCCAGAGACGTTTGTGGTGCAAGTGAAAAGAGGTCTTATTACTGTGTCCCAGAGACGTTTGTGGTGCAAGTGAAAAGAGGTCTTTTCATTTTTCTCAAAAGTTGTTCCACTTTTGTTTTTTTACTGCCTTCTTGTATTGTTTCCTCTTTTTGTCATTTTCAAAATCTTTGCCTTTTCCCAAGCTGTAATTTTTTTTCCATTTTTTTTCCGGTGGTAATCCTTTCTATCTGAAGTTCTTAACCTGCTTTAGGCTCACAAAAGGAAATTTTATGCAAACTTTGTAGTTGTACGTTTGTAAAATAAATGTTTTTCTTTTCAGAATTTTACGCAATGATTGTATTGTTTTTATAATTTTGCTTCTATTATTACTATTCCTACTTGACTAAGTTTTTGCGTCTGGAATAAGAACTATGATTTCATAGGAATAAAATATTTATTGGTACTGGATATGCAATCTCCCAAAGTACATGAGAATTCATAAAAACATTAACCTTGGACAGCCTATCCAAAATTTTAATCCTCATGTAATATCTTATTTGGAAATTTGTAAAATCACAAATTCATGTGGAAAAAAAAAAGAAATATCATCTGCCAATTTACACTACATAGAGTGAACAACACATGTACAATCAATGAAGTGTTTGGTTGGATGGAGGCCTTCTTTTTTTTTTTTTTTTAATTTAAAATCAACCAATAAGTGGTTAATTGAGTTGGCATATATATATATATATATATATATATATATATATATATATATATAGAGAGAGAGAGAGATCAGGTTCCACAAAAGTGGATGCATTTTTCCAAAAATGAAAGCCAAAAAAAAAAAAAAAAGCTACCTGCCGTTTTTTTTACAAAATTTTGGATTTTTGGATAATTCAATTATCCAATTGAAATAAAATTTTCACCTTATTCATTCATTAATGAAAGAATTGTACATGAATAGGTTAGAAAACTTTGCAAAACATTTGTGAGATCAGTTACTCCCATATGAATATATTTTATAATTTTAGTTTTAAAATTGGAGGGGTGGTGGTGAAAACTAATATTTTTTAGCTTCGAAAAGAAAAAAATCCCTTAAGTTATTATATCAGCAAAAAGATTGTTTGCAATATCAAATAAGAAAATATTGAAAATTTGTCTTAAAACGTTACAAGAATAAATTCAACAAAAATATTAATTTTTTTGTTGAAATCAGTGCTTGAAATTTAGTTTCTTTCAAAACAAGAAAATAATAATACAATAATTATTTAATACAATGTAACAATGATGAAATATTTATTTTTGAAAAAATTACTTGTAATTTTTCTATGATTTTGGGATTCTTCCAATTGCTGATTATACTTTTTTTATTAAATAAAGTAAATAAGTGTTCGAAAATTTGAAAAATCTAAGATTTTAAGTCAATACCATATTTTGCATCAGAAATACTTTTTTTTTTAATTGTATTTTTATTTTCACAATTGTGGTAATAATCATAGTTTATGTTTTTACGTACAATAAACTAAAAAGGGCTTTCAGAAAAAAATATCACCCATCAAAAGTTAAGATGATGTATGATTTTTAATTTAAAAATCATAAAAATTAAATAAATAAAAATTTAAAATTTTTATTTTTATTAACGACTTGCAAAAAAATTTTTGTCTTTAACTGTTAACTTAACCAACACCCACAAACCTAGTGATGTTCAAAACTAAAGTGTCGGATTGCAGTTTGAACTTACTGCAATACAACACTTGTATTTTTAATTTATTTCAAGGTTTCCTAGGGCATTTTAGTATAAAGTATACCAATACTACAAAATTGTAAAAAAAAAATTAATAAAAAGCAGCGTTTTTGTTTTTTCGTTGTTTTTTTTTTTTTTCAGGCATATATTTAAAATTTGCAAAGGAAAAATAAAATTTGTTCTTTACTTCATGTTTGAAGAAAGATTCTTAATCTTTAAAAATCTATCAGTTGAGAATTTGAGAGAAAGGCTGAATATTTTCAGGCATATATTTAAAATTTGCAAAGGAAAAATAAAATTTGTTCTTTACTTCATGTTTGAAGAAAGATTCTTAATCTTTAAAAATCTATCAGTTGAGAATTTGAGAGAAAGGCTGAATATTTTCAGGCATATATTTAAAATTTGCAAAGGAAAAATAAAATTTGTTCTTTACTTCATGTTTGAAGAAAGATTCTTAATCTTTAAAAATCTATCAGTTGAGAATTTGAGAGAAAGGCTGAATATTTTCAGGCATATATTTAAAATTTGCAAAGGAAAAATAAAATTTGTTCTTTACTTCATGTTTGAAGAAAGATTCTTAATCTTTAAAAATCTATCAGTTGAGAATTTGAGAGAAAGGCTGGAATGTTCGCATAAATTGAAACCTTTCGTTAATAATTTTAATTTTAAATTAATTGTATCCACTTAAAATAAAATTACACAAAATTTAAATTTAGAAATAATTCAGGGGAGAATTTTAAAAACTAAAAGTAAACTTTTCTTGGCTGAACCTTTTCAATTTTTGTTTAAGAACTCAAGTCAACACGAAAAACAAAAGAAACAAACATTTTTTAGCTAACATAAATAAAATGAAAACAAAAAACTTACGATCTAAATCTTCCATCGCGTCTAATTCGTCAGCATATTCAAAATCGAATTCGTCCATTTCTTACGTTTTCTTTTAGAAGAAGAGATTACTCTTCTATATACACGAAATATAATTTATTAAAGATAACAACAATTTTTTCAAAAGTGAACAAACCAAAAAATCTATGATGACATTTATTTTTCCCGCGAAATTCTATTTCCGGTTAAGTTACTTCCCTTGTTCCGTCAACAGCTGAGATTTTTCACTCTTTACCCAATCTAACAATTTATGATAGTTTACTTTAGTAGTAAAGTTTACTACAAACATTTAAGAATAGTGAGAATTAACGATGTTTTCATTCATTAGTCACAGGGTATAAAAGCTAACTACGACTCCAAAAGTATTTAGACAAAAGGGTTTTAAGTTTGATTACAGGAAACTTCTAAATGTCTGCTATTTATTCAACATTTACAACGAATGGTCAATGAGATTTTTTTCTCTAGCAGTCGATTGTATTTTTATTTTTCCTATTAGTGTTCTGTTGACTTTTTTTCGGGAAAGGTTTCTTATTGTTTTAATTTGATTATCAAAATATCTCAATAAAATGTTAGCTTAGTTTAACATGTTGCCTATTTTGTTAAAATATATTACCAAAATAATGAAAAGTAAAACTCAGATCAAATATAAAAAATAATTGCTAACTATATGTAATTTCCAATTTTCCAATACAAGAAAAAGCATCATTTGCCATATGCAGGACCGGATTTACTTTAAGACTAGGCCTCTTCTGGGCTAATTGTTGAAATTGTTAAATTTTTTTTTTTTTTTTTTTTTGAGTGTAAAACCAAAACACCTCAATCAAATTTTTAAATAAATATGTATATACAAAAATATTTTATAATCTAAATGGGGCTTTTTCAAGGGGCTCAATCAATTTACAAAATCCACTCCAACTCAAGTGGCCCAAATACATAAAAACCTAAATCGTTTCAAAATCGTTCAAAGAAGCCCCATTAAATCTGAAAATAAACCTGTTCTATATCTTTATTTTTTTTTTTTTTTTTTTGTATAGTTTAATCATGGGGCCCTAGACTAGAGAGGAATCTTGGAGGTGTCTCTAGTTTTGGGGCCCCTGGGTTGCAGCCCATACTTAGCTATATATGTAAATCTGGTACTGGCAAGATATAACATTTCCCATTTCTCTGATTTCATGATTTTTTTCATATGAAAATAACAAAAAAAAATATTTGTTTCAAAATTAACAAATGTGTTCTTTAATTAGATGCGTTCAGTTTTTACAAATTTACAAATATGTCTTTAGCTTGCCAATCAACTTCAAGCTTACAACTAAAACGGAAAATCAAGTGGGTATATAAGTAAACCAGTAACAGATTTAATCTTCATTATCTAACATTACCGATTATCCAACTCCTGATTTTATCTGGAAGACTCAGCCAGTCTGTGGTATGCAGCCCCATAGAGCTCTCAACTGAAATATCATCTTTAAATTCTCTAACTGCAAATCGCCCGGTTCACACTCCACCCACGTCTATTGAACAGGTGAAGAGGCTCATCCCTTGTTCCCTGTTTAGGATGTGGTTTCCGGCTTTCTCTTTTCCAATCTTTTTACTCTTTCCTTTTTCTTTTTTTTTTTTTATTTTTCAATTGGAGTAGGTAGACTAAACTATCGCCCGGTTCACACTCCACCCACATCTATTGAACAGGTGAAGAGGCTCATCCCTTGTTCCCTGTTTAGGATGTGGTTTACGGCTTTCTCTTTTTCAATCTTTTTACTCTTTTCTTTTTCTTTTTTTTTTTATTTTTCAATTGGAGTAGGTAGACTAAGCTATCGCCCGGTTCACACTCCACCCACATCTATTGAACAGGTGAAGAGGCTCATCCCTTGTTCCCTGTTTAGGATGTGGTTTCTGGGTTTCTCTTTTCCAATCTTTTTACTCTTTTCTTTTTCTTTTTTTTATTTTTTATTTTTCAATTGGAGTAGGTAGACTAAGCTATCGCCCGGTTCACACTCCACCCACATCTATTGAACAGGTGAAGAGGCTCATCCCTTGTTCCCTGTTTAGGATGTGGTTTCCGGCTTTCTTTTTTCCAATCTTTTCACTCTTACGTAGCCCCCTGCGCATCAGTGCGTTACCGCCTTGCTCAGGGTGATATGATTAAAAAAAAAAAAAAGACTCAGCCAGTCTGTGGTATGCAGCTCCCATAGAGCCCTCAACTGAAATATCATCTTTAAATTCTCTAACTGCAATATGTGTGAGACTAGCCAAATCATCTCTGGGACAGTTATTCAATGTTCGTAGATTGAAGATTCTTTACAATGCCTGCAAACCGGATGCAGATGTGCAGTCATGTGTTTCTCTGTTCAGCAATTTGTTTCTTTAATGACCAGGTGTAAATTACTCTCTTTTCTGGCAATTCATTACAAATGGTTGCCTGGTTGATGGTATACTTTACTGGATTTAGATCTCTTTCTAATTCATTCTGCATGTTGTCATGGCATGAGTTGCCTTCCCTTGGGATAGGGGTTACTTCCCTTAATAAAGAGGTTGCTTCTGTATTCATTACGGAGGTCTCCCTTGTAAGCTTAGCTTGTCTCCTCGTTGTCTCTGCTCTCTAATAATATTTATACTAACGAATACCATAACATGGTGGCAGCAGTAAAAAATGAACGAAGAACATTACAGTGAATATTACAGCGAACACAAACAGGAAAGCGGCTGTAAAGTCTAGCAAGATCTCATTCATACCGGCTTTTACGAATCAAGAAGCAGACACGTGCGTTATTAAAAAAACAAAGGAAAAAGACGCCATATTGGAAGTTTGTAACCGCAACTGTAAGTTATCTCATCCCTTCTTTTCAAGTCCTTGTTTTATTCCAAATAATAATAATAATGTCTAGCCATTCAAGTGAACCACTTATGTGCTGGGAAACATCAAATTTGGTGGAATCCATGAAACTTTTCAAACAAAAATGTGAATTATTCTTCGCCGTGAAAGGCAACCAGAGAACAAACAAGTCAACCACATTCTTTTGTTATCGGGAAAAGAAAGTTTAAGACGCTACAATAATTTATTCTGTATGCCAGCTGGGTATAAATGCTATGAAGAGAGAGAACAAAATAAAACATATTTCTTTTTGTGCACAGGCTCCAAGCATCACATTTGGTACACAAAGCAAGCCCCTCCAATGAAAACAACACTGGCCAATCATGAACATTCCTGCCAGAAAAGGAGATGCCCCAGGAGACAGCCAGATCTGCTTAAAAGCAGATTGCCCATAACAACCGCCAGTAGTTGCAGGCTAACCACCAATATACAGGGCACTGCTGCCATCACCACCATGACCTACTACCAGGCTCTTCACACGCAAATCCAAGAGAATATCATCTCAATGTCACTACCCAGCTACAAGCCTTCCTTGTCACCGGCATTATCAGCTCAGCAAGCTAAATTCTGCCAGCATGTGACCCCATTTCACAGAAATAGTCTTACCAACTACACAAATTTCTTGTCACCTTGGCAACCAACCTCAAATAAGCCCACCATCATGACCTTGATCACCCAACACATAGTAGCTATATCTAGTGACATCAGTCAAACTAACTCGAAAAATTGGTCAACTCCCAGCACTACCCTTGCATCTCATTGCCATCCTAACCAAAATCAACATTTCAACAATTTTATGACAACACTGTAAGATTACCTTGTATCTAAACTTATTTATAAACGGAACTTTGTCTCTGCGTGTGTGTTCGTTACCTATAGACTCCGAAACAGCTGAACCGATTTTCTTGAAAATTTACACAGTTGTACTATAAGCGCCTGTGAGTGTTCTTAGCTAGGTTTTGTGTCAAGGTAACCCCCGATAAATATTGAAAATCGATAATCAAAAAAATCGGATTATAGAAGGAGTGGTCTGATTTTAATCAAATTTGATGCACTCATAGACAAAGACATAAGAAACGATATTCAGAAGTTTCAAGGTTGCAGTTCTTACAATAGTGCAAAAAAATCGATAATATATATATATAAAAGGCAAGATGTTTGTGTGTGTGTCTGTTTATCTGCCTGTATGTCTGTATTTTTTCAGCCCTTTTAGTTTTTGCTTCAGGTTTGGCTCTAAGTAGGTATAATTGTAGTTCTTAGTCTCAGAGGACTTATTTAGCCTTCAAAATTCAGTTTACAACAAAACAAACTTATTTGATATCGATACCAGGAAATCAAAATTTGACTTACATTCATTCATTTTTCTTTCAGTCTACGGTTTGGCTTTAACTGGAAACAACTACTGCTTTTTAGTCTTTCATGCCAACGTCCAAAGAGTCTGAGCTCCAGTACCATGGATTAGTTTTAAAGCTTTCATTACACCCGAGCAATGCCGGGCTATACTGCTAGTCTTAAATAAACACACATTGTTCAAAAACCTAATCCTTGTCATTCTTTTCCTTTTGCAATCAAATGCTTGTTATAACATTGATGATTGTAAACTAGATACACAAATTACCAATACAGGTCACTAGATATAATAGACACTGCAGCAAGTCTAAATTTTTAAATCTGCACACTGGCTACTCAGAAGGAGATTCTCAGAAAACACTCGTTTTTTTCTTTTTTAGCTCTGATTCATATTTTCTAAACACTCCTATTCTTTCTGTTGTAAAACTATCAGTCATGTGTGTAAATAAACAGAAAGAAAATATAAAGACAAAGATAACATTAAAATTGCCAGCAGTCATACAAGGATATATTTTCAATGCTCCAAAAAAGTAATGGGTTTTTAAATAAAATAAATGAAGTGATAGTTATTTTTGTCTGAATTTCTCAGTTAAGAAGTTATCATTATTTACGCTATTTACCTTTGTTGTTACTATCACAATGTTTTGGCCATTCCGGCCTTTGTCAGAGGGTATATTGATCCAGGTGACCTACAGGGAATTCTAAACTATTTATTTAATCTACGGGCGTAGACTGTTCTCATTTCACTTCCTATGTCAAGATATATCTCGTCCGATTCTCATTTTTAGTACAATTTGGTTATTGCTAACCATCACTGAATCCAAGTATATAACTGCCCAACCCAGGGATTGAACTCACAATTACTTTCACCAAATTCATGAACCCATGTTTTATTCACATTAATCCAAATAATAGCGGATTAAAGCATTAGTTCATGAATTTGCTGACAGTAATCATGAGTTCAATTTCTGGGCCAGGTAGTGTGTACTTGGATTTTGGTAGAAACAGAGTGATTAATGACTGAATGGTATTAAAAATTAGAACTAGAGGAAATATCACTAGGCATAGGTAGTGAAACAAGAACAGTCTACCCTGCAGATTACATAAAGGGTTAAATTCAGAATTTCCTGTAGGTTAACGAGATTGATATAGACCTGATGAAGGCTGGAGGGTATAACTGCCAATCTACATGATAACAACAACAAAGATAAGAACAATAGTCTAAATGTAAATAATGATGATTTATTCATTGTATTTATTATATTACCAGAAGAAGGAAATTACTGGAAAGTAATCGACACTCACCTGAAGCGAGCTGAATATAAAATACTCCTCATACCAAAAACATTTCCACCGAGCTTCTCTACGGCATATGACTTCATTGAACTTCTTTTGATCCTTTCAAATTTATATTTAAATTGGGGTCATCAGGAGAGAATGTGCACCATTTCAGGGCCTTCCTCTCAACGGTTTCACTTGCACACCGGCCCCCCTCACTGATGTGAGGCCCCATTATAACGATATACATGTTTAATTATACTTGTTCAAATGTCTAACCCTATATATCTATTTATTAAAGTATTTCATTTTATATACTTATTATGGCCACCATTTGCTTATTCTTTAATACAGGGGTTGTCTTTTAGAAAGAATGCCATTTGGTGAACTTATTTTATTATAAATATTCAATATATTATTACAGGTTGAGAATTCTTTATCTTGTATTTTTTTTTTTACAGATTTTGGAATACAGCCTATTAAATTTGTATATCAGTCAGTTAAGTGCCATACGTGAAACACGCTTGGGCGATCATGTCTCGAAAGAGATATGACTGACTGGGCAGAAGATTATCCCGCAGTAGGTTGCCATTGCTTTCTGCGGTAGATTGGTTGCCAGCCAAGGCTATAGAACCCAATCTGTCCTGCTATTTAACCCATAACTGGAGGGAAGAGACAGATTCATAAAATGGGGCAGTTTGGATATGGAACGTAAGCACAATATCTCTTTACATTTCGTAACACAGCTTATACATATACGGATATCATCATCATCATCATTCTGCGGCCTTGGCTGAGATTCAAAATCTTGTCAGTAGCTGAATATTTGATGCTTCGCTATAGCTACCAAGGGTGTTTTTATCGTGACACCATAACTGGATGGGTTGCCTACCACGGCTTAAGAGAGGCCCATTCACCCTCATTGAGAGAAGGATATCCCGTGTCAGTTTCCCAACCTGGTATTTTTTACAACCTTGCAGTAAAAAAAAGATAATATACATAAACTACTGCTTGTAGAAAACAGTAATTTTTGAAAGGATTTTTTTTTAATTATTATAACATCGGTAGCAATGCCTGTTTCTCTTTGGTCATTAAAGATATTATACATAAACTACTGCTCATAGAAAACAGTAATTTTTGAAAGGATTCTTTTCTTATTATTATTATAGCGTCGGTAGCAACGCCTATTCCTCTTTGGTCATTATATATATATATATGGATGTTATACTCGTCTTCTCAGAAGAATGCTTGATCTTTCATGGTGAAACCACCGAACTCTAGAAATGATATATGGAGACGTACAAAGAGTATCAACCTTAGTTCAAAAGAGACGTGTCCAGTTTGCTGGGCATTGTGCACGTGCCACAGATGAACTTGTTTCATCGTTTGTATTATGAAGGCATCCATCATCTCACAATCGATCTCGTAAGTTAACCTTTCCAGACAGGATACATAGAGATACATCTATCGCCAAGGAAGACCTTACAGGATCTATGACAAATAGGAAATACTGGAAGGGTGTAGTGAGTTCTACCTCGGCCGAGGCCGCAGTGATACATATACCCTGAAGGTAGTTTTATATAAAAGTTAACAAATTTTGTGTGTATATAGATACAGGTAATGACGCGAGTCATATAATGCTCATGCAGATTTTAAAGTGGTGAAATTAAGATCTCACATAAAATATTTTTTTACTTTCTGTACATGTACAAAAAATATAATCACTACTTACAAAAAAAAACATAACTGCAGGACTCTTTGATATTTTAAATATCTCTGAGAATGAAACACCTGGTAAGTAATCTAAAAACGAAGGTGTTGCTGTGATGATTGCTAACAAAAACTGGTGCCAACATAGGCTACTTATCTGGGCTGAGGAACTCCACCCAGGGAAGATGAGGTTATATACAACAGTTGCACATTACCTAGGAACCTTCCCAGTGCTTTCTTAAATTTTCTATTTGTGGTAAGTCATGTCAGCACCTGAAAAACCTTTGGATTTTAGAGGTTTTCGGATTTGGGAATTTCAGATGAAGGATACTCTACCGGTTATTACAAGTGATATTATTATATTTGTTAACTTATTTATACATTGGTAAAATATCTGACATTATTTGCTTATGTTTCTGAGATAAGGCATTGTAATTATTTACACTATTTACATTGTTTCGACTGTTGTTGCCATCTTCATGTTTTGGCTCTGACCTTCTTCAGTTGATTGTAATTTTGAAATGAACGCTTTATTTCGTTTCAGAAGGATAAATTGTTCTAGTTCTACAAGTCATGCCTGTTCCAGATGTCTCGGTATCAGTTATCTCCCTTTAACTCAAGGTTTTTGTTCATCTCCGCTGTTGAACTCTTTGGATCAAGTCCCTGGCTCTAACAAATGCTTTTATTCACTGAGCCATGTGCTCCAATCACCTGAAGAAGGTCAGCACATACAACAGCCGAAACATCATGAATATGGCAGCAAAGATGAAGACAAAAGTCTTAACGATTTAAAATCTGATATTATTTGTTTCAATGTTTTGTTTTTTTTTCAGAAAGAAAACATATCTTCAAATTTATAGGAGAGGTGTTTCAAATCCTAACATTTATTTTGTATTTAATTTGTATTTATTTTGTGTTTATTTTGTATTTAATTTGTATTTATTTCCTGTTATTTATTATACAAGAATATTTTTGTAACACGCTGACACATGTCAACATCCTTTATAGCATTTAGTATTGTTGAAGTTATCACTAACATTTTTTGGGCTTACGGCCTATCACGTTGAATACACCGGTTCTCGCTCGATCACCGAAGTTAAGCAACATTGAGCCTGGTCAGTACTTAGATGGGTGACCGCTTGGGAATACCAGGTGCTGTAAGCGTATAGTGACGGATGTGCGTTGTGGTGCAGTGGATATCGGCTCGGAAAGAGAAATCAGTGAGCCGAGTTCGAATTCCAGTTGAATACCCTGCATTCACTTAAGCACTGGTACCCTTGGGAAAGGTATTAATCCGTCCATTCCCTCCAGTTATGGGTTAAATAACAAGGGGAGGACTTGGGGACCCTGCTCTTAAAAAACAAATCCCAATGAATCGTGAAAAGAAAAACGTTGTAAAAATAAAATAACCTTACCCAAAATCACTGGTTATGACCTTAAAATGATCCCATAAGGATTGATAGGTCGTTAAGCCTCAAAAACAAACATTTTTTGTTGAGATTTACAAGTTACATCTTGTTTAATTTTGTAAACCAATCAATAAATTTGAATGAGCTCTACTGTGCCTCTTCTGACCTGCAGTGTCAGCTTCATTTAATGCTGGCTTCATACCTAAAAAAGAAAATTTGAAATTTTTCTAATACTCTACTGCCCTTTTAAACTCTCCCTACTTTACAGTATTTACATTATTCGGACTATTGTCCTCATCTTTGTTGCCATTTGTACGATGTTTCGGCTGTTGTATGTTCCAGCCTTCCTCAGGTGCTAGGAATTTCGAACTAAACCCTTTATTACAATCACTGGGGTATATCATTCTCATTCATTGCATAGTAGTAATGCTGAGATTGGAAGTCATGAGTTATCTCCCTCTAACTCTGCAAGTTACTTGTTCACTACTGCCGTAGCCTGGTATTGAACTCACAACTGTTTGGGTCAAGTCACAGAAACTACTTTGTTTATATTTACAATGTTACTACTGTGCATTATATTTTACCAGAATGAAATATATATAAAAAACTTAAAAAGATATGCAAAAAAACAATATTGCATTTTAATTAAATAAGCATTTTGTTATTTTAATCATTAAATTGTTTTTAAAATTATGGGAGTACTCTATATGCTAAATAATAAAACTTAATTTTTCCAAAAAATGAATGAAAATTATTGTAGTAAGCTACACACCCTACTAAAAATGAATGAAAATTATTGTACTAAGCTACACACCCTACTAAAAATTAATGAAAATTATTGTAGTAAGCCACACACCCTATTAAAACTGTACTTTGTAGCTCTTTATCTGTTTGCACTTCTCTCCTAAATTTGGTTTTTAATCAGTCAATATATGGCTATTTTAGAGGGTGTGATGGATGGATGGACATATATCAGTCCCTTGATAATAATAGCGAAGCTCAGGCTGTTGCTCTGGATATCTTGAAAGCATTTGATAGGGTTTGGCATGCTGGCCTTTTGTGCAAGATACAAGGCTATGGTATAATTGGATGATTGTTTGGTTTAACCCAATTGTTCCTGTCAAATCACAAAATTATGGTCGTTCTGAATGGGCATACTTCCAAACCCTTTCATGTGAACACAGGTGTCCTTCAGGGCTCTATCCTAGGTCCTACACTGTTCCTGATATTCATCAATGATCTTCCTGATGTATTCAGTTCCCAAGTTGGCATCTACACAGATTATACCACCATCTACTCCAATCTCAATAAGAAATCTGCCTGGGCTGAGAAAGTAGATCTAGTTTCTGCTCTTGAAAAGGACCTCTAATCTGTGATGAAGTAAGAAATGGCTTGCAAATTTTAACACTTCCAAAACAAAGCTGCTCTTCTTTAACAACCAAAGAGAACCTTTCCTACTTTCCATCAGTATGGATCACCCTGAAAGCCTCCTTGGCCTCACCCTTTTTGGCCAATCACAAGTAGAATGAATACATTGAATCAATAACTACATCTACTGCTAAGAAGGTTGGGTTGTGATGCTGAGCCAGGAAGATTTTCTTGTCAGAATCCATCTAGCACATTTGTAAATCTATCATTCCTCCATGCATTGAATACTGCTGCCATATCTGGTCAGGTGCTCCTGCTGTTCATCTTGGGGTTCTCAGCAAAATCCAAAGAAGGATCTGTAACATAATTGATCCTGACTTGGCTGCTCACCTTTCAACCACTTCCTCATGAATGGAATGTAGCTTCCCTCTGTCTTTTCTACAAGTATTTTTATGGCTTCTGCTCTGAGGAGCTTTATTCCCCCACCCTCATCAATTTACCCATGCAACTAGATTGGCAACTAGGTCCCACCCTTTTACTGTCAAAACAGTCAAATGTAATCACCCATTCAACTCCAGCAGTTTCTTTTCTTGCACTTCCCATCTGTGAAATTCCCTTCCCCATTCTTTCTTCCCTGATAGTTACAATCTCCAAAAGTTTAAATGCAACATCAATTGACATCTGTTGTAGAGGAACATCCTATCCTACCCCGGAATGGATATGATCCGGTCTATAAAAGACTGTGACTAGTGCAAACTGATAGCATATGTCACTAGACAGGAGCATACATCACTAGACGGAAACATATGTCACTAGACAGGAGCGTACGTCACTAGACAGAAGCATACGGCACTAGACGGACGCATATGTCCTTGGTAGAGACATTTTCTACTTGATTGTTATACCTGTTACTATTCGTTGGTGTTCTTGTATGTCTATTGGTTTATTGTACTGCGGTATAATAAATCTCTTATAATCTATTTTAGTGTTAAGTATTATTCTTTTTGCACTATTCTTTTCCCTGATTATCCCCTTCCGGGATATATCAACATCTTCTATTTCCATGACTCCCTTCTTTCTCTTCAGTTAAGTGCCATACGTGATACACGCTTGGGTGATCATGTCTCTTTCGAGACATGACTGACTGGGCAGAAGATTATCCCGCAGTAGGTTGCCATTACTTTCTGCGATAGACTGGTTACCGACCAAGGCTATAGAACCCAATCTGTCCTGTTATTTAATCCATAACTGGAAGGAAGAGACGGATTAATACCTCTCCCAAGGGTATTTGTGCGTAAGTGAATACAATGAATTCAGTTGGAATTCGAACTCGGCTCCCCGATTTCTCGTTCTGAGCTGATATCCACTGCACCACAACGCACATCCTTCTTTCTCTTATCCTTTCTAAAACATCACCCATACTGTTTCCTTTTCTGTTATCCATCTTCTCTCATTGTAACCCCCTGCACCCCAATGGCAGTATTTCCTTGCTTGGGGTGAAACGATGATAAAATATAAAATCTGGCATGAGAATTTTTCTGCATTCTTTGATTAAACGGGGTTGACAATGCATGTGTTAAACTGATATGTTGAAAATAGCTATTCCCCCTCTAAATCTTATCTGAATTTACAGATATATATATATATATATATACATATAATCATTTATTGATTACTTTCTATTAATTTCAGTATTATTTGCTTTGTTCCTAATGCAATTTTTGTTTTTGAATACTTTGCTTAGCTTTTTAAAAGCCTCTTTCACTATTTTAATGTGCCTTTGGATTTTGGTGTCACACTTTCAGTCCTTTGTTAAAATGTTTTCCAGATTTTAAATTTTTACATGTGACTTGATTTTGGTATCTGCAATTCTTAATTTGCATGTTGCAGATTAACAATAATAGTAAGATATAAACTTATCTTCTTCTTGTGGAGCACACACTGGCATTAAATGTCTTTTTGACGGTTTAACTAGGATAAAAAAAAAAGTAAAGAAAAGGTAACCATGCATTTATGATTTTAGTTCCAAAACTCTATTAAAAAAGGCACGTAATGAAGTGGGTATGCCAGTTACATAATAGCAAGACTTGAACCTACATTAATTAAAGTTTTATTCACCTCCCGCAATATTTTGTTTACTCACAGCCAGTCTGTGATGCAAGACTCTCTTTGCCCACAAAGTCTAATACATGGACCCTATATTTTACTGTGGTGTTTGATAGAGATTGCAAAAACCCTCTCTGAGGCAATTGTTTCTATATCTTTCTATCTAACATTCTCGTTCCCATGCTTGATATAATGGATGCAGGTAGGAGGTCAAGTGCTTCTGCCTTCAATGTTCAAGAGTAACACCTAATCAACTCTGTACCTGGCTTCATTTGATGGTCTGGTGCGAAATTTCAGTGCAAAGGTTTAATCTGGTATAATACCACATATATAAATATTAAAAATAAATAAATATGAAAATAATTGAATGTGTATTAGAATCATTAAACAAATCCCTCTTAATTTTTTCCGGGTTTAATTCTGAACACATTTCACATTTGGAAAAGGCATTAATCCATCTTCCCTCAACTATGTGTTAAAGTTTTTTTTTCTTGTTCGTTTTTGTAATGCTGCTGAATTGTTGGGTTGGCAAAAATTTGTTTCGTTCATCAGCTAAGAAAAATTTTTTTTTTTAAATGCTAACTTTATATAATTTTTTTTTTTTAAACACAGCCAACTGCCATATTTCACAATTCTCACCTCACAGAACTTTTTACCTTTTTTATTTCAGCAAAAGACTGCTATTGGTACCTTTTACAGTCTTCTGGAGAATTCAATTTTTAAGATAATTCTTTAAAATATACAAGATAATCTGAAGTTCTTACATCTTTTTTTTTTTAATCGTTTCACCCCGTGCAAGGCATTCCACTGCCTTTGGGGTTACATAGGGTCGGAGAAGTGATGGGAAAAGGATGTTTAGATATAGGAAATGTCAGAAGAAGGGCGATAGATAGGGTAAAGGTACCGAAAATGAGGGTTGGTTAGATGGTGAGAGTTATTGAGACAATAGATGCAAGTTAGTGTGATAGGAGGTGTCTATTGACCTTACATTTAAACTCCTGGCGATTGTAGCTGTCGGGGAAGCAGGCATGTGGAAGGGAATTCCACAGGTGGGAAGTGCGAGAAAAGAAGCTGTTGGAGTAGAAATTACGGTTACATCTTATCTGTTTCACTGTAAAAGGGTGGGACCTAGTTGCTAATCTAGTATCTCGTGTAAATTCGTACCTAGGTGGCAACAATGACCTAAGTTCATTAGAGCAGAAGCCGTGAAAGTACTTATAGAAGAGACACAAGGAAGCCATGTCACACCGGTGAGAGACTGACTGCAGCCGGTCCGCCAAGTCAGGATCTGGCGAATATGGCAAATAGAGGAAAACTTCACAGCTAAGCTGTACAAATTAAAGATGTTGCCAGGCGTTTCCTAACAGAATATTACACACCTTTTTTTTTAACTAATTCCAGACAGTCAGTCAGTCAGTTAAGTGCCATACGTGATACACGCTTGGGCGATCATGTCTCAAAAGAGACATGACTGACTGGGCAGAAGATTATACCACAGTAGGCTGCCATTGCTTTCTGTGGTAGACTGGTTACCAACCAAGGCTATAGAACCCAATCTGTCCTGTTATTTGACTCATAGCTAGTAGGGGATCAGTTTATTACTTCATAACAATAGAAAACCGATCCCCCACTTTATGCCCAGTAGAAGCCTTTAATCATGTTTCCAACTATTATATTCAGTCAGTCAGTTAAGTGCCATATGTGATACACGCTTGGGCGATCATGTCTTGAAAGAGACATGACTGACTGGGCAGAAGATTATCCCGCAGTAGGTTGCCATTGCTTTCTGCGGTAGACTGGTTGCCGACCAAGGCTATAGAACCCAATCTGTCCTGCTATTTAACCCATAACTGGAAGGAAGAGACGGACTAATACCTTTCCCAAGGGTATTTGCGCGTAAGTGAATACAATAGATTCAACTGGAATTTGAACTTGGCTCCCCGGTTTCTCGTTCCGAGCCGATATCCACTGTACCACAACGCACTCCCCCAGACACTTTTCATTAATTACTGCTTTCAATTGATCTGATTAGAAGCAATATTTGCTTGAATCAATTGTTTAATCCACAAGAAAGAACTCAAATCCATCATATACACAGAATCAGCTTCGAATAAAGTTAGTGATGATTCATTTGTTTTAGAATATCTTGCAACCCACATTTTTGTTAAGTATCCTTTACTATTAGACTATTTTGTTGCATTTAAGTGGTTGGCTGTTTAGCTGCATATCAACACCCCTATGGGTTATCTAATACCGAATTCAAAGTATTTTGTACATGTTTTATAATTTTATTTTTGGAAGATAATAATGGTTTAGTGATACAAGTCTTACTAATTAATCCAAAGCTGGGGGGAGGGAAGAGGTGGATTCCTACATTTCCCAAGAGCATTTGCACGTAAGTGAATGTAGCAAACCCAACTGGAATTGAAACTCGGCTCTCCAATTAACAATTTCAACCCATTATCCATTACACCACCCACAAATTTAAACTTACACGACCTGGTTTTCTCAAGCGGTTACACATCTAGGTACTGACCTGGCCTTGACATTGCTTAACTTTGATGATTATACAGGAACCAGTGTTTCAATGTGATGTAGCCTGTATTTAAGGGGTGAATCACACGTACATCAAAGTGACCAAACTGGAGAAAATAATTTTTATTACTTGATTTCAAGATCTTGAACATGTTGGCTATTTCTTCATAGTTGTCGTCATCCTGCAGCCTTGGCCAAGATAGAACTCACTACACCCCTCCAGTATTCCCTGTGCATTTGGAACCCTGGCACAGTTTTATCGCAAAATTCATAATCTTGTCAAATAGCTGAATACTTGATGCTTCGCCAGGGCTACCAAGGATGTTTTTATTGTGACACCAACACTAGATGGGTTGCCTCCAGGCTCCATCCTGTTATTTAACCCATAACTGGAGGGAAGTGACAGATTAATACCTTTCCCAAGGGTATCAGTGCTTAAGTGAATGCAGGGTACTCAACTGGTATTCGAACACGGCTCACCGATTTCTCTTTCCAAGCCGACATTCACTGCACCACAACACACATCCGTCACTGAACGCTTACAGCGCCTGGACTTCCCCCAAGCGCTCACCCATCTAAGTACTGACCAGGTTCATGTTGCTTAACTTTGGTGATCGAACAAGAACTGGTGTATTCAACGTGATATGCCATAAGCATACTACGACTATAAAGAAATAGCCAACATGTTCAAGATCTTGAAATCAAGCAATAAAAATTATTTTCTCCAGTTTGGTCACTTTGGTGTACATGTGATTCACCCCTTAAATACAGGCTACATCACATTGAAACACTGGTTCCTGTATAATCATCAAAGTTAAGCAATGTCAAGCCAGGTCAGTACCTAGAAGTGTAACTGCTTGAGAAAACCAGGTCTTGTAAGTTTAAATTTGTGGGTGGTGTAATGGATAACGGGTTGAAATTGTTAATTGGAGAGCTGAGTTTCAATTCCAGTTGGGTTTGCTACATTCACTTACGTGCAAATGCTCTTGGGAAATGTAAGGAATCCATCTCTTCTCCCCCCAGCTTTGGATTAATTAGTAAGACTTGTAAGACTTCATAGTAGATTATTATTAAGTAATGTTTTTATTTGATTGTTGTCAACTGATCCATTCAACAGTAGCGCATTATCTGCTTTCATTGATTTGAACTATTGTTCTTATTTTCATTACTACAGACATTATTAAAGACACAACATTTCAGCCAAGGATGTGCGTGGGTGGTGCAGTGGATATCGGCTCGGAAAGAGAAACCGGGGAGCCAGGTTTGAATTCCAGTTAAATTCCTTGCATTCATTTATGCGCAAATATCCTTCGGAAAGGTATTAATCCGTCTCTTCTCTCCAGTTATGGATTAAATAACAAATTGGGTTCTATAGCCTTGGCTGTCAACCAATCTACTGCAGAAAGTAATGGCAACCCACTGCGGGATAATCTTCTGCCCAGTCAGTTCATGTATCTCTTGAGACATGATCGCTCGAGCGTGTATCACGTATGGCACTAAACTGACTGACTCATCCTCTGGTCATCTTCAAGTATCCACTGTTTTGCTAACATTGGATATCTTTTATTTTTATTTTGTCTTTTATCATACCAGTTCTTGTCCATTCCTGCTGATGCGGAGTATATGCTTTCACTACCTGACCCAGGGATTGATCTCACGATCACTAGATGACAGTAACATGCATTTTAACCTACTCCTCTATCTACTACATCACTGTATTTACTAGCCTTCCCACTCAAGGCCGGATGTGACACATGGTCATTTTATAGTGGGTATTCACCGTCTGTAAGGTTATCAGTGGAGTATTTTATAAAGCCTTTGGTATTCAATGTCAGTTGGTTACGGCATTTGAATATCACGGCAGGTTCAAAACTGAGCCTATAAAGCCTTTGTATTCAATGTCAGTTGGTTACTGCATTTGAATATCACGGCAGGTTCATACTGCTCTTATAAAGCCCTTGTATTCAATGTCAGTTGGTTACGGCATTTGAATATCACGGCAGGTTCATACTGTTTTATAAAGCCTTTGTATTCAATGTCAGTTGGTTACTGCATTTGAATATCACGGCAGGTTCATACTGCTCTTTTATGTGCCCTTTGTATTCAATGTCAGTCGGTTACGGCATTTGAATATCACGGCAGGTTCATACTGTTCTTATAAAGCCTTTGTATTCAATGTCAGTTGGTCACTGCATTTGAATATCACGGCAGGTTCATACTGCTCTTATAAAGCCCTTGTATTCAATGTCAGTCGGTTACGGCATTTGAATATCACGGCAGGTTCATACTGTTTCCATAAAGCCTTGTATTCAATGTCAGTTGGTTACGGCATTTGAATATCACGGCAGGTTCATACTGCTCTTATAAAGCCTTTGTATTCAATGTCAGTTGGTTACTGCATTTGAATATCACGGCAGGTTCATACTGCTCTTATAAAGCCTTTGTATTCAATGTCAGTTGGTTACGGCATTTGAATATCACGGCAGGTTCATACTGCTCTTATAAAGCCTTTGTATTCAATGTCAGTTGGTTACGGCATTTGAATATCACGGCAGGTTCATACTGCTCTTATAAAGCCTTTGTATTCAATGTCAGTTGGTTACGGCATTTGAATATCACGGCAGGTTCATACTGTTCTTATAAAGCCTTGTATTCAATGTCAGTTGGTTACTGCATTTGAATATCAGCGGCAGGTTCATACTGCTCTTATAAAGCCTTTGTATTCAATGTCAGTTGGTTACGGCATTTGAAATATCACGGCAGGTTCATACTGCTCTATAAAGCCTTTGTATTCAATGTCAGTTGGTTACGGCATTTGAATATCACGGCAGGTTCATACTGCTCTTATAAAGCCTTTGTATTCAATGTCAGTCGGTTACGGCATTTGAATATCATGGCAGGTTCATACTGTCGCCCTTATAAAGCCTTTGTATTCAATGTCAGTTGGTTACGGCATTTGAATATCACGGCAGGTTCATACTGCCTCTCCTTATAAAGCCTTTGTATTCAATGTCAGTTGGTTACGGTATTTGAATATCACGGCAGGTTCATACTGCTCTTATAAAGCCTTTGTATTCAATGTCAGCTGGTTACTGTATTTGAATATCACGGCAGGTTCATACTGTTCTTATAAAGCCCTTGTATTCAATGTCAGTTGGTTACGGCATTTGAATATCACGGCAGGTTCATACTGCTCTTATAAAGCCCTTGTATTCAATGTCAGTTGGTTACGGCATTTGAATATCACGGCAGGTTCATACTGCTCTTATAAAGCCTTTGTATTCAATGTCAGTTGGTTACGGCATTTGAATATCACGGCAGGTTCATACTGCTCTCCTTATAAAGCCTTTGTATTCAATGTCAGGTTGGTTACGGCATTTGAAGGGTCACGGCAGGTTCATACTGCTCTTATAAAGCCTTTGTATTCAATGTCAGTTGGTTACGGCATTTGAATATCACGGCAGGTTCATACTGCTCTTATAAAGCCCTTGTATTCAATGTCAGTTGGTTACGGCATTTGAATATCACGGCAGGTTCATACTGCTCTTTATAAAGCCCTTGTATTCAATGTCAGTTGGTTACGGCATTTGAATATCACGGCAGGTTCATACTGCTCTTATAAAGCCTTTGTATTCAATGTCAGTTGGTTACTGCATTTGAATATCACGGCACGTTTCATATTGCTCTTATAAAGCCTTTGTATTCAATGTCAGTTGGTTACGGTATTTGAATATCACGGCAGGTTCATACTGCCTTTATAAAGCCTTTGTATTCAATGTCAGTTGGTTACGGCATTTGAATATCACGGCAGGTTCATACTGCTCTTATAAAGCCTTGTATTCAATGTCAGTTGGTTACGGCATTTGAATATCACGGCAGGTTCATACTGCTCTTATAAAGCCTTTGTATTCAATGTCAGTTGGTTACTGCATTTGAATATCACGGCAGGTTCATACTGCCTATAAAGCCCTTGTATTCAATGTCAGTTGGTTACGGCATTTGAATATCACGGCAGGTTCATACTGCCTTTATAAAGCCTTTGTATTCAATGTCAGTTGGTTACGGCATTTGAATATCACGGCAGGTTCATACTGTTTTATAAAGCCTTTGTATTCAATGTCAGTTGGTTACGGCATTTGAATATCACGGCAGGTTCATACTGCTCTTATAAAGCCTTTGTATTCAATGTCAGTTGGTTACGGCATTTGAATATCACGGCAGGTTCATACTGCTCTTATAAAGCCCTTGTATTCAATGTCAGTCGGTTACGGCATTTGAATATCACGGCAGGTTCATACGTTTTATAAAGACCTTGTATTCAATGTCAGTTGGTTACGGCATTTGAATATCACGGCAGGTTCATACTGCCTCTATAAAGCCTTTGTATTCAATGTCAGTTGAGCATTGTATTTGAATATCACGGCAGGTTCATACTGTTCTTATAAAGCCTTTGTATTCAATGTCAGTTGGTTACGGCATTTGAATATCACGGCAGGTTCATACTGCTCTTATAAAGCCTTTGAATTCAATGTCAGTTGGTTACGGCATTTGAATATCACGTCAGGTTCATACTGCTCTTATAAAGCCTTTGTATTCAATGTCAGTTGGTTACTGTATCTAGATCATCACGGCAGGTTCATACTGCTCTTATAAAGCCCTTGTATTCAATGTCAGTTGGTTACGGCATTTGAATATCACGGCAGGTTCATACTGCTCTGGTAAAGCCTTTGTATTCAATGTCAGTTGCCATGGCATTTGAATATCACTGCAGGTTCAAACTGCTCTTATAAAGCCCTTGTATTCAATGTCAAATGGTTACGGTGATTTGAATATCACGGCAGGTTCATACTGTTTTATAAAGCCTTTGTATTCAATGTCAGTTGGTTACGGCATTTGAATATCACGGCAGGTTCATACTGCTCTTATAAAGCCTTTGTATTCAATGTCAGTTGGTTACTGCATTTGAATATCACGGCAGGTTCATACTGCTCTTATAAAGCCTTTGTATTCAATGTCAGTTGGTTACGGCATTTGAATATCACGGCAGGTTCATACTGCTCTTATAAAGCCTTTGTATTCAATGTCAGTTGGTTACGGCATTTGAATATCACGGCAGGTTCATACTGCTCTTATAAAGCCTTTGTATTCAATGTCAAAAGTTGGTTACGGCATTTGAATATCACGGCAGGTTCATACTGCTCATAAAGCCCTTGTATTCAATGTCAGTTGGTTACGGCATTTGAATATCACGGCAGGTTCATACTGCCTAAAGCCTTTGTATTCAATGTCAGTTGGTTACGGCATTTGAATATCACGGCAGGTTCATACTGCTCTTATAAAGCCCTTGTATTCAATGTCAGTTGGTTACGGTATTTGAATATCACGGCAGGTTCATACTGTTCTTATAAAGCCTTTGCATTCAATGTCAGTTGGTTACGGCATTTGAATATCACGGCAGGTTCATACTGCTCTTATAAAGCCTTTGTATTCAATGTCAGTTGGTTACTGCATTTGAATATCACGGCAGGTTCATACTGCTCTTATAAAGCCTTTGTATTCAATGTCAGTTGGTTAGCCAGTATTTGAATATCACGGCAGGTTCATAATGTTCATATAAAGCCCTTGTATTCAATGTCGGCTGGTTACGGCATTTGAATATCACGGCAGGTTCATACTGCCTCTCTTATAAAGCCTTTGTATTCAATGTCATTGGTTACGGCATTTGAATATCACGGCAGGTTCATACTGCTCTTATAAAGCCTTTGTATTCAATGTCAGTTGGTTACTGCATTTGAATATCACGGCAGGTTCATACTGCTCTTATAAAGCCTTTGTATTCAATGTCAGTTGGTTACGGCATTTGAATATCACGGCAGGTTCATACTGCTCTTATAAAGCCTTTGTATTCAATGTCAGTTGGTTACGGCATTTGAATATCACGGCAGGTTCATACTGCTTTTATAAAGCCTTTGTATTCAATGTCAGTTGGTTACGGCATTTGAATATCACGGCAGGTTCATACTGCCTTTATAAAGCCTTTGTATTCAATGTCAGTTGGTTACGGCATTTGAATATCACGGCAGGTTCATACTGCTCTTATAAAGCCATTGTATTCAATGTCAGTTGGTTACTGCATTTGAATATCACGGCAGATTCATACTGCTCTTATAAAGCCCTTGTATTCAATGTCAGTTGGTTACGGCATTTGAATATCACGGCAGGTTCATACTGCTCTTATAAAGCCTTTGTATTCAATGTCAGTTGGTTACGGCATTTGAATATCACGGCAGGTTCATACTGCTCTTATAAAGCCTTTGTATTCAATGTCAGTTGGTTACGGCATTTGAATATCACGGCAGGTTCATACTGCTCTTATAAAGCCCTTGTATTCAATGTCAGTTGGTTACGGCATTTGAATATCACGGCAGGTTCATACTGCTCTTATAAAGCCCTTGTATTCAATGTCAGTTGGTTACGGCATTTGAATATCACGGCAGGTTCATACTGCTCTTATAAAGCCTTTGTATTCAATGTCAGTTGGTTACGGCATTTGAATATCACGGCAGGTTCATACTGCTCTTATAAAGCCTTTGTATTCAATGTCAGTTGGTTACTGCATTTGAATATCACGGCAGGTTCATACTGCTCTTATAAAGCCTTTGTATTCAATGTCAGTTGGTTACGGCATTTGAATATCACGGCAGGTTCATACTGCTCTTATAAAGCCTTTGTATTCAATGTCAGTTGGTTACGGCATTTGAATATCACGGCAGGTTCATACTGCTCTTATAAAGCCTTTGTATTCAATGTCAGTTGGTTACTGCATTTGAATATCACGGCAGGTTCATACTGCTCTTATAAAGCCTTTGTATTCAATGTCAGTTGGTTACGGCATTTGAATATCACGGCAGGTTCATACTGCTCTTATAAAGCCTTTGTGTTCAATGTCAGTTGGTTACGGCATTTGAATATCACGGCAGGTTCATACTGCTCTTATAAAGCCTTTGTATTCAATGTCAGTTGGTTACGGCATTTGAATATCACGGCAGGTTCATACTGCTCTTATAAAGCCCTTGTATTCAATGTCAGTTGGTTACGGCATTTGAATATCACGGCAGGTTCATACTGCTCTTATAAAGCCCTTGTATTCAATGTCAGTTGGTTACGGCATTTGAATATCACGGCAGGTTCATACTGCTCTTATAAAGCCTTTGTATTCAATGTCAGTTGGTTACGGCATTTGAATATCACGGCAGGTTCATACTGCTCTTATAAAGCCTTTGTATTCAATGTCAGTTGGTTACTGCATTTGAATATCACGGCAGGTTCATACTGCTCTTATAAAGCCTTTGTATTCAATGTCAGTTGGTTACGGCATTTGAATATCACGGCAGGTTCATACTGCTCTTATAAAGCCTTTGTATTCAATGTCAGTTGGTTACGGCATTTGAATATCACGGCAGGTTCATACTGCTCTTATAAAGCCCTTGTATTCAATGTCAGTTGGTTACTGCATTTGAATATCACGGCAGGTTCATACTGCTCTTATAAAGCCTTTGTATTCAATGTCAGTTGGTTACGGCATTTGAATATCACGGCAGGTTCATACTGCTCTTATAAAGCCCTTGTATTCAATGTCAGTTGGTTACGGCATTTGAATATCAAGGCAGGTTCGTACTGCTCTTATAAAGCCTTTGTATTCAATGTCAGTTGGTTACTGCATTTGAATATCACGGCAGGTTCATACTGCTCTTATAAAGCCCTTGTATTCAATGTCAGTTGGTTACGGCATTTGAATATCACGGCAGGTTCATACTGCTCTTATAAAGCCTTTGTATTCAATGTCAGTTGGTTACGGCATTTGAATATCACGGCAGGTTCATACTGCTCTTATAAAGCCTTTGTATTCAATGTCAGTTGGTTACTGCATTTGAATATCACGGCAGGTTCATACTGCTCTTATAAAGCCTTTGTATTCAATGTCAGTTGGTTACGGCATTTGAATATCACGGCAGGTTCATACTGCTCTTATAAAGCCCTTGTATTCAATGTCAGTTGGTTACGGCATTTGAATATCACGGCAGGTTCATACTGCTCTCATAAAGCCTTTGTATTCAATGTCAGTTGGTTACGGCATTTGAATATCACGGCAGGTTCATACTGCTCTTATAAAGCCTTTGTATTCAATGTCAGTTGGTTACGGCATTTGAATATCACGGCAGGTTCATACTGCTCTTATAAAGCCTTTGTATTCAATGTCAGTTGGTTACGGCATTTGAATATCACGGCAGGTTCATACTGCTCTTATAAAGCCTTTGTATTCAATGTCAGTTGGTTACGGCATTTGAATATCACGGCAGGTTCATACTGCTCTTATAAAGCCTTTGTATTCAATGTCAGTTGGTTACGGCATTTGAATATCACGGCAGGTTCATACTGCTCTTATAAAGCCTTTGTATTCAATGTCAGTTGGTTACTGCATTTGAATATCACGGCAGGTTCATACTGCTCTTATAAAGCCTTTGTATTCAATGTCAGTTGGTTACTGCATTTGAATATCACGGCAGGTTCATACTGCTCTTATAAAGCCTTTGTATTCAATGTCAGTTGGTTACTGCATTTGAATATCACGGCAGGTTCATACTGCTCTTATAAAGCCCTTGTATTCAATGTCAGTTGGTTACGGCATTTGAATATCACGGCAGGTTCATACTGCTCTTATAAAGCCTTTGTATTCAATGTCAGTTGGTTACGGCATTTGAATATCACGGCAGGTTCATACTGCTCTTATAAAGCCTTTGTATTCAATGTCAGTTGGTTACTGCATTTGAATATCACGGCAGGTTCATACTGCTCTTATAAAGCCTTTGTATTCAATGTCAGTTGGTTACGGCATTTGAATATCACGGCAGGTTCATACTGCTCTTATAAAGCCTTTGTGTTCAATGTCAGTTGGTTACGGCATTTGAATATCACGGCAGGTTCATACTGCTCTTATAAAGCCTTTGTATTCAATGTCAGTTGGTTACGGCATTTGAATATCACGGCAGGTTCATACCAAGCTTCTATAAAGCCTTTGTATTCAATGTCAGTTGGTTACGGCATTTGAATATCACGGCAGGTTCATACTGTTTCCTCTATAAAGCCTTTGTATTCAATGTCAGTTGGTCACGGCATTTGAATACCGCTGCAGGTTCATACTGCTCTTATAAAGCCTTTGTATTCAATGTCAGTTGGTCACGGCATTTGAATATCACGGCAGGTTCATACTGCTCTTATAAAGCCTTTGTATTCAATGTCAGTTGGTTACGGTATTTGAACATTTCACGGCAGGTTCATATGCTTTCCAGCCTTTATAAAGCCTTTGTATTCAATGTCAGTTGGTTACGGCATTTGAATATCACGGCAGGTTCATACTGTTTCCATAAAAGCCTTTGTTCAATGTCAGTTGGTTACGGCATTTGAATATCACGGCAGGTTCATACTGCTCTTATAAAGCCTTTGTATTCAATGTCAGGTTGGTTACGGCATTTGAATATCACGGCAGGTTCATACTGCTCTTATAAAGCCTTTGTATTCAATGTCAGTTGGTTACGGTATTTGAATATCACGGCAGGTTCATACTGCTCTTATAAAGCCTTTGTATTCAATGTCAGTTGGTTACGGTATTTTGGAATATCACGGCAGGTTCATACTGCTCTCATAAAGCCCTTGTATTCAATGTCAGTTGGTTACATTTGGAATATCACGGCAGGTTCATACTGCTCTTATAAAGCCTTTGTATTCAATGTCAGTCGGTTACGGCATTTGAATATCACGGCAGGTTCATACTGCTCTATAAAGCCTTTGTATTCAATGTCAGTCGGTTACGGCATTTGAATATCACGGCAGGTTCATACTCGTTTTATAAAGCTCCCTTGTATTCAATGTCAGTCGGTTACGGCATTTGAATATCACGGCAGGTTCATACTGCCTTTATAAAGCCTTTGTATTCAATGTCAGTTGGTTACGGCATTTGAATATCACGGCAGGTTCATACTGCCTATAAAGCCCTTGTATTCAATGTCAGTCGGTTACGGCATTTGAATATCACGGCAGGTTCATACTGCTCTTTTATAAAGCCCTTGTATTCAATGTCAGTTGGTTACTGCATTTGAATATCACGGCAGGTTCATACTGCTCTTATAAAGCCCTTGTATTCAATGTCAGTTGGTTACGGCATTTGAATATCACGGCAGGTTCATACTGCTCTTATAAAGCCTTTGTATTCAATGTCAGTTGGTTACTGCATTTGAATATCACGGCAGGTTCATACTGCTCTTATAAAGCCTTTGTATTCAATGTCAGTTGGTTACGGCATTTGAATATCACGGCAGGTTCATACTGCTCTTATAAAGCTTCCTGTATTCAATGTCAGTTGGTTACTGCATTTGAATATCACGGCAGGTTCATACTGCTCTATAAAGCCTTTTGTATTCAATGTCAGTTGGTTACGGCATTTGAATATCACGGCAGGTTCATACTGCTCTTATAAAGCCTTTGTATTCAATGTCAGTTGGTTACTGCATTTCAATATCACGGCAGGTTCATACTGCTCTTATAAAGCCTTTGTATTCAATGTCAGTTGGTTACTGCATTTGAATATCACGGCAGGTTCATACTGAGCCTCTTATAAAGCCTTTGTATTCAATGTCAGTTGGTTACGGCATTTGAATATCACGGCAGGTTCATACTGCTCTTATAAAGCCTTTGTATTCAATGTCAGTTGGTTACTGCATTTGAATATCACGGCAGGTTCATACTGCTCTTATAAAGCCTTTGTATTCAATGTCAGTTGGTTACGGCATTTGAATACGGCAGGTTCATACTGCTTTATAAAGCCTTTGTATTCAATGTCAGTTGGTTACTGCATTTGAATATCACGGCAGGTTCATACTGCTCTTATAAAGCCTTTGTATTCAATGTCAGTTGGTTACGGCATTTGAATATCACGGCAGGTTCATACTAAGTTTTATAAAGCCTTTGTATTCAATGTCAGTTATTACGGCATTTGAATATCACGGCAGGTTCATACTGCCTTTATTAAGCCTTTGTATTCAATGTCAGTTGGTTACGGCATTTAAATATCACGGCAGGTTCATACTGCTCTTATAAAGCCTTTGTATTCAATGTCAGTTGGTTACGGCATTTGAATATCACGGCAGGTTCATACTGCTCTTATAAAGCCTTTGTATTCAATGTCAGTTGGTTACGGCATTTGAATATCACGGCAGGTTCATACTGCTCTTATAAAGCCTTTGTATTCAATGTCAGTTGGTTACGGCATTTGAATATCACGGCAGGTTCATACTGCTCTTATAAAGCCTTTGTATTCAATGTCAGTTGGTTACTGCATTTGAATATCACGGCAGGTTCATACTGCTCTTATAAAGCCTTTGTATTCAATGTCAGTTGCTACGGCATTTGAATATCACGGCAGGTTCATACTGCTCTTATAAAGCCCTTGTATTCAATGTCAGTCGGTTACGGCATTTGAATATCACGGCAGGTTCATACTGCTCTTATAAAGCCCTTGTATTCAATGTCAGTCGGTTACGGCATTTGAATATCACGGCAGGTTCATACTGCTCTTATAAAGCCTTTGTATTCAATGTCAGTTGGTTACGGCATTTGAATATCACGGCAGGTTCATACTGCTCTTATAAAGCCCTTGTATTCAATGTCAGTCGGTTACGGCATTTGAATATCACGGCAGGTTCATACTGCTCTTATAAAGCCCTTGTATTCAATGTCAGTTGGTTACTGCATTTGAATATCACGGCAGGTTCATACTGCTCTTATAAAGCCCTTGTATTCAATGTCAGTTGGTTACGGCATTTGAATATCACGGCAGGTTCATACTGTTTTATAAAGCTTCCTTTGTATTCAATGTCAGTTGGTTACTGCATTTGAATATCACGGCAGGTTCATACTGCTCTTATAAAGCTCGTATTCAATGTCAGTTGGTTACGGCATTTGAATATCACGGCAGGTTCATACTGCCTTTATAGCCTTTGTATTCAATGTCATGCTGGTTACGGCATTTGAATATCACGGCAGGTTCATACTGCTCTTATAAAGCCTTTGTATTCAATGTCAGTTGGTTACGGCATTTGAATATCACGGCAGGTTCATACTGCTCTTATAAAGCCTTTGTATTCAATGTCAGTTGGTTACGGCATTTGAATATCACGGCAGGTTCATACTGCTCTTATAAAGCCTTTGTATTCAATGTCAGTTGGTTACGGCATTTGAATATCACGGCAGGTTCATACTGCCTTAAAGCCTTTGTATTCAATGTCAGTTGGTTACTTGCATTTGAATATCACGGCAGGTTCATACTGCTCTTATAAAGCCTTTGTATTCAATGTCAGTTGGTTACTGCATTTGAATATCACGGCAGGTTCATACTGCTCTTATAAAGCCTTTGTATTCAATGTCAGTTGGTTACGGCATTTGAATATCACGGCAGGTTCATACTGCTCTTATAAAGCCCTTGTATTCAATGTCAGTCGGTTACGGCATTTGAATATCACGGCAGGTTCATACTGCTCTTATAAAGCCCTTGTATTCAATGTCAGTTGGTTACTGCATTTGAATATCACGGCAGGTTCATACTGCTCTTATAAAGCCCTTGTATTCAATGTCAGTTGGTTGCTTTATTTGAATATCACGGCAGGTTCATACTGCTCTTATAAAGCCTTTGTATTCAATGTCAGTTGGTTACTGCATTTGAATATCACGGCAGGTTCATACTGCTCTTATAAAGCCTTTGTATTCAATGTCAGTTGGTTACGGCATTTGAATATCACGGCAGGTTCATACTGCTCTTATAAAGCCTTTGTATTCAATGTCAGTTGGTTACTGCATTTGAATATCACGGCAGGTTCATACCAGCTCTTATAAAGCCTTTGTATTCAATGTCAGTTGGTTACGGCATTTGAATATCACGGCAGGTTCATACTGCTCTTATAAAGCCTTTGTATTCAATGTCAGCTGGTTACTGCATTTGAATATCACGGCAGGTTCATACTGTTTTATAAAGCCTTTGTATTCAATGTCAGTTGCTACTGCATTTGAATATCACGGCAGGTTCATACTGCTCTTATAAAGCCTTTGTATTCAATGTCAGTTGGTTACGGCATTTGAATATCACGGCAGGTTCATACTGTTCTTATAAAGCCTTTGTATTCAATGTCAGTTGGTTACTGCATTTGAATATCACGGCAGGTTCATACTGCTCTTATAAAGCCTTTGTATTCAATGTCAGTTGGTTACGGCATTTGAATATCACGGCAGGTTCATACTGCTCTTATAAAGCCTTTTGTATTCAATGTCAGTTGGTTACTACATTTGAATATCACGGCAGGTTCATACTGCTCTTATAAAGCCTTTGTATTCAATGTCAGTTGGTTACGGCATTTGAATATCACGGCAGGTTCATACTGCTCTTATAAAGCCTTTGTATTCAATGTCAGTTGGTTACGGCATTTGAATATCACGGCAGGTTCATACTGCTCTTATAAAGCCTTTGTATTCAATGTCAGTTGGTTACGGCATTTAAATATCACGGCAGGTTCATACTGTTTTATAAAGCCTTTGTATTCAATGTCAGTTGGTTACGGCATTTGAATATCACGGCAGGTTCATACTGCTCTTATAAAGCCTTTGTATTCAATGTCAGTTGGTTACGGCATTTGAATATCACGGCAGGTTCATACTGCTCTTATAAAGCCTTTGTATTCAATGTCAGTTGGTTACGGCATTTGAATATCACGGCAGGTTCATACTGCTCTTATAAAGCCTTTGTATTCAATGTCAGTTGGTTACTGCATTTGAATATCACGGCAGGTTCATACTGCTCTTATAAAGCCTTTGTATTCAATGTCAGTTGGTTACGGCATTTGAATATCACGGCAGTTCATACTGCTCTTATAAAGCCCTTGTATTCAATGTCAGTCGGTTACGGCATTTGAATATCACGGCAGGTTCATACTGCTCTTATAAAGCCCTTGTATTCAATGTCAGTCGGTTACGGCATTTGAATACCACGGCAGGTTCATACTGCTCTTATAAAGCCTTTGTATTCACGTCAGTTGGTTACGGCATTTGAATATCACGGCAGGTTCATACTGCTCTTATAAAGCCTTTGTATTCAATGTCAGTTGGTTACGGCATTTGAATATCACGGCAGGTTCATACTGCTCTTTATAAAGCCTTTGTATTCAATGTCAGTTGGTTACGGCATTTGAATATCACGGCAGGTTCATACTGCTCTTATAAAGCCTTTGTATTCAATGTCAGTTGGTTACGGCATTTGAATATCACGGCAGGTTCATACTGTTTTATAAAGCCTTTGTATTCAATGTCAGTTGCTGAAGCAAGTATTTGAATATCACGGCAGGCGTCTACATTGCTCTTATAAAGCCTTTGTATTCAATGTCAGTTGGTTACGGCATTTGAATATCACGGCAGGTTCATACTGCTCTTATAAAGCCTTTGTATTCAATGTCAGTTGGTTACTGCATTTGAATATCACGGCAGGTTCATACTGCTCTTATAAAGCCTTTGTATTCAATGTCAGTTGGTTACTGCATTTGAATATCACGGCAGGTTCATACTGCTCTTATAAAGCCTTTGTATTCAATGTCAGTTGGTTACGGCATTTGAATATCACGGCAGGTTCATACTGCCTTATAAAGCCTTTGTATTCAATGTCAGTTGGTTACTGCATTTGAATATCACGGCAGGTTCATACTGCTCTTATAAAGCCTTTGTATTCAATGTCAGTTGGTTACGGCATTTGAATATCACAGCAGGTTCATACTGCTCTTATAAAGCCTTTGTATTCAATGTCAGTTGGTTACTGCATTTGAATATCACGGCAGGTTCATACTGCTCTTATAAAGCCTTTGTATTCAATGTCAGTTGGTTACGGCATTTGAATATCACGGCAGGTTCATACTGCTCTTATAAAGCCTTTGTATTCAATGTCAGTTGGTTACTGCATTTGAATATCACGGCAGGTTCATACTGCTCTTATAAAGCCTTTGTATTCAATGTCAGTTGGTTACTGTATTTGAATATCACGGCAGGTTCATACTGCTCTTATAAAGCCTTTGTATTCAATGTCAGTTGGTTACGGCATTTGAATATCACGGCAGGTCTACAATGCTCTGATAAAGCCTTTGTATTCAATGTCAGTTGGTTACTGCATTTGAATATCACGGCAGGTTCATACTGCTCTTATAAAGCCTTTGTATTCAATGTCAGTTGGTTACGGCATTTGAATATCACGGCAGGTTCATACTGCTCTTATAAAGCCTTTGTATTCAATGTCAGTTGGTTACTGCATTTGAATATCACGGCAGGTTCATACTGCTCTTATAAAGCCTTTGTATTCAATGTCAGTTGGTTACGGCATTTGAATATCACGGCAGGTTCATACTGCTCTTATAAAGCCTTTGTATTCAATGTCAGTTGGTTACGGCATTTGAATATCACGGCAGGTTCATACTGCTCTTATAAAGCCTTTGTATTCAATGTCAGTTGGTTACGGCATTTGAATATCACGGCAGGTTCATACTGCTCTTATAAAGCCTTTGTATTCAATGTCAGTTGGTTACGGCATTTGAATATCACGGCAGGTTCATACTGCTCTTATAAAGCCTTTGTATTCAATGTCAGTTGGTTACGGCATTTGAATATCACGGCAGGTTCATACTGCTCTTATAAAGCCTTTGTATTCAATGTCAGTTGGTTACGGCATTTGAATATCACGGCAGGTTCATACTGCTCTTATAAAGCCTTTGTATTCAATGTCAGTTGGTTACTGCATTTGAATATCACGGCAGGTTCATACTGCTCTTATAAAGCCTTTGTATTCAATGTCAGTTGGTTACGGCATTTGAATATCACGGCAGGTTCATACTGCTCTTATAAAGCCCTTGTATTCAATGTCAGTTGGTTACGGCATTTGAATATCACGGCAGGTTCATACTGCTCTTATAAAGCCCTTGTATTCAATGTCAGTCGGTTACGGCATTTGAATATCACGGCAGGATCATACTGCCTTCTTATAAAGCCTTTGTATTCAATGTCAGTTGGTTACGGCATTTGAATATCACGGCAGGTTCATACTGCTCTTATAAAGCCCTTGTATTCAATGTCAGTCGGTTACGGCATTTGAATATCACGGCAGGTTCATACTGCTCTTATAAAGCCTTTGTATTCAATGTCAGTTGGTTACTGCATTTGAATATCACGGCAGGTTCATACTGCTCTTATAAAGCCCTTGTATTCAATGTCAGTTGGTTACGGCATTTGAATATCACGGCAGGTTCATACTGCTCTTATAAAGCCTTTGTATTCAATGTCAGTTGGTTACTGCATTTTGGAATATCACGGCAGGTTCATACTGTTTCAAAGCCTTTGTATTCAATGTCAGTTGGTTACGGCATTTGAATATCACGGCAGGTTCATACTGCTCTTATAAAGCCTTTGTATTCAATGTCAGTTGGTTACGGCATTTGAATATCACGGCAGGTTCATACTGTTTCCATAAAGCCCTTGTATTCAATGTCAGTCGGTTACGGCATTTGAATATCACGGCAGGTTCATACTGCTCTTATAAAGCCCTTGTATTCAATGTCGTTGGTTACGGCATTTGAATATCACGGCAGGTTCATACTGTTTTATAAAGCCTTTGTATTCAATGTCAGTTGGTTACTGCATTTGAATATCACGGCAGGTTCATACTGTTTTATAAAGCCCTTGTATTCAATGTCAGTCGGTTACGGCATTTGAATATCACGGCAGACCATACTGCTCTTATAAAGCCTTTGTATTCAATGTCAGTTGGTTACGGCATTTGAATATCACGGCAGGTTCATACTGCCTTATAAAGCCCTTGTATTCAATGTCAGTCGGTTACGGCATTTGAATATCACGGCAGGTTCATACTGCTCTTATAAAGCCCTTGTATTCAATGTCAGTCGGTTACGGCATTTGAATATCACGGCAGGTTCATACTGCTCTTATAAAGCCTTTGTATTCAATGTCAGTTGGTTACGGCATTTGAATATCACGGCAGGTTCATACTGCTCTTATAAAGCCTTTGTATTCAATGTCAGTTGGTTACGGCATTTGAATATCAATGCCGGCAGGTTCATACTGCTCTTATAAAGCCTTTGTATTCAATGTCAGTTGGTTACGGCATTTGAATATCACGGCAGGTTCATACTGCTCTTATAAAGCCTTTGTATTCAATGTCAGTTGGTTACGGCATTTGAATATCACGGCAGGTTCAAACTGCTCTTATAAAGCCCTTGTATTCAATGTCAGTCGGTTACGCAACTGAATATCACGGCAGGTTCATACTGCTCTTATAAAGCCTTTGTATTCAATGTCATGGTTACGGCATTTGAATATCACGGCAGGTTCATACTGCTCTTATAAAGCCTTTGTATTCAATGTCAGTTGGTTACGGCATTTGAATATCACGGCAGGTTCAAACTGCTCTTATAAAGCCTTTGTATTCAATGTCAGTTGGTTACTGCATTTGAATATCACGGCAGGTTCATGCTGTTCTTAGATAAAGCCCTTGTATTCAATGTCAGTCGGTTACGGCATTTGAATATCACGGCAGGTTCATACTGCTCTTATAAAGCCTTTGTATTCAATGTCAGTTGGTTACGGCATTTGAATATCACGGCAGGTTCATACTGCTCTTATAAAGCCTTTGTATTCAATGTCAGTTGGTTACGGCATTTGAATATCACGGCAGGTTCATACTGCTCTTATAAAGCCTTTGTATTCAATGTCAGTTGGTTACGGCATTTGAATATCACGGCAGGTTCAAACTGCTCTTATAAAGCCCTTGTATTCAATGTCAGTCGGTTACGGCATTTGAATATCACGGCAGGTTCATACTGCTCTTATAAAGCCTTTGTATTCAATGTGTCAGTTGGTTACGGCATTTGAATATCACGGCAGGTTCATACTGCTCTTATAAAGCCTTTGTATTCAATGTCAGTTGGTTACGGCATTTGAATATCACGGCAGGTTCAAACTGCTCTTATAAAGCCTTTGTATTCAATGTCAGTCGGTTACGGCATTTGAATATCACGGCAGGTTCATACTGCTCTTATAAAGCCCTTGTATTCAATGTCAGTTGGTTACGGCATTTGAATATCACGGCAGGTTCATACTGCTCTTATAAAGCCCTTGTATTCAATGTCAGTTGGTTACGGCATTTGAATATCACGGCAGGTTCATACTGCTCTTTATAAAGCCTTTGTATTCAATGTCAGTTGGTTACGGCATTTGAATATCACGGCAGGTTCAAACTGCTCTTATAAAGCCTTTGTATTCAATGTCAGTCGGTTACGGCATTTGAATATCACGGCAGGTTCATACTGCTCTTATAAAGCCCTTGTATTCAATGTCAGTTGGTTACGGTATTTGAATATCACGGCAGGTTCATACTAAGCCTATAAAGCCTTTGTATTCAATGTCAGTTGGTTACGGCATTTGAATATCACGGCAAGTTCATACTGCTCTTATAAAGCCCTTGTATTCAATGTCAGTCGGTTACGGCATTTGAATATCACGGCAGGTTCATACTGCTCTTATAAAGCCTTTGTATTCAATGTCAGTCGGTTACGGCATTTGAATATCACGGCAGGTTCATACTGCTCTTATAAAGCCCTTGTATTCAATGTCAGTTGGTTACGGCATTTGAATATCACGGCAGGTTCAAACTGCTCTTATAAAGCCTTTGTATTCAATGTCAGTTGGTTACGGCATTTGAATATCACGGCAGGTTCATACTGCTCTTATAAAGCCCTTGTATTCAATGTCAGTTGGTTACGGCATTTGAATATCACGGCAGGTTCATACTGCTCTTATAAAGCCCTTGTATTCAATGTCAGTTGGCTACGGCATTTGAATATCACGGCAGGTTCATACTGCTCTTATAAAGCCTTTGTATTCAATGTCAGTTGGTTACGGCATTTGAATATCTGCCGGCAGGTTCAAACTGCTCTTATAAAGCCTTTGTATTCAATGTCAGTCGGTTACGGCATTTGAATATCACGGCAGGTTCATACTGCTCTTTATAAAGCCCTTGTATCTAATGTCAGTCGGTTACGGCATTTGAATATCACGGGCAGGTTCATACTGTTTCCATAAAGCCCTTGTATTCAATGTCAGTCGGTTACGGCATTTGAATATCACGGCAGGTTCATACTGCTCTTATAAAGCCCTTGTATTCAATGTCAGTTGGTTACGGCATTTGACAGTCACGGCAGGTTCATACTGCTCTTATAAAGCCCTTGTATTCAATGTCAGTTGGTTACGGCATTTGAATATCACGGCAGGTTCATACTGCTCTTATAAAGCCCTTGTATTCAATGTCAGTTGGTTACGGCATTTGAATATCACGGCAGGTTCATACTGCTCTAATAAAGCCCTTGTATTCAATGTCAGAGTTACGGTATTTGAATATCACGGCAGGTTCATACTGTTTTTGTTAAAGCCTTTGTATTCAATGTCAGTTGGTTACTGCATTTGAATATCACGGCAGGTTCATACTGCTCTTATAAAGCCCTTGTATTCAATGTCAGTCGGTTACGGCATTTGAATATCACGGCAGGTTCATACTGCCCTTGATAATTTTGTTTTTTAAGGAATTGTCAAACTAATTTATTTGACTTATTCTTCTCATTATTACACATGTTATTGTAGACACAATATTTCAGTTAACTATTCTCTAGCCATCTTCTGTTGATTATAGTGTTATTTTTGCTCCTGTCATGCCAGAGAAAGCATAATTCTGCAAAAATTCTCCAGCATAAAACTTTGCAAACCACTTTTGACACATTCAATCATTCACAACACGTTCTCACAATTATTTTTGAGTCCTATTTTTACTTTTTTGTAAAACCAAAAAAAAGCATAATATTCAGAAAATGTGGCCTATTTTCTGCTATCTTCAATGTTAGAATTAATAAACAAAAATATGCCTTTGACATTTTTTAGATGCATTCTGCTTGGATGCACAACCCATTTTGGATGCATTCTGCAGGGATGCACAACCCTTTTTAGATTCATTCTGCAGGGATGCACAACCCATTTCAGATGCATTCTGAATGGATGCACAACCCATTTGGGATGCATTCTGCAGGGATGCACAACTCTTTTTAGATTCATTCTGCAGGGATGCACAACCCATTTTAGATGCATTCTGCATGGATGCACATCTGGTGCAATGGCTATTGGTAGAGAAGGTGAAATCAATGAACTGAATTTAGATTCTGATTAATTCTGTTTCATTTACTTTGTGTTCATTTCTTTGGAAAAAACATCAATTCATCTTACTCCAACTATGGGTTAAATAGCAGGATTGGCTGGGCTCTTTTGCTTCGGGAGGTAATCAGCCTAAGAGAAGGAAAACTGAATTCAAAACGATCTTGGAGATGGATGATCACCAACAAACTATTTTTGTCTTGACTCACTCCTGCTGCCACAGAACTATCGCTTGCAAAAAGACCAATATTCCAACTGGTTGTACCTGCCAAGACCTTAATGGATCACAGAACTCGTGATATGACATAACCAATGTGAAAGTTGCTACATCAAAATCAAAAGCATTAATAATTTCATCTAATGACTAAATCAGAACAAACATATCTCCTCTTTTTGCAGAAAGTCTCAGCTTCTATAAACTGCAATTCAGTTTTAAATACTTTATTTTATTATAACTTCTACCACTCTATGAACATAAACACTTCATTCTTGAAATTAAGTTGCAATTAATGTAGATATACAATACAAGTGAGCGGAAATGTTTTTTGGTAATTTTTTAAGTAAGGCAAGTCTAACTGCTTTGGAAATTGGCGTGTAAAAACTAGGTTTTCACAAATTTAATTTCTAATGCCAGTGGAAAATGGACAATTATTGGTAGCTGTAAAAAACTGAACTCAATTGTCATTCATTTACTGACAAAATTAATATTTCTGAATCGTAGTGAAATAATTCTTACAACTTACTTTTCATGAATATTATATAGCTAAACTGCATTTTTAAACAATTGTATTGATTTAAAGCCCTTCAACTCTTTCTTTTTTTAAATCAGATATTTTCAACCATTTTTTGCTTATGAACTCTTTTCATTATATTTCCAAATACCATAACCATTTCCAAGATTGTCTGATTTAAAAGGTGCATTGTAGAATTGTAGTTTGCAAAAAGACCAATATTCCAACAGTTTGTATCTACCAATCTGTTGTCCCAATTTTTAAAGAAATTCCTCTCTGCTGGAGAACCACTGTTTCAGAGGAAGAATTCGTATTTAAAATATCTACTATACACAACAAAAAATACACAGAAATTTACTAAATAGATTGGCATTGCAAAACTCTGAATGCAGAGCTCTATCAGTGCAAATTTATTCATTCAGAAGTTGAGAGAAGAGATACAAACTGCTCCACTTCTCTCGGGTCATGGTGAGCCAAATCATCATCGAGATGGAAGATGTGAACATAACCCAAGCCATCCCCTGTAGCCAGAAGATGTGTGCTGCAATTAGAAAGAAAAAGAAGTATTTTATTAATAGACAATCTGTATGTATTTAAAGAACATTTAGTCACAATCACTCTACTAATCATAATACCATTGCTTCTACTAACATGATACAAAAAGTATCTAATATAACATCCATCCATCTTAAAATATTAAAGTATGGTCCATCCATCTTAAATGACTATATTAGCCTTCCTCCATCTTAAAGGATAGGTTTAAATTAATCCACTAATGATTTGCTGTTAAATTAGTTCCAGAATGTAATAACTGCATTGTGTATCGTGATGTAATGAATATTGACTCAGAATGAGAAACTGGAGAGTCGAGTTCAAATTCCAATTGAATTCATTTCATTCACTTACATACAAATACCCTTGGGAAAGGTATTAATCCATCTCTTCTCCCTCCAGCTATGGGTTGAATAGCAGGAAAGATTAGGTTCTGTAGCCTTGGTTGGCAACCAGTCTACTACAGAAGGTAACAGATACAAATGAAAAGAATTGAAATTGATAACTTTTCACTGAAACAGCTATTAAACACTTTTATCTTTCTTTTTTTTCACTGAAACCAAGTAGTGTATTCTCTCCTCTTTCCATCCAATCAAAATGGAATAGTCCATTATTTATGAGGTATTGTCAGGACACAATGGTTGTGCATACTAATGAATGGAGGGACAAGCACAATTGTTTCCAACTTAGATACTGAAATTAGCAAAATAAATTAGGCATGAAATAACTGCTTATAAAATGGTTTAAAAGAGTGGTTTCATATCAGTAATGTTTTAAAGGAGATGTTTCATATCAGGAATGTTTTAAAGAAGATGTTTCATATCAGTAATGTTTTAAAAGAGATGTTTCATATCAGGAATGTTTTAAAGAAGATGTTTCATATCAGTAATGTTTTATAAGTGTAGTGATGAATCTGTTATCTTTCTTATCTTCAGTAGCGTACAATATTATCAAATTAACCACAATAAATATCAACATAGAAAGTTGTTATCATTATGTGAAAATAACACTTTAATTAAATACTGTTTAATGATAAATAATCTTTAAAATATACCATAAAATGAGGCCATGAAAATTCACAGAATATAATAAATGGTTTTGTATTATCGAAGTAAAAATTGAAGTAAAGTAGCAATTAAATTTATGGAACAGAATAGTATATTTTTTGTTTATATTTATATTTAAGGTATCAATTTCGAAAACCAATATAAAAATAATCATCTTACATATCATATAATGCTTATTAATATATAAGTTAATTCATTACTTGTGAAGAATGCAGAATTGCTTATTTTATGTAGTAGTAGTAGTAGTTGGCGTGTGTGTTGTGGCGCAGTGGATATCAGCTTGGAATGAGAAATCGGGGAGTTGAGTTCAAATTCCAGTTGAATTCCTTGCACTCACTTATGAGCAAATACCCTTGGGAAAGGTATTAATCAGTCTTTTTCCTCCAGTTATGGGTTAAATAACAGGACAGATTGGGTTCTATAGCCTTGGCTGGCAACCAGTCTCTCGCAGAAAGTAATGGCAACCTACTGCGGGATAACCTTCTGCCCAGTCAGTCATGTATTTTTCAAGATATGATTGCCCAAGTGTGTATCACATATGGCACTTAACTGAGTTGACATCCATTTATCTTGCGAGATAAAGGTAGCACCTTATTTGGTCAAAATTCAGTCTTTTGATGGTGATAATGACTCTTCAGTGTGCAGGCCTGGGCGATGATATATGGAGGGTGTGAGCTGCCCAGACTACATGGCCCGCCTCTTAGCCATACTGACAAAATCCAAAAGAATACAGGTCATTACATTTGGGGTCAGTTTGGTTATAGTTGTTGTTCGAAAGCTGTCAGTGTTGACAGTCAACTGTTTTTGGGGCTCCATTTCGGGTTTTCTGCCTGGATTTATTTCCTAGTGTTTGAATTTTTTTTTTTTTTTTAATCATATCACCCCAAGCAAGGCAGTCCACTGCCACTATAGTGCATGGGGTTACATAGAGCGATTGGGTATAGGAAATGTCAGAGGGAGGGTGATAGACGAGTTAGGAGGTACATATGGAGAGTGTTGGAGAGAATGGGTGCGAGTTAGTGTGTTAAGAGGTGTCTATTGACCTTACATTTAAACTCCTAGAGGTTGTAGCCGTCGGGGAAGCAATCATGTGGAAGGGAATTCCAAAGGCGGGAAGTGCGAGAAAAAAATCTATTGGAGTAGAAATTGTGGTTACATTTCATCAGTTTCCCTGTAAAAGGGTGGGACCTAGTTGCCAATCTAGTATCTCGTGCAAATTCACACCTAGGGGGCACCATAGTTCTGAGAGACATGTCTGTTTAATACAACCTTCAGAGTGCGGTTAGAGAGGAATGACTGGATTAAGTCCAACAAAAGTTCAGTTATGCCGTAGCTTTGCAGTTTCCATAGAAGGCCGGCATGCCATACTCTGTCGAATGCTTTAGAGATGTCCAAGGCAACAGTTCGGGCTTCACCATTCTTGTTGAGAGCCTGGTATATATACTCGGTTGTTAGCATATCAGCAGTAGACCTGGTGAAACAGAAGCCATATTGCTTGTCCGAGAGTAGCCTGTGGGCTGTGAGATGTTGAATGACCTCGGTGTTGATAATGGCTTCGAACACTTTGCCAAAGATCGGAAGAAGGTTGATAGGGCGGTAATTTGTGGGGTCCGAGGGTTCACCAGCATTCTTAAATATTGGAACCACAGAAGAAGACTTCCAACAGGCAGGAAAGCAGGAGGAAGATAGGCAGTGGTTGTAGAGCTTAGAAAGGACAGAGGAGAGTTCAGGGGCACATTTCTTCAAGACTATGATTGGGATTCCGTCCCCACCACTCGCTTTGTGAGGTTCAAGTTTTGAGATTATGTTAGAAATCAGCGAGGGCGTGATGTGAACGTCATTCAATTGGGCCTCTGTTCTAGGTGGGAAGTCGGGTGTATAGACTCCAGATGAATCCAGACACGAGTTGGTCGAGAATCTATGGGCAAAGCATTCAGCTTTGTCCGCTGAGGAGGTGAGGACCTCAAAATCGTTGATTAGTGAGGGTATTGAGGACTTACTCTTGTTAAGCACGCTTTTACAGAGGTGCCAGTAGTCTTTGGCGCCGAACTTAGAGGATGCCATGTGTTGCTTCATTCTGGCAGCAAACAGCATCTTAGCTTCGCTAAGTACCTTTTTACACTTATTACGAGCTGAGGTGAAAAGGCACCTGTTTTGGTCCGACGCATGGCTACAATAAAGCCTGAAGAAGTGATTCCGGTGGGCAATGGCGGCCGAGAACCAGGGAAACAAATGGGATTTAAGCTGAAATTTCCTAGCAGGGATGAAAGCATCGATGCCAGCCTTAACCCAGGAGGAGACCTCTGATGCACAGTCTTCAGCAGGAAGACTAAAAACATTGTTCCAAGGGACGTCGCAGAGGAAGTCACGGAATGAATCCCAGTCTGCTCTTTGATAGCAGTAGGATATTCTGCTGGTCTGGGTTTGGGTTGGCAGTCAAGAGAGCAGAGATTTAAAAAACAGGGTTTTCCATCCCCTAGATGAACTGCCTTTCTGGCCTATTGAATTCTAGCTACCCAAAGCTGCTGGTTATGAAGTGCCAATTTTCCACCTTCGCTAATTTATGCTAATACAAAAAATTAATCATAATCTATAATTAATGTATTAAAAATAATACAAAACATAAAATATTTTTCTTTAAATTTGCAGGCTGTTGTCATCATAACCATGATTTTTTTTTTTTTGTTGAGGCAGGACCTGGGTTAATCTTGCACAAAGCAAGGTAGGTCCCTGCTCAGTTTACCTTTCTATATACACATGTCACTAGTATGAGCTAGTTACAGCAATATAAAAGTTTGTAAATACATAATTCCAGTTTATTTTAATAAATAAATAAATAAAAACATAAAAAAAACATATCTGTTTTGTTTTAAATGTACAATTTTTATTTTTTTTGTCACACCCTTCTGTTGTATTTCCTTTTATCAAAAATAAAAGCTTGTATAACCAGATCTCTCTCTCTCTCTCTCTCCTTTTATGCCTGCTAAACATTTTATGGGTGAAGTGATCTACTTTAGCTGATAGTTCCACTCCAGTTATTTTAAACATTTAAACATTTAAACATTAAACTCCAGTTATATTAAACATTTTGATTTTACATCCTGACATTTGGTTTTGCTTTTAATAAACAAAATCTTATCTTCAGATATAAGCATGTAAATGTCATTATTAAAACACATTTATATTTTTTTATGATAAAATACCTTCCAAAATCCAACTTTACATACTGATCCCAAACGCTATTTTAAAAAAATGATAACAGGTGCTAGATTTGTAGATAAGAATCTTAACCATAACTTGAAAGTGGTTATGTCAGTTTTTGGTAAAAATAGGTCAAGTCCAGCATTTTGTTATCTTTTGTGCAATGTTTGCCCAAAGTTTTTCTATACATATTCTATGGAAAATTGTATAAGTCCATTACACAGATGACTGTTTTCAACTTGAACTATGTCAACCTTCGCAGAACTTCTGACATTGGTAATGTGTATCAAATAAACAGTTATGACGTGAGAAGCAAGTAATTATTTTTTTTTTTTAATACCTTGAGAAAAAATTGCTCTAAAACTTTACAAAACACAGAAAAATACATACAAAATTAGTAAATTTTTAACTGATTAATTCGTTTTTCGCAGTATATAATCTATGAAACCAAAATCCCGCAATTTTATTACTGCATAAAAATTTCTTACCATTGTTTGTTGAAACTGCAGACAAAGACAGGTGCATTTTTTTTGGATGCTTTCAATGCATGTAGAGGTAATGCGTAACTACATTTCAGATCATATAGCAACAGCTGTCCTTTCTCTGTAGTAACAGCAATGACCATTGGCCTCACAGGAGACCAGGCTCCACATAGTACTGGACCATGGCCAGGTTCAAGAACTTTTATGGGTTGAGTCTAAAAAAAAAAGCATAGTGTTTAGCTTTTTTAATGCAACTTCAAAGAAAAAAAAAATTGAAAAATCTTTTAGCGTAAAAATTCTAAAAACATTCCTCACACAAAGCAATGATTAAAAACAATAGAATCTAATTTGTCTATATTTCTGAGATAAGGTAGTATTTACACTATTTACATTCTTCGGACTATTGTCCTCATCTTTGTTGCCATTTGTACAACATTTTGGCTGTCATATGTCTTGCCTTCTTCAGGTGCTAAAAATTTCAGTTCAAAATTCCTAGCACCTGAAGAAGGCAAAAATGTCATACAAATGGCAACAAAGATGAGGACAATAGTCCGAAGAATGTAAATAGTGTAATAGTATCTGATCTAAAAATGTCTTAGAAGTTTTCTAAACTTTTCTTTGCTGTATGTTGGATACCTTACCAAAAAACTAAGATGATTGAAACCTTGTATATGATCTCTTTTCTGATCTAGCTCTTACAGCTCAATGGTGAAATAACTTGCTTGTTTCTTTCAATAGTTCAAAAGCCAAAGAGAAGTATCATTTCATCACCACCATTCAAACCCCATGTTTTCTCCAATCACAATGAACAGTTCTACTCTCAATGTGGCACCATGCTTTGAACGTCAAACCTAGGATCAAACACATATTTGTAACATACAACGTGTATTAGCACATGCGATACCCTGTCTTCATGAGCCGCTGACCAGGGGTGATGTCACGGTTTCGGTGGCTATGGCAGGACCGCCACCTCTGGCGCCACCAGCAGTGTTTGCCACCAGGCAGGGTATGAAGATAAACTTGTTGATTGTCCCTCTTGTATATTCTCATAAAGAAGTAAATAAAACAATCGTTCCTCTTTGCAGTTTGCATCGGCAAATATATACGCTCCATTACTGAAGAAGCTGGAAGAAGGATCACCTGACTATTACTGCCATGTTGTGTCTTTACAAAAATTAGATTAGGCAAACCATGAAGCATTACTGACATATCAGGATTGCTCAATCCTCACTTTCAAGTTTTGACAGAGTTCAAAATCATTTACCATCTTGCGAGGAATGACTTATTTTTCTCTGCGAGGACACCACCATGCTATTTTCACAGAGTTGAATCACACCTATTTCCTCTGTGTTCTACATGGAAGAAAAGCAGCAGCACTCAGGCAGGTCCCCCCCCCCCAAAAAAAAAAACAGGATCCCAAATAGCATAGTTGCTTCCTGGAAAATTTTAATCTTGACTTCTTCAAGTCAAAGGTCAATCCTTATCCTTATAATCTTCTCTTCCTTTCATATCATACACTTCATTCATCATTACCATTTTGACGGTAACTTTGAATGTTTCTTGAGTCTTGTATTGGATGATATTTAGTAGAAAAACATTATAAATTGTATTACTTCCCATAGTAAACTGATTCTAGTTTCATTTTAATTCAAGTCCATTCCATCTGTTTTTCTATTTTATCTACTGTTATCTGAGAATTTATTGATAAAACAGATAAACCAAATTAAACATAAAATAGGAATCAGCAATAAAAATATTACAATTCATAAGCAAATGGATGAGTTGACTAATACAAAAGTACAGACATTTTGTTTTAATCTCACCTCCAAGGCATTCCATATTCTGATTGATTCATCCATTCCCACAGAGAGAAAGGCTTGTTGATGAAAAGATGAATAATCAATGGCATTAATTGGTCCGATATGTGGCTTATAAGAAAGGATCACTGGAGCCATTAAGGGTACAGAGCAACCTTTCTCATCTAGAATTAGAAGAAACGATAAGCAAGAATTTTGGTTAAGAGAATCACTTTTAATATCAATTAAAAAAAAAAAAAAACTCCCGCAAAAAGGCTTAGATCAAATTTGTAACCTAAATTTTTCATGAATAAACTGTTTATTCAGTTCTGCACTCAATATCAGTGGAACTGAGGGTTTCAGGTTTCAGGTCTTGCTTTAAACATTCAGTTATTTCTTGCAATGGGGCAAAAGATTCTCTCTCTCTCTCTCTCTCCTCATATGTTAGATCTTTATACAATTCCCTTTTATCCAGTTGTGTTGTGAGTGTATAAAAGTTCAGCTTGGTTCACTTCCTTGTTTATGTTGGTGCACCAACCAGCATCCTTTGAAACTTGACTCTACATTTGGTGCTGTTGTAGCTTCTAGGTCAACACTTGGGTCTTACTGAGGTGACATTGAGTACAAAATTTACTTTGATATCTCTTAAGGTGAACCCAGTACACATCAGGGTCACCACAGATCAACTCTTCTTAGATCAAGGTTCCTGAGAGATATTAAATTTGGTTCAGACCTATGGTGTTTCCTAGAATAAATTACATACTACAAACTCTTCTTGTAGTATGTCAACTCATTAAAGGAAAGAAATAATTATTCATATTTCAAAATGATTATTAATATTTCAAATGATTGGCAGTTAGGTCTCATCATTTTACAGTTGGAATGGCTAAATGTAACTTAGTTCTATGGTAACAGTTTCTTCTCTCACATGTGTTGCTTGTGAAACTGTCTTATGCTCTATTGCTTTCCAATTTTTAGTTATTCTTCTTCTTCTATGTGCCCTATCCTTTCAGGACGTAGGCGATCATGGTTCTCCACGTCTCCCTATCCCTTGTGGCTCCCAGTATGCTTGCTCCTGTTACTCCTGGCAACCCCGTTCCGTCATCCACCTGATCAGGCCCTGCAAATATGTTATCCGCTGCCTTCCTCTGTCTCTCTTGCCTTCTATCTGGCCAGTCAGTATCAGGTTCTCCAGGATTTTCTTCCTCATTGTGTGTCCCAGGAACTTCAGTTATCTCTTCCTGATGCTCAGTATTAATTTCCTTTTCATTGCCATTCTTTCCAACATCTCATCGTTGCTTGCATGCTCAGTTCACGATATCCGCAGCATCCTTCTGTAGAACCACATTTCCGCTGCTTCAAGTTTTGTCCTCATTTTCGATGATATTGTCCAGCATTCACTGCCGTATTGAAGAACTGACATCACATAGCAAACCAGCACTCTTTTCTTTATTTCTAGTGAAATTTTCCTGTGTCTTCATACTTTACTCAGCTTCTGGAATGCATCCTTCGCCATGCCAATTCGTCTTAAGATTATAAATAAAAGATTATTTTTTTGTTCTTTGTTATATTTCCATTTTTAATACAAACTAAAGCTTTTGTCTTTGGGATGTCAGTGGAAACATTGACGATAAAAACACTGATAAAAATTAGTTCAGTGTGTACAGAAATAAAATAAGAATATTAAGCTATCTTGTTAGAAGATAGGAATACACAATAGAATATCTTACAAAAGGACAGAGTTTATTGTGTAGAAAAATGTATATTTTTCTTTATTTTAATAATCGTTTCACCCCAAAGCAAGGCAGGACTACCACTGGTGCATCGGGGGTTACAGTGAGAGAAAAGAAAAAAAAGGTACAGGGGATGTCAAAGAAAGGATAGGAGACATATGGGAATCAAGGAGATAGAAGATAGCAACTGACATTGCATTTAAACTTTCAAAGATTGTAACTATCAGGAACGCAAGTATATGGAAGGGAGTTCCACAGGCGGGAAGTGTGAGAAAAGAAGCTGATAGAGTAGAAGTGAAGGTTACATTTGACTGTTTTGATGGTAAAATGGTGGGATCTAGAAGCCAATCTAATAGCATAAGAATATTCATATGGTCAAAGTATTCATGTGGTCAAAGTATTCATGTGGTCAAAGTATTCATGTGGTCAAAGTATTCATGTGGTCAAAGTACCAGAGAAAGAAGCTTGTTATTACAAATGTTATTAAGGTTTAAATATGTAACAAAATAATTTAAATGCAAAAAGCAAAGAAAAGATTTTTTTTTTAAAATAAAGAGAGAAAGAAATTATTAATTTTTAAATATTACCATCAGCAGGTATCAATATGTTAGAAGAATCCCTGGAGCATTTAAAGATGGTACCACTTTCTGAGCCTACAAGAAAAGAATTGTCTTCATAGTGGCTGCAGGAAAAACATGTCAGTCCAACTTCTCTGGTTGAACGACTTCCCTTACCCCGTAGAGATTTTGGCAAATTCTGGGCAGTCACCAAAAATCTACAAAAGAATGAAATATGCTTTCCATGGCAAAGTATAAAAATCAAAAACAGAGATTTTCATTGGTTTATTTTATTTTAGAAATTAACAAATCCAATGCAAACATTTATGAGTTCATGAGGAAAAAAAACAAAACTCTTGAAAATTGGGTTAACAAATCACAGGTGAAAAAAAAAAAGAAATAGCAGTATTAGATAAATTTTTTTTTTTTTTTAATCATCTCACCCCCAAGCAAGGCATTCCACTGCCAGTATTGCGCATGAGGCTACATAGGAGAAGGTAAAGAGAAGGAGTGGTTAGACATAGGGAATGTCAGGAGGAAGGTGACAGATGAGTAAGGATAGCGAGGATGAGGGTTGGGCAGATGGGAAGAGTGCTTGATAGAATGGGAGCAGATTAGTGTGTTAGGAGGTGTCTATTGACCTTACATTTAAACTCCTGGAGATTGTAGCCATCGGGGAAGCAATCGTTTGGAAGAGAATTCCACAGTCGGGAAGTGTGAGGAAAGAAACTGTTGGAGTAGAAGTTACGGCTGCATTTTATCGGTTTCACTGTAAAAGGGTGGAATCTAGTTGCTAATCTAGTATCTCATTCAAATTCGTATTTAGGGGGCACCAGTGATCTAAGTTCATCGGAGCAGAAGCTGTGAAAGTATTTATAGAAGAGACACAGGGAAGCCACGTCGCGCAAAATACCCAAAAGAGGAAGAACAAAGACAAGGAGATCCCAAAGGTTCAAAATTATTTTCATATTAAGAAAGAAAATTTGACAACTGTAAATTAATTGGCCAGGTTTAAGTGTAATTGGCAAAACTGCTCAACAAATAGAATTGGCAAAGTTTCTAATAAACAGTAAGAAAAGAAAGAAAAAGGTAGAATAACACTAAACAAATAAAATATATGCAAGTCCAAATTAGATAAAGCAATAGTAATAAAAGGATGTGCGTTGTGGTGCATTGGATATCGGCTCGGAACGAGAAACCGGGGAGCCGAGTTCGAATTCCAGTTGAATCCATTGCATTCACTTACGTGCAAATACCCTTGGGAAAGGTATTAATCCATCTCTTCTTTCCAGTTATGGATTAAATAACAGGACAGATTGGGTTCTGTAGCCTTGGTCAGCAACCAGTCTACCGCAGAAAGCAATGGCAACCTACTGCGGGATAATCTTCTGCCCAGTCAGTCGTGTCTCTTTCGAGACATGATCGCCAAAGCGTGTAACACGTATGGCACTTAACTGACTGAATATTAATAAGGCAGAAAATTGACAAAGTAAGGATTGTGTTTACATGCAAAAAGAAATACAATAAAATGATTTTTAGTGTTGACATCAAGACATGAAAAAATAAGTAATCCATTTGAAATCCCAAACATGCATCTGTGGAATTTGTCTATAAATTTGGGAAAAAGGATGTTTTTAGCAGTCATTCTAAATGGATTGGAACCAACAATAATCATTAATTTAAACTGAATTTAGTTAAAAAGAAAACAGGTAATTGTTGCAGAATGTTTAACTGCATTGTTTGAAATAAATTATGATAAAAAACTAATGCTTATATTTAAAAATATTTTCAGAGGTAATTTTTTCTCTTTTAAATCATCAAGATTTGTATTAAAAGAATAGGTTTGTTTAAATAAAGAAAATTTTTAAACATTTACAATATTTCCTACAAGACTTAAAAAAAACAATATTTTTTTCCCAGATAAATATAACAAAGTTATTTATTAGCAAGTTTTACATATTGACCTGTTAAAGTCTAATTATGAATTAGATAATTGCAGCAGATTGATTATGACTATGCAAAAAATAGTTTTATGATATCATTTCTCAAAACCAATTAATATCAGCTGAACTATTATCTAAAACAATTTTTTAGCACAACATTTTAACTATTCAGGTCTCTGGTCTTCTGGTGTCTGCGGATCCAGCAAATTTTGAGCTGAACCATTTATTTAATCTGCAGGTCAAGGAGCACAATGGCCAAAATATTGTGATAAGATGAAAACAAAAGTCCAATTTTAAATAATATAAATAAGGATTGTTGATACCATTCTGTTAGGAATGACTCCTAAGAACACACCTTTATACACTTTGCAAACCACCCAGGTAAAAATTGATGCAGTTACATGCTGGGATCATTCTCCATTTACCAAACTTCCGAATGAATTGCCTTTTTTGCCAGATTTGAGATGCATACACATACAAGGAAGTGTATATTAATAATGACCAGGTCAGAAATGTCAACTTCCATGAACCCTGTTTTTAATAGGTACCAATAAATTTGTTGCCAACATTGTGCTTGTTTAAATAGTGCTTATTTTGACTTGTGTTTGGGCTGAGTTATGATGTTTAAAAATTTGAGGTTTAAAAGTCCATTTAGTTTGATTGACTCTAATAAAAAAAAGGAGAACATAAATATTTATCCATATTTTTGAAAATGCTGTTCGCAATCTTCTAATATTTTCTTTTATGTCCTTATTGTGCTTTTTCCTAGATTTCAATTATTGCTTCTATGTTTTAATGATGCATTTATGATAAATGTATATCTTGCTTGCATAATTACAGAGTGAGAATTTTATACGCAATCTCTTCTACTATTGAAAATATGTTATCAATAAACATATCTGTGAACACACAACCAGGCCCCTCTCAGTTTTTCACTGATTTGTCAGATTCTGATCCACGCCATGGTTCAATTCCCATTTTCAGTGGTGCGAATAAAACAAAGAAAAGCCCAATATACGTTAAACAAAGAAACTAAGGCAAGATATAATAGTGTGTAGAAAAGACTTGAATATGGCTGTGTTTCAAGATATTGCCTTGGTGAGAAAAACAATGTCTGTTAGTTCTGATAAACAGGTTTTTTTTACCCATGGATCAATTCTCCTTGGTATGTACATTGTCGTGCAGTGGACATTGGCTTAGAATGATAAATCAGAGATCTGAGTTCCAGTTAAATTCTTTGCATTCACTTATGAGCAAACTAGCAGTATAGCCCGGCATTGCTCGGGTGTAATGAAAGCTTTAAAACTAATCCATGGTCCTGGAGCTCAGACTCTTTGGGTGTTGGCACGAAAGACTAAAAAGCAATAGTTGTTTCCAATTAAAGCGAAACCGTAGACTGAACGAAAAATGAATGAATGTATGTCAAATTTTGATTTCCTGGTATCGATATCAAATAAGCATTTTTTGTCGTAAACTGAATTTTGAAGGCTAAATAAGTCCTCTTAGTAAATGGTATCATGGCTGAGACTAAGAACTACAATTATACCTACTTAGAGCCAAACCCGAAGCAAAAACTAAAATAAAAAGGCTGAAAAAAATACACACATACAGGCAAATAAATAGACACACACACAAACATTTTGTCTTTTATATATATATATACATTATCAATTTTCTGCACTATTGTAAGAACTGCAACCTTGAAACTTCTGAATATTGTTTCTTATGTCTTTGTCTATGAGTGTATCAAATTTGATTAAAATCGGACAACTCCTTCTATAACCTGATCTTTTTTATTTTTGATATTTATCGAGGCTACCTTGACACAAAACCTAGCTAAGAACACTCGCAGATGCTTATAGTACAACTGTGTAAATTTTCAAGAAAATCGGTTCAGCCGTTTCGGAGTCTATAAGTAACGGACACACACACACACACACACACACACAGACAAAGTTCCATTTATAAATAAGTTTAGATACCCCTCTCCCTCCAGGTATGGGTTAAATGGTAGAACAGATTTTGTGTTATAGCCTTGGTTGACAACTAGTCTACTGCAGAAAGCAATGGCAACCTACTGTGGGGAAATGTTCTACACAGTCAGTCATTTCTCTTTTGAGACATGATTGCTCAAGCGTGTATCATGTATGACACTTAACTGACTGACTGATTGTCTGGGGTAGGTAATTGATACAGCATCTTCACAGCTATTTTTGTCTTCTTTCACAACAGACTAACAGCCTAGATCTTCCTTTAGGTCAGTGAGAACGTCATCTCTCTCCAACATATATTACTCTAACCAGGTTGTTATAAAACTGCTGGTAACACCAAGTCCAGATAAAATCATTCACAGTTCACTTGACTATATATATATCTTAACCAACTGAGCAAGAACCCATTATACCACATATTGATAAAATAGACAAATGAGTAATTGGTTGGGCTAAGAACTTTTCAGCGGGGCTTTAAAGAGAAGCTTATTTATCTAATATTTATATGTATCAATTTTTTTAAATAAAAAGGGCATTATTGTTCTGATGGCTAAAAACGAATGTTTATTTATGGATACAATACTGTTGTTAGGACGTGTACAGACAGGTATTTCTATTGATTTTATAAATCAATGATAATGAAACTATCTGACACACTGATATAGCCAATAGATTCATTTTTCAATTCCTTGTTACTTTTGTGGGACTCAATTTAACAATAGATTCTTCATTGTTTGTCTGTGCCAAGACCTAAGTGAAAATTGAGTTTCAGTGGCAATTGTTTTTTTACAATTGTATTCACCTAATAAATAGTTTTATCAAATGAAAGTGAACATTTTGAAACACTATTTTCCTTGGATGGTTTGTTTTGTTTTATGGTATATCAACCCATTGGGTAATTTAATATCAAATTTAATTTTCTCAGAGCATTAGTAATTTCTTTTACAAAAATGTATCACTGGTAATTTTTATTAGTATGAAAATGTATTGCTGGTATTTTACTATCAAATTTTTTATACTTTCATAGTATTTTCACCCCAGTTTGAAGTTTAACTCCCATTTGCCCATAGCTGGGACCCTAACAAGTGCTACCACCCCGGCCTTCTTCAAGTGATATACATTGAAATTTCAAATTGAATCCAAATTTATATTCTTCGAGAGATTGAATTCGTAACGGTTTTGCCAGCGAACACAAGCAACATAACTCAACTATATTCTGTAAAAAACGGTTTAATTTCTATTTTTGTCTTCAGAAATTGAATTAAATCAACTTTACAGTGTTAGCTGCTTGTGGTAAGTCAACCGGGATTCAGTCCATTTTTCAGTCTGTTTTTGTGTAATTTTTTGGAAATTATTTTATTTATTTATTTATTTATTTTCGTCACTAAATTTGTGTAAATTATTTTGCAATTCAAGGGTATTTTTGACTTTTACTAAGTTAATACTTTGTAAACCTCAGTCACTTTTTTTCTTTTTTTTTTTAATTGGAGTAGATAGTTCCTACTATCGCCCGGTCTCACACTCCACCCCCTTCTTTTGAATGAGTTTAGAGGTGATCACCTTGTTTCTTGTTTAGGAAGGGGTTCCCAGTTCATCCCCCTTCTCCAGTCTTGGTGTTAGTTCAGCTGGAAGCTCTTTGCAGTTACGGAGTATGGTGGCAACGTCTTTACATTCTGAGGGTACCAGGTTGGCAGTTTCCTGGTTGCTACTTCCGACTGGTAGTTAGGAGCCCGAACTCTTGCGTAGCGTCTTGAGAGGCTGCTCTGATCAACAGTTGAATAATACCGGGGTTCTTGTAGTGCCATATCGCGCATGGACGGGCGTCCCTGCATGAACGTTCGGTGGGCAACCCCAAGGCCACATTATGTTGTAGGCTGCGCCAGTCTCCATCGTTCACAAATTGCAAATGATTGACCGACTGATTCTATTCTAAGACCACTCCTTAACTGAATCACTATGGAAAAAAGCAAACATAATAACAAAACTAAACCAGCTCATTTGAAAATGCCCAAACCTGTCTGCATCTCTTTCACTAACATACGCGGCATCCGCACCAACTTCCCCAGCGTAGATGCTATCCTCCATAATAACTCACCTGATATATTAGCCCTACGTGAAACTAATCTTAAACCTTTTATCCCCTCATCTGAGTTCTACGTTCCTGGCTACCTTCCCCTCTTCAGGAAGGACTCCAATGTTCATATGCATGGGCTTGGTGACTATGTCAGCGAACATCTTTCCTTAGCTAGGGTGTCATCTTTTGAATCCCCAGATCATTCTTTCATGTGCTTCCGCCTCTCACTTCTCAGCTCAATTAGCTATCTCTTCTTTCTCTACCGACAACCCTAACGGAAGGGACTCACTTCTAGACCTCTGCTTCACTTCCATCCCAGACTCTTGCACTACCAGACAACTCTGCCCACTTGGAAACTCTGACCACACTGTAGTGTCTGTCAATATTTCACTCCACTCCCACCCGACCCATGAAGCCCAGACAAGTAGAATATCCTACTGCTATCAAAGAGCAGACTGGGATTCGTTCCGAGACTTCCTCTGTGACATCCCTTGGAACAACGTCTTTAGTCTTCCCATCGAAGAATGTGCATCCAAGGTCTCCTGGGTTAAGGCTGGCATCGATGCCTTCATCCCTGCTAGGAAATTCCAGCTTAAATCTCATTCGTCTCCATGGTTCTCACCCGCTTGCTCGGCTGCCATTGCCCACCAGAATCATTTCTTCCGACTCTATCGTAACTACACGTCGGACCAAAACAGGCGCCTTTTCACTTCAGCTCGTAATAAGTGTAAAAGGATACTTAACGAAGCTAAGATGTTGTTTGCTGCCAGAATGAAGCAACGCATAGCATGCTCTAAATTCGGCTCTAAAGACTACTGGCGACTCTGTAAAAGAGTACTTAACAAGAGCAAGTCCACAATACCCCCGCTAATCAACAAATTTGAGGTCCTCACCTCCCCAGCAGATAAGGCTGAATGTTTTGCCCGCAGATTCTCAAACAATTTGAGTCTGGACTCATCTGGAGTTTTTACACCCGACTTCTCACCTAGAACAGAGGCACAACTGAATGATGTCCACATTACACCTTCACTTGTCTCTAAGATAATCTTAAAACTTGACCCTCACAAAGTGAGCGGTGGTGACGGAATCCCAACCATAGTCTTAAAGAAATGTGCCCCTGAACTCTCCTCTGTCCTTTCTAAGCTGTACAACCTCTGCCTATCTGCTTCCTGCTTTCCTGCCTGTTGGAAATCTTCCTCTGTAGTTCTTATATTTAAAAACACTAGAGAACCCTCTGACCCTGCAAATTACCGCCCTATCAGCCTTCTTCCGATCTTTGGCAAAATGTTCGAAGCCGTTATCAACGCCGAGGTGGTTCAGCATCTCACAGCACACAGGCTCCTCTCGGACAAGCAATATGGTTTCCGCTTCACCAGGTCTACTGCTGATATGCTAACGACCATCACCGAGTACATATACCAGGCACTCGACAGGAATGGCGAAGCCCGAACCATTGCATTGGATATATCTAAGGCGTTCGACAGAGTTTGGCATGCTGGCCTTCTATGTAAACTGCGGAGCTATGGTATAACTGGACATTTGTTTGAACTAATCCAGTCATTCCTCTCTAACCGCACAATGAAGGTGGTATTAAACGGACATGCCTCTCAGAACTACCATACAAATGCAGGTGTCCCCCAAGGCTCCATCTTAGGTCCTACACTCTTCCTGATATATATTAATGATCTCCCTGATTTTATAAGAGCCCAAATAGGTTTGTTTTTACTCTCGCCTCCAACAAAAATCTGGTGTGGCGTCAAAGCTAACCTCGCAGCCGAGATTGAAAAAGACCTCCAATCCATATTGGACTGGGGTAAGAAATGGCTAGTAAATATTAATGCTTCTAAAATGAAGCTACTCTCAATTAACCATCACCGACAATCTCACCTACCTCCTATTAGCATGGACCAGGCTTGCCTCCCAGAGAGTAAAACACTACGCCTCCTTGGTCTCACACTTTCAGCGGACCTCAAATGGAATGACTATATCGAATCCATTGCTAAATCCGCTGCTATGAAAGTTGGTTCTCTGTGTAGGGCCCGGAAGTTTTTTCCGTCTAAATCTATCCTGCACATTTACAAATCTACCATCCGCCCGTGCATTGAATACTGCTGCCATATCTGGTCGGGTGCCCCTGCTGTTCTCCTCGGGTTTCTCGATAAGGTTCAGAGGAGGGTCTGTAATGTGATAGATACCGACTTGGCAGACCGCCTGCAGTCTCTCTCCCACCGGCGCGACGTGGCTTCCCTGTGTCTCTTCTATAAATACTTTCACGGCTTCTTCTCCGATGAATTTAGATCACTGGTGCCCCCTAAATACGAATTTGAATGAGATACTAGATTAACAACTAGATCTCACCCTTTTACAGTGAAACCGATAAAATGCAGCCGTAACTTCTACTCCAACAGTTTCTTTCCTCGCACTTCCCGACTGTGGAATTCTCTTCCAAACAATTGCTTCCCCGACGGCTACAATCTCCAGGAGTTTAAATGTAAGGTCAATAGACACCTCCTAACACACTAATCTGCTCCCATTCTATCAAACACTCTTCCCATCTGCCCGACCCTCATCCTCGCTATCCTTACTCATCTGTCACCTTCCTCCTGTCATTCCCTATGTCTAACCACTCCTTCTCTTTACCTTCCCCTATGTAGCCCCATGCGCAATAGTGGCAGTGGAATGCCTTGCTTGGGGTGAGATGATTTAAAAAAAAAAAAAAAAAATTCAAATTAAGCATATAAGCAGCAAGCAGAAGTTTTGGGCTCATTCTGAAATTATGAATAAAACAATAAAATTTGCGCTTTGGAATTGAATTATATTCAAACTAGCAGTATAGTCCAGTGTTGCTTGGGTGTAATGAAAGCTTTAAAACTAATCCATGGTTCTGGAGCTCAGACTCTTTGGGCGTTGGCACAAAAGACTAAAAAGCAATAGTTGTTTTCAGTTAAACTCAAACCGTAGACTGAAAGAAAAATGAATGGATGTAAGTCAAATTTTGATTTCCTCGTATCGATATCAAATAAGTTTTTTTCTTCGTAAACTGAATTTTGAAGGCTAAATAAATCCTCTGAGTAAATGGTATCATGGCTGAGACTAAGAACTACAATTATACCTACTTAGAGCCAAACCCAAAGCAAAAACTAAAATAAAAGGGCTGAAAAAATACAGACATACAGGCAAATAAACAGACACACTCACAAATATCTTGCCTTTTATATATATATATATATATATATATATATATATATTATCGGTTTTCTGCACTATTGTAAGAACTGCAACCTTGAAACTTCTGAATATTGTTTCTTATGCCTTTGTCTATGAGTGTATCAAATTTGATTAAAATCGGACAACTCCTTCTATAACCCGATTTTTTTGATTATTGATTTTTGATATTTATCGGGGGTACCTTGACACAAAACCTAGCTAAGAACACTCACAGATGCTTATAGTACAACTGTGTAAATTTTCAAGAAAATCGGTTCAGCCGTTTCGGAGTCTATAGGTAACGGATGCACACTTATAAATAAGTTTAGATACCCTTCTCCCTCCAGCTATGGGTTAAATGGTAGGACAGATTTTGTACTATAGCCTTGAAAATTTTCAAGAAAATCGGCTCATCCGTTTTAGAGACTATTGGTAACGGACACACACACACACACAGAGACACACACACATACACACACACACACACACAAAGTTCCATTTATAAATAAGTTTAGATTAGATTTAGATTATTAATTTGAAAGTTTCTTTCAACCAACCTGTGCACACTACACACAAAAATCAACAATTTAAATATGCTGTGTTTACTGTGAATGAACACTGAATTTCTGGTTGGATTTGTGAAAGGTTTTCAAAATAGCCAAATTCAAAGAAGCAATCTCAAGAATTTCATAGAGTGATAAGCGATTTTTATAATCATGGAATGGATGACTGAAAGATCTCTAATGAATTTATAATTTTCGCCAGTGGAAAAAGAGTTATCATTTGAAAACAGAAGCAATATTACTTGACAATAATTCTTTTTCGAATCTTGTAAATTAAGTAAATGTACAACTATATTGATTTGTCATGAAATAACTCTCAATCTATACATTGCTCAGGTAGAACTTCATAAGGACCTGCAAGCAGCCAAAACAGAAATGAGTAAACGAGACAATTAGTTGGACACTCCAAACTGTGTAGGATTGTAGTCTTGAACTCTTAGAAAGAAAAACAAGTCTTTTGAAGACAAGTCATGTAAAGATTTATCTAATCTTTGCTCATAAGCATCAAAAGCTTTCTTTGTTCTGGACTAAAATATACTTTCACGGCTTCTGCTCCGATGAACTTAGATCACTGGTGCCCCCTAAATACGAATTTGCACGAGATACTAGATTAGCAACTAGATCCCACACTTTTACAGTGAAACTGATAAAATGCAGCCGTAACTTCTACTCCAACAGTTTCTTTCCTCGCACTTCCCGACTGTGGAATTCTCTTCCAAACGATTGCTTCCCCGACGGCTACAATCTCCAGGAGTTTAAATGTAAAGTCAATACACACCTCCTAACACACTAACCTGCTCCCATTCTATCAAACACTCTTCCCATCTGCCCGACCCTCATCCTCGCTATCCTTACTCATCTGTCACCTTCCTCCTGTCATTCCCTATGTCTAACCACTCCTTCTCTTTACCTTCCCCTATGTAGCTCCATGCGCAATAGTGGCAGTGGAATGCCTTGCTTGGGGTGAGATGATTTAAAAAAAAAAAAAAATATCATGGTCTGGTAAAAGACTAATTGAACAATTCAGTGGAAACCATTCAAAACATAGCTGGAGAAAAAAGTGCACTTTATATCACCCGAAATTTGGTTAAATTTTAAGTAGTTTGGATTAATAATTTTTCTGCACTTCCTCATAGATAAAAATTTAACTGTTCTACATAAGGTGATAATAGACAAAAGAATTATTTCTAATCTTTGTCACTAGAGGTGAATAGCAACCAAATCATTTTGTTAAAAAAATAAAAAATAAAAAAAAAGAAGATAAATATAAATCATTTTTACTCACCCTTCAGCCAAAGTTAGTTGCTTCAACTGTTGGTCAAAGTTCCATACAAGTATCTTTCCATCACCGCTGACACTGACAAGCTAGTGAAAGGAGAATTTGAAAAAAAGTCATTTCAACTGGAAAACAATACATCTTCAAAAAATGTTTTCTATCTTTGAGTGTTTTTCATTTGTAGCTTTCTTTTTTTTTAATAGGTTTTGTCGAGTTTTATTTATTTTTATTGCTCTTGGACAAGAAAAATATGAAAATTGCAGTCATTTTTCATACAATTTTGTATATCACTTTTGATATTATGGCAATAGAAAATAAAACAATTATGGTTTCATTAGAAATGATTTTATGAAGACAGGAGTAGTATAAAGATCATTGAACTTTTGATCAGAAATAAAGTGTTACAGATAAAAAAACTAATTGGTTCTTGTTGGTATATAAATGCTTAGTACAGATACATGTAAACTTATTTATAAATGAAACTTTGTCTGTGTGTGTGTGTGTGTATCCGTTACCTGTAGACTCCGAAACGGCTGAACCGATTTTCTTGAAAATTTACACAGTTGTACTATAAGTACTGTGTGTGTCTGTTTATTTGCCTGTATGTCTGTATTTTTTTAAGCACTTTTATTTTAGTTTTTGCTTCGGGTTTGGCTCTTAGTAGGTGTAATTGTAGTTCTTAGTCTCAGCCTTGATACCATTTACTCAGAGGACTGATTTAGCTTTCAAAATTCAGGTTACGACGAAAAAATTTATTTGATATCGAAACCAGGAAATCAAAATTTGACTTACATCCATTGATATTTCTTTCAATCTACGGTTTCACTTTAACTGGAAACAACTATTGCTTTTTAGTCTTTCGTACCAACGTCCAAAGAGTCTGAGCTCCAGGACCATGGATTAGTTTTAAAGCTTTCATTACACCCGAGCAACACCGGGCTATACTGCTAGTTATCAATAAAGCTAACGTAACATTTTTTTTAATTGATATAAAGTTTGCTTTATTTCTTAGGAATACAACATTTTATTATTGCAGTAAAAACAAACATATTAAAAAAATAATGTAATAGGGAAACAAAAAAAAATAAAAGAAAAATATAGAAAAATAAGGAGAAAAATAAAAAAAAACAAAGCAATATATATTAATAAATATACATATTATCCTATGTCGATAGCATGACACAGTGTTTCATGCACTATACAATCGTCAGGTGCATATTATGAACTGACTGATTTTATATTTTCTAGAAACAATCAGTGCATGATATTCATCTGATGATTGCACAGTGCATGAAACTCCAAGTTGTGCTATAGACGTAAGATAATATACATATTTATTAACACCATAAAAATATTTATATAACTGTGTCTACCTGCATGTATACCTATATGTATATTTATTGATATCCATATATATATATATATATATATATATATATATATATATATATATATACAAATGAATAAGGAACGAAGAAAATATTTGCAATGTTCAAAACATTAATTTAAAAGTGCTCAATATAGAAATAAAGCAATGAATATTTCTTATAAATTATACTTATATCTAAAGTATAATTTATAATATATATATATATATTTAGAATTTATAATATAAATATGGTATAATATCACCACAAAAATAGCCATTTTGTTTTGACACTGTCTTATCAAGTGATAAGATACAGTGTCAAAACAAAATGGCTATTTTTGTAATATTATGACTGTTGTGGGGGAGTTACCCACTTAATAATGGGCTCTTCTTTGCCTATATTAACCATGAGTGTGCAGGAGTGAGAGAGACTCTCGTGAGGACTCTCGTGTGGAGTGAGCAAGGGCGACAGAGACTCTGGTTCCCAGTACGACGTCAGTTCAGCACAAGCTATTATTACTTTCCTCTTTATGTCTCTTTGTATTTGTTGGTATTTCTTCTTGATGTAATATATGTTTGTGAACCAACCACCTTGTTGACTTATTATTTTATGGCCCCATACCGGGTCCATATCAATAACATATTTATGTTATGAATTGAATTCTAAATAAATATTATTCATTGTACTTTGAATTGGGCACTTTTTAAAAATTGTGTTTTTTTGGGATACAAAATTTTATTCCAGTCAATCCTTACCCTATATTTGTGTGTGTGTGTATATATATATATATATATATATATATATATATATATATATAGAGAGAGAGAGAGAGAGAGGAGGAACCTTCTAAGAAAAGCAATATTGAAGCTGGAAAGCACCTCTAAGGTTTAAAATGAATTTTTAAAAATGAAAAATCTTTCTTGAAGCTTTTATTTTAATTTTAATTTCAAGCTAATAGATTAAAGTTAACAATTATAATAAGCAAAATACTTTGCTCTATTTTAAAACAAATTTTAATCAACCAGAGCACACCATGGTGACGGAATCCCAATCACTGTCCTGAAGAAATGTTACCCTGAACTCTCCTCTGTTTTCTCCAAACTCTATAAATACTTCCTCTCTGCTTCTTGCTTTCCTGACTGCTAGAAGTCCTCCTCCATAGTTCCAATATATAAAAACACTGGTGAACCCTTTGACCCTTCTAATTAGTGCCCTATCAGCCTCCTGCCGATTTTTGGCAATTGTTCGAAGCCATCATCAACACTGAGGTGGTTCAACATCTCACAGCCCACTGACTCTTCTCTGACAAACAGTATGGTTTCCACTTCACCAGGTCTACTGCTGATATACTCACGACCATCACTGAATATATACACCAGGCTCTCAACAAGAACAGTGAAGCCTGAACAGTTGCCCTAGATATCTCCAAAGCATTTGACATAGTCTGGCATGCTGGCCTTCTACGCAAGCTGTGAGGTTATAGTATAACTGGACAATTGTTTGACCTTATCCAGTCATTCCTTTCAAATCGCACAATGAAGGTAGTATAAACGGACATGCCTCCCAATACTATCATACATATGTGGATGTTCCTCAAGGATCTATTCTAGGTCCTATGCTTTTCCTTATCTACATTAACGATCTCCCAGATGTAATAAGATCCCAAGTAGGCATATATGCTGACAACACTACGGTTTACTCTCGCATCGATCAAAAATCTGCCAAAGCTGACAAAGCAAACATCGCTGCCAAACTTGAAAAGGACCTCCAATTTGTGATGGACTAGGGTAAGAAATGACTTGTGAATTTTAATGCTTCCAAAACGAAACTGCTATCTATTACCCATCATAGACAATCAATCCTACCCCCCATTAGCAGGGATCAGGTTAGTCTCCCTGAAAGCAAAACACTGCGCCTCCTCGGGTTAACTCTCACAACAAACCTCAAGTGGAATGACTATATAGAATCCATAGCTAAATCCGCTGCTAAGAAAGTCAGTTCTCTGTGTAGGGCCAGGAAGTTTATCCCGTCTGAAACAATCCTGCACATATATAAATCTACCATCCACCCGTGCATTGAATACTGCTGCCATATCTGGTCAGGTGCTCCTGCTATCCACCTAGGTGTCCTTGACAAAATCCAACGAAGAATCTGTACTGGGGAACCAGAATGTCTGTACTCGCCTAAAAGTTATGGAGCTGATTAACATGGCCAACTACTATGAGCCCAAATACAAATGTTCGAGGATGAAGAAGAAAGAAAAGTGGTAAAATAAAACAGAAAAAAAAAATGTATATTTTATTTCTATGAATCAAGTTCTTTTCATTTCACCCTGACCCATTTCCGCAACCTATTTCTATATGTATACTAGCAGTATAGCCCGGCGTTGCTCGGGTGTAATGAAAGCTTTAAAACTAATCCATGGTCCTGGAGCTCAGACTCTTTGAACATTGGCACGAAAGACTAAAAAGCAATAGTTGTTTCCAGTTAAAGCAAAACTGTAGACTGAAAGAAAAATGAATGGATGTAAGTCAAATTTTGATTTCCTGCTATCAATATCAAATAAGTTTTTTTTGGCGTAAATTGAATTTTGAAGGCTAAATAAGTCCCCTGAGTAAATGGTATCATGGCTGAGACTAAGAACTACAATTATACCTACTTAGAGCCAAACCTGAAGCAAAAACTAAAATAAAAGGGCTGAAAAAATACAGACATACAGGCAGATAAACAGACACACACACAAACATCTTGCCTTTATATATATATATATTATCAGTTTTCAGCACTATTGTAAGAACTGCAACCTTGAAACTTCCGAATATCGTTTCTTATGCCTTTGTCTATGAGTGTATCAAATTTGATTAAAATTGGACCACTCCTTCTATAACCCGATTTTTTCGATTACCGATTTCCATATTTATCGGGGGTACCTTGACACAAAACCTAGCTATGAACACTCGCAGATGCTTATAGTACAACTGTGTAAATTTTCAAGAAAATCGGTTCAACCGTTTCGGAGTCTATAGGTAACAGACACACACACACACACACACATAGACAAAGTTCCATATATAAATAAGTTTAGATATGTGTATATGGTCTCATTCCTTCATTTTGTTTTGATTTGTTGGAATAAAACAGTTCTGTTCAAAATATTTAAAAGTGTTTCCATTGTTTGTACTTAATACTGGTGTGAGTTTATCCTCAAATGACATTTTGACGGGTTGAACCTGGAATCATATCCATTTACATTCTTTCCTTTCTTTTTATTTATGTGTTCATGCATTTGGCTAAAAAGGGCGCAACCCCAGTTGGAAGATAAATGGGATTTTTTTTCCCCCAGGCGACATAAGGTTGCATCCCTGACTCATGACACTTGTTACCAGTAATTGCAACCAATCTTTATTGTATACTAATTGTATTTTGTAAATTCTCCATAAAGTTTTTTCTTATTGTATCGTTTACATAATTCCCGAGTTATTTAACTGAGTGGTACGGAATCTAAAAATAGCTTTAGACGACCAAATCCAGGTGATTTTTCATGGTTTTACTACTGTCACAGAAACATGAATTCAAATTAATTTAATAATTTTTAATAAATTTATAATAGATTTAGCTTGTTTTTCTTTTACACTATAAAAACCTGTTTCTGAAATAGGTTTTTATAAAACGGTTAATTTTATAAATTTACATACTAAAAGAAAAATTGCAATTGACAATCACACATTCACAAAAGTTTGAATAATTTGTACACAACTGGTCTGGAGTTGTTTTCGTTCATGAGAGAGTTAGATACTTCTAGGTTGGGTAAATTGGAACTTCAAGATCATTAACAATTAAGACTAATAACATTGTAGATTTTTCTTTGGATTTTATCAAAAATCTCTGAATATATAGCAGAAGCACTAGACCAGATGTGGCAGCCATATTAATTGCACGGACAGACAATAGACTTATGTGTAAGATAAGTTTCTAGTGAGAATAATTATTTAGCACAACACAGTAAACTAACTTTCCTAGCATCTTTTAATCTTGATTAGAATAGTAATGATGGTAATCAATATCTCTGTCCTGTTTCTCAGCTGCCTCAGGATTTTTGAAAATGATGGCATCAAATCTTGGTATTTACACTATACTGGACTTTTGTATGAAAAGAATCCAAGTAGACAGCCTTCCTCAGTGTATATGTGTTTGATATGAAAGTGTTCTTGCTTAACATGTTTTTTATATTCTTTGTAAACTAATAGAAATAGAAAAGAAAGTTTCAATTTAATCTTGTTCGTTATATTTTTTCCACTCCCTCTACATCTTTCTTTCCAGAATAAAACAAACAAAAACAAATTCTTACTTTTCTTTTCACTGAAAAACAGAAGATACTACACTTTGATTTTAGTTACCTTTGAATTATCCTTCAATAATGAGGGCGCTACTATAAAAGATGAGGAAATTAACTTAGATATTAAAAGTATGTTCATCAAGCACTACCTTGTAGCTTTTACCCCGACTTTGTGGATCAAGAATCCACTGTAGCTTAGCAACAGGTTCACGGTGAGAATCACTGTGTCCCATACCACAGCCACCAATTAAGGAGTCATCGTCTACACTGAGGTCCCATAAAAAAATTTCACCTGTAACAATCAAAAAAAAAAAAAATTATATGGCTCAGAGATGAAAAATCACAAGAAAATCAATGATACTCTCAAATTTTTTTTTCTTTTTGATACACTTCTTCATTTATACAAGATATGAAATCAATAAGATTGCAGTTGATGTCCTGTCAGTGTGTGGTTAAAAATGTGGAGTTTTAATTTAATTTTAATTTTTACCCTAAACTGATATTTATTTTAACAAACAAAAAAATAACTTTCATGTAAAAATGTAATTATTCTCATGTGACTAGTTTTACTTACCCTTATTTCACTGAATTGTGTTTTATGATTTATCAACCTTTTGTAGGTTATCTAAAGCCACATTATAAGAAGATAAAAAAATCCTTTCAAAAATTAGTTTTCTACAAGCAGTAGTTTATGTATAATATCTTTAATGACCAAAGAGGAACAGGCGTTGCAACCGACGTTAAAAAAAAAACAAAAAACATTCAAAAATTACTGTTTTCTACAAGCAGTAGTTTATGTATAATATCTTTTTTTTACCGCGAGGTTGTAAAAAACACCAGGTTGGGAAACTGACGTGGGATATCCTTCTCTTAATGAGGGTGAATGGACCTCTCTTAAGCCGTGGTAGGCAACCCATCTAGTGATGGTGTCACAATAAAAACACCCTTGATAGCTCTGGCAAAGCATCAAGTATTCAGCTACTGACAAGATTTTGAATCTTGGCCGAAGCCGCAAAATAATAATGATGAAAGCCAGAATATTATTTTGAGATTGTAAGAATATTATTTTGGAAGATAATAATGATTTTTACTGATATCAGTTCTATAAATTAACTCATAGCTGAGGAGGAAAGGAAATAGATTCATACTTTTCCCAAGGGGATTTGCGCATAAGGGAATATAATGAATCCAACTCTCAGATTTTTAATTCTGAGCCGTTGTCCATTACACTACCTACACATCCAAGCTTACAGCATCCACTGGTAGTACCAAGTGGTCACTTGTCTAGGTACCGACCAGTTTCAATGCTGCTTAACTTCAATGACCATACAAGAACAAGTGTTTCAACACAATATAGCTGTAAGTCAATAGTTTTGTCTTATTTTCAAATTGTACAGGATGAAAAAGATGACAAAAATTAACTAATTATAATTGAAGCTGATTAATTTGCAATTAATTTTTCTTTCATTTGGACAGATAATTATAAATTAACAAAATAATATACAGATATGTATAGATTGATTCATGTTGGTATTCTTTTAATACAAAAGAAATTTCTGAGTCATAAATACGTGTCAAGATTCATACAACATATCACCTCTTATATGTGTCTATACGTCTGAGATGAGGTAGTAGCTACATTGTTTACATTGTTCAGACACATGTCCCAGTGAATAAAAGCATTTGTTAGATCCAGTGACTTAACCCAAAGAGTTGTGAGTTCAATACCTGGCTACAGCAGAGGTGAACAAATAACTTAGAGAGTTGAGTTAAAGGGAGATAACTAAAACATCCGGAAGTGGCATGGCTCATGAAACAAGAACAATATACCCCCAGTGATTGAAATAAAGGGTTCAATTTTAAATTCCAATCAGAAGGCCAGAATGTATAATGGCCTAAGCATTGTGAATATGGCAATAAAGATGAAAACAACAGGTCAAACAATGTAAACAAAGCAATATTTCCAAATAAAACTATGTCTATTACAATGTGGAATATTTAAAAACAATAGCAATAAAAACAAAAACTGAAAAAAAAAAAAAAATGAAAACAAAAACAGAAGCAGTAGAAAGCTGAATGAGTTCAGCTAGGTTACTGATATATCCCGAAAAGGAATACAGTATAAAATGATCAGTTGAAGAATGGAACTCCACACCAGGAATAAGAAATACAGATTTATTGTACTAAGGTACAATTAACAAGAATACACATATAGGCAAGCCATAGGTTGGAGTGGAATTGACTATCGAATAGTGAATGCCTTCGCCTAAGACTTTTTCCCTCGTACCGCTCGTTACCGTCTTTTATAAAGTAGAGAATTCTATTCTCGGGGATGGCAGGATGTTCCACTATAACAGTTACACTTCTAGATACATTGGATGCCAAAAATTTGAAATTTAAAGTAAAGTATCCCTGTATCTTCAGCATTGGAGAATTGTAAGCAATGTTTTGTTGTATTTCCATTGCTTCCTCTATATACAGGTTGCAGCAGAAATACCTTCCACATAATGGTAAGACATTAGTCAGATGAAGATACCATTGCCACTCATGTTCCGCTATATGTGGGAGGTATTTCTCTTGCAACTTGTATAGGATTCAATTGTTAACACCCTTATATAGTCTGAAGAAATCCTTCACAAAAGCAAACAAGTTTTAAAAGCCTTTCTCTATTAACATGAATCTTTATATGATTAATATAATGTTTTAATATCAAATAATATTGTTAATAGTCAAAGATAATACAGAAAAATTTGGAAGTTGTTTTTTTTTTACATGCAATCAAACAAAAAATGGCTATGTAACACAGAAGGGATGATGTAGCATTAAAAAAAAAACCAAGCAAACAAAAACAATAGCTATAATAAAAGTGATACAAGTTACCATTAAAGTTTCCAGCAGCCAACCAGGCCGGATTATTTGGGTGGAAAGCCAGGCTCATTAAACAGCAGGACTGCTCAAGGACTGTACTAGCCTTGTTTTTGTCCAGTGTACGACTGTTGATGTTCCATGTGCAAAGGGCAGATTTGTGCGTACACCAGTTGTCATGGTCAAATCGGCCATAATTAACATTAGTTAAGGAAAATAAAATTCTTTAGATATTAATAAGTATAGACATTTGGAGCTGAAAATATTGAATTTATCATTTCATTTAATAAAAGAACATGCTTTCAAGATTACCATTAAATTATTTTTCTTCAAGTAGAGTTTAAGTTTTGTTTAACGACATATCAACCTCTGTGGGTCATTTAATATCAAAAAGGTGAAGTTTTAAAGTATTTTTTAATGTTCCATTATAGTGAGAAGGTAAGACTGATGAAAATTTTTTCATTTATTTTAGAAAACTGAAGATGTCTTATAGTTTTGTATTCAAAAATGTATTGCTGGTAATAATTTTTTTCCTTCAAAAATGAATATTTTTCTATAAAAGTCTATTTTATGCATATATTTCTATAAAAGTCTATTTTGATACTTTTCATAGTGTTTTGACCCCAATTTGGGGGTTAACTATTTGCCAATAGCTGGGACACTAACAGGTGCTACCACTCCAGGTCAGGGTGGACCTGAGAACAACAGCAATTAAAAGGTGGTTCCATGCTCCTCACAACCTCTTAATCAGAGGCCTCACTGCTGGATGCAGTTTACCGTCATGCCCAGGACGTTTTCAAGTAGAGATTCTTTCGAACCACTGTAGAGGCGGTGTTAAGGTATGGTGCCAATGCCTTGAAATTAACTAAAATCCTACAGTCTAAGCTTGATGGAACCTATACTCAGATGCAGAGAGCTATACTTAACGTCTCCTGGATTGGCATCCAATTAAGTCACAGCTCTATAGACCCATCCCTTATATTTCAAAAAGTTTATCTGAACTGCAGGACATGGCTGGTAAGCAAAACAAGAACTCACAAGTGATCTACTGTCTTGGACACCTATCCATGAAGCAAGACAAGTTGATCACTATTTACACCGACCAGTTATGTTAAGACACAGAATGCCTTCATAATGATCTTCCAACCTTGTTGCAGGACCATGATGGTTGGTGTGATAGACTCATGAGCTAACTCAACTGAAAAAAAAAATTAATTTTCTAGTCTAATTTTATTTTATCAGATTCTTTTTTAACAATACAGTTAATGAAACATAAAATAGAAAGCAGAAATATAATTTTTTTTTAAAAATGAGGAGAAATCGAGTATATTTGTAATGCACTGGAAAATTTATTTTTCTTGTCATTTATCTATAACTGCTTTAATAATTAGCATTTTCTTTACTTGAAGCACAGAGAAGATGCAGGTTCTATCAATGACAGAGAAATTCTCATGCTAATTTCACTTTCAAATAGTTCTATCTTTTATAAAATAGTGAATAAGTTAACATAAAATCACCTGAACAATTGCTGTTTTTGACTGTAATAGATTGCTGCAAGAATAGAAAATACTACTTAACTGTATTCTAAGATCAATAGTTAAAAATGGCTTTGAGTGAGTGAAGATGGTGAATTTTGGTAAAAGCTGTCCTCCTTTGAATGTTATGGACTGGAACTACAGAATCACAAACAAAGAACTGTACCAGAAACCATATCAGGATTTTTAGCAACAACTAAAGTAGATGTCACATGTAACTCAGAGAAAATAATGATGTAATCAAGATATTCATGTTCCACATTACTTCAAATAAAAGGCTAGGAAGGAAACCCCTATCAATACTGGAAAGGGCGATAACAGCTACTGGAATAGAGAAACCTATTTTCCTGAAGAATAGTTTTTTAAGATTTTATAAATTTCAACTGGAAACAGCACTGGCTGCTCAGTCAATGAATGCTGAATGTTTCCTTACAAGGAAACAGCCAATGTTATCATTATTGTTAAAAAAAATACATATTCGTATATCAGTATATCTAAGAATAGTATGGATAATAAATTTAGTATAGTAGATAAGGAAATTAAACACAGAATAGGTTTTACTAGGAGTAGTTTCACCAAGCACTACAAAATGACACAAAACCAAAACATTAACCTAAGAACGAGAGTCATGTTCTTAAATAGGTTCCTTCGATCGAGACTCTGGTATTGATGTCATACATGGTATCTAACACATTCAGAAATGTCTAAACTATCATCTACATATGATTGTTTTCTTCAATCCATGATTAAAAATAACTTTAACCCTGGAACCTTAACCATCAATTAAAGTTACACCGCTACTAACCATGGGTATATCATACCCCATTTTGAAAATATCAAAAAAATATTAAATATAAATTTTTAATTGAAATATTTTACATGCAGGCACTTCAAAATTTGTTAATATTAAGAGGAACTGAAAAACATATTTCTTAGTTAAGAGAATCAGGTAGTGAAAATTTAATTGAATTGTAATTAAAATGGTGTCATTTGCACTGAGTACCATATACCAATGGTTAGTATTCTCGGGTTAAGTAAAAAAGCCCTTTGATTCTTCGGGAGAATGGCACTTCATTAGATCCTACACACTGGTAATACAAAATCACAAATTAAGAACTTTACCAAATAACAAAGGCTACATCATTTGAAGACTTCCAAAAATGGTAACAAGTAAAATGGATAGCCCATATAACTCAAAGTGAAAATAATGAGATAATCAAAATATTGACTTTTCCACACTACTCCAAACAAAAGGTTAGGAAGGAAAACTCCTATCAATACTAGAAAGAACAATAACAGTTAGTGAACTTGAGAAAACTATTTTCTTGAAAAACTGTTTTGAAAGATTTTATAAATTTCAACTAACAGTAATGCTCATTCTTTGATCAATGAATGTCAAATGTTTCCTTATAAGGAAACAGCTAATCCCACCATTACCAAACATTACAGTTGTAGATTAACAGTTTAGTGAATTTACTGAAATTTTGAACTATTAAGCTCTTCTTTTATATGGTGTGTTGCTTCACAACTTTCTATCTTTTGAAGCTCTTAGTAATGTCCATCTTTTTGCTATACCTACTCGTTCTGCCATTGATTTACATAAGATTATCAGATAGGTCGTCTGCTGCCTCTCCTTATCTATTTTGCCTTTAATATTTTCTGTGAGTGTTAGATTTTCCAAGCCCTACTTCCTCATTAGGTATCCAAGAAATTTCAGATGTCTTCTGATTTTATGTGCTCTTTTTGTTTCATTTTTCTTAAAGTTTTCCCACTGCTTACACACATAAAGCTACCATTGTTGACAGACATGAAGCTACTTAGAGAACTTTTACAGGTACAAGTATATAAATTATATGACTAACATGTGAAATCAAAAGTTAAGATCATTTTGATATAATACCATATAAGTTGTGTAGAAAAAAACAGATACTTTGAAAAAAAAAAACTGCAACTTAATCTGTATAAGCAGAAGTCCAATAATAACAAGAACATTTTGGTTTATTTCTGAAAAAAAAATAGTTAAATTTAAAAGTTTAAAATTTCAGCATCGAATTCCCTTCCTGCACATGTGGTGTGTAGTTAAAGCCACATAAACATCTGATAAGTCCTAAAGGACAAAACATGCCACATAAAATTTGTTATACTCTCATATATATATATATATATATATATATATATATATATATATATATATACACACACATACAAACACAGGGGGTGGACAGAATAATAGAAAAACCTTGAAATTTCAAGCAAATTTGTAGGAGGGTAGGACTGCCTTTGGCAGTAATTACAGCTTGAATTCTGGGTGTGATCAACTCACAGAAAGTTTGAATTGTTTCCAGAGGAATTTTTAACGATTCTTCAGCTAAAACAGTCTCCAATTCTTTCAATGATGATGATAGAGGATATCACTTGCTTTCTCACTAAAATGCATCATATATGTTTAAAGATTTTCAGAACTGGGAACTATGGTGGCCAGATAAGATGTTCTACTTCACTAGAATGTTCCTCGTGCCAGTCAGCTACAACTTTAGCAGCATGAATGGGTGCATTATTATCCTGAAAGATGGCATTTCTCCCTGGAACAGGTCTTGGACAATAGGATGAAGTTGGTCACTTAAAATTCTTAAATAGTCATGAGTGATTTTAATAAACTTATTTAAATAATATCTGTAAAAAAAAAAACAACAATTTTAGCCAAAAGCTGAAGTGCTACTAATATAAAATAAATAAACATAAAAATAGACAAGCTTTTGACAGTTTAATGAAATTTTCCAAATTATGTTATTATGGTAGCAGGGGTTTTATCCACCCACTGTATGTATGTGTGCACATATATAAAATTATATTTTTGTTCACATTTTTATCAAGAATACTTACATAAGCTTAAAATTTTCACAAAGAGTTAATAAAACAATGACATTATGTTTAATTAAACAAGTAAAATTCTTTGAGAAAAAAGTAATTTACACTGTATTATGTTAATTCTTGATATAAAGCTAAGATTTTTTTTACCACCTTTAAACAGATTTAAATTTGTATTAACTCTCTTTCTTTCCATATATATATATATCAGTATAACCCGGATATAAGAGAGATTTTATCTGGTCCCAAATTAGAGCCTGTGGTAATGTATATAAAATAGGCCAAACCCAGATATAAAAGAGTTGTATCCGGTCCCGACAACTCTCTTATATCAGGGTTACACTATATATATATATATATATATATATATATATATTGTAAATAAACACTATTCCAAAACAATAAATGCTAGAAATAAGAAACCTCTAATGCAGATAAACAGGGATGATGATGATGATGAAAAAAAAGAGGAACTTAACATAATTTTCTCAAAGATATTTTTAATTCATATCATCCAAGCTAAAAATGACTTCCTTAGAAAGCCCAGAAATTTCCATAATATATTTTCAAATTTTGTTTGAGAGGATATGAAACAGCAATAACAGAACCAGTGGAATTCCAAGACAATCCTGTGACTTGCAGCTAAAAAACAATAAAATTGATTTTTAGTTTCAATTAAATATATAGATTCTAGAATTGTTTGATATTTATTTTTCTATATTTATAAATATGTTATCACAAAAAATAATGAATTTTCATCATGACACTTTTTAATAATAATATTTTCATTATGTCACTTTTACATATAAAAATCTATTTGTTGTATTATAAAAATTTAAACAAAACCAAAAATTAGTTTATTTTCCAACAAATTGGTCAACATTTAACCACAAATAACAGAGATTCTGTTGATTTTATGACCATAATTCTTGAGTGAATATTAATCATCATTCAAAAAGCTTTCTAAAGATATACAACTTGACCATATTGGGAGATATGAAAATATTAGCATATAATGACAAATAGCAAAATCCGCCATTTTGAATTTGGCCCAACTCAGTAAAACCATTGTAACTCAGGCCACAGTCAAAACTTCACCATAAAATTTTGTGTATATCTTGCCATAAGGCAGACAAATTTGTTGCCAAATTAAAAAAAAATTAAAGATACCCTTTTTGAGAAATCAAAGGTCAAATTTAAAGTTGAGGTTAAATTATCTTATTTGACCTTTAAACAAACAAATAAATAGATCAACTTTTAAATCTATCCAAGTACTTTAGTATGGTATATAATTTACATTTGTGGGTAAAAACAACTGAGATATTGATATTTAAACTTTGTAACTATTTTCTAAAATTCACCTTTTTGCCAAGAATCAAAGGGTCATATCTCAGAACCCTTTGACTTAAAGATATAAAATAGGTACCATTCAAATTCTGTCATGAAGCTCTATAAGTATAAGAAATTTTTAAAAAATCTGTGTCAGTGATTGTCAAACCTGTGTTGATTTCACATGGAAGGATTCAGCATCAGTATTCAGTTAATAAGGTATTTTTTTTAATTAGGTGCCATACATGATGCACACTTTGGGCAATCATGTCTTGAAAGAGACATGACTGACTAGGCAGAAGATTATCCTGCAGTAGTTTGCCTTTGCTTTCCGCAGTAGACTGATTGCCAGCCAAGGCTATAAAACCCAATCTGTCCTGTTATTTACCCATAACTGAAAGGAACAGATGGACTAATATCTTTCCCAAGGTTATTTGTGTGGAAGTGAATGTGAGGAATTCAACTGGAATTTGACCTCGGCTCTCAGAGTTGTCGTTCCGAGTCAATATCCATTGCACCACAAGGTACTACACAAGCAATAAAGTGCTGAGTAAACTTCCAAAGCAATTTTCTTAACATTGTATAAAAAGATGTGAACTTTTGTATCAACTTAATAGAAGATACAGAAAGATTACATTTCACCATAATCGTAAACCAAAATATAGACTGGAGTAATTTATCATCAAATATTTCTAGAGTGAGTGGCCATTGTTAAATGTAAATAAATGACAGAACTGTCCAACAAATAGAATTGACAAAGTTTGCAATTACAAGAAAAAAAAAGGAATGGGGCCAAAAATAATATAAATCCAGCAAATAATATATGCAAGGCAAATTAACAGTAATATAGAAAGGCAACAGTATTATAGTAACAAGTTCACGAACTAAGAGTTGGAATTGACACACAAAAGCAAGTTTGAACAAGCGAATATAGCAGTTTAACTTCAAGTTAAGTCAGACCAGGACCGAGTCAGATGAGACCAACAACCAGCCTATTTTATAGGCTAGGAAAACATCCCAACATGTATATGTGTGCTTCTGCTTATAAATTGAGAAACTGTTTTGCAGTAATTCCTAGCGCTGAATTAAAACCAACAACATGAAGAAATATATTTAAAAGTGCCTTGAAAGCTTGACAAGTCACCAATATTTGTTTATAACAATCATTCAACTTTTTATCTAAAAAATTTGAATAACCTGTCAATTAAGACATCAGCATTCACTAAATATAAAACCATTTAACATGCCAATAAATATTACATTTAATATATTCTTCTATAATCATCTATAATGTCTGAAAGTATTTCTTTTAGTTATTTTAAATATACCTTCTAAAATCTGTGAATTGACTGGTTAACAACATTCCATAACTTTTTCATATTTTAGTGTGGAGTGAGTAGCCAGGGTTAAATGCAAAATCAATGACAGAACTGTCCAAAAAATAGAATTGATAAAGTTTGCAATAACAAGAAAAAGAAAGAACAGGACAAAAATAATATAAAGCAAACAAACAATATACAGAGGCAAATTGAAACGTTTATTTAATCTATAGATATGGAGTGAGTAGCCATGGTTAAATGCAAAGTAAATGACAGAACTGTCCAAAAATAGAATTGACAAAGTTTGCAATAACAAGAAAAAGAAAAGAACAGGACAAAAAATAATATAAAGCAAACAAACAATATATATGCAAGGCAAATTGAAACGTTTATTTAATCTATAGATATGGAGTGAGTAGCCATGGTTAAATGCAAAGTAAATGACAGAACTGTCCAAAAATTAGAATTGACAAAGTTTGCAATAACAAGAAAAAGAAAAGAACAGGACAAAAAATAATATAAAGCAAACAAACAATATATGCAAAGGCAAATTGAAACGTTATTTAATCTATAGATATGGAGTGAGTAGCCATGGTTAAATGCCAAGTAAATGACAGAACTGTCCAAAAAAATAGAATTGACAAAGTTTGCAATAACAAGAGAAAAAGAAAAGAACAGGACAAAAAATAATATAAAGCAAACAAACAATATATGCAAGGCAAATTGAAACGTTTATTTAATCTATAGATATGGATGAGTAGCTGTATGCAAGTAAATGACAGAACTGTTAAAAATAGAATTGACAAAGTTTGCAATAACAAGAAAAAGAAAAAGAACAGGACAAAATAATATAAAGCAAACAAACAATATATGCAAGGCAAATTGAAACGTTTATTTAATCTATAGATATGGAGTGAGTAGCCATGGTTAAATGCAAAGTAAATGACAGAACTGTCCAAAAAATTAGAATTGACAAAGTTTGCAATAACAAGAAAAAGAAAAGAACAGGACAAAAAATAATATAAAACAAACAAACAATATATGCAAGACAGAATTAGTAGTTATTTAATCTATAGATATGGAGTGAGTAGCCATGGTTAAATGCAAAAGTAAATGGCAAAACTGTCCAAAAAATAGAATTGACAAAGTTTGCAATAACAAGAAAAAAGAAAAAGAACAAGGACAAAAAAAAATATAATATAAAGCAAACAAACAATATATGCAGAGCAAATTAAGGCGTTTATTTAATCTATAGATATGGAGTGAGTAACTTACACTGGTTAAATGCAAATAAATATATTATTAGAACTGTCCAAAAAATGAATTAAATAGCTTGCAATAACAAGAAAAAGAAAAGAACAGGATAAAAAAATAATATAAAGCAAACAAACAATATATGTAAGGCAAATTGAAACGTTTATTTAATCTATAGATATGGAGTGAGTAGCCATGGATTAGAAATGCAAAAGTAAATGACAGAACTGTCCAAAAAATAGAATTGACAAAGTTTGCAATAACAAGAAAAAAGAAAAAGAACAGACAAAAAATAATATAAAGCAAACAAACAATATATACCAAGGCAATTGAAACGTTTATTTAATCTATAGATATGGGTAGATAACCATGGTTAAATGCAAAGTAAATGACAGAACTGTCAAAAATAAAATTGACAAAAGTTTGCAATAACAAGAAAAAGAAAAGAACAGGACAAAAAAATAATAAAAAACAAACAAACAATATATGCAAGGCAAATTGGAAACGTTTATTTAAATCTATAAGATATGGAGTGAGTAGCCATGGTTAAATGCAAAATAAATGATAGAACTGTCTCCAAGAAGTAGAATTTAATAAAGTTTGCAATAACAAGAAAAAGAAAAAGAACAGGACAAAAAAATAATATAAAGCAAACAAACAATATATGCAAGGCAAATTGAAACGTTTATTTAATCTATAGATATGGAGTAGGTAGCCATGGTTAAATGCAAGTAAATGACAAATGTCAAAAATTAGAATTGACAAAGTTTACAATAACAAGAAAAAGAAAAGAACAGGACAAAAAATAATATAAAGCAAACAAACAATAGCAAGGCAAATTGAAACGTTTATTTAATCTATAGATAGTGTATGGTGTCAAAGTAAATGACAGAACTGTGTAAATAGAATTGACAAAAAAGTTCCAAAAACTAAGGATTGGAGTTTGACACACAACAGCAAGTTTGGAGAAACAAACATAGCATTCTGACTTCAATACAAAACAGACCAGGACTGAGTCAGATGAAACCGAGAACTGGCTTAGAAGAAATCGTAGGACACATTTATGTTCTGATGCTTATAAATTCGTGAGGGCGAAAGTATTTTGCAGTCATTCCATCTCGACTGGAATCAACATTTATAAAACACATAATACTCAGAACTAAGCATTGTTAGAACGTTATAAGTATCTAGCACTGAATATAAAAGTATATAGCATAAAATGATTGTAATTAATTTTAGCTTGATCTTAATAAACATTGACAGCAAAATGAGAACACTCTATCCCTATAGATTAAATAAAGGGTTCAATTCAAAATTGCCTGAAAGTTATCCAAATTAAGAAACACCTGAAGAAGACTGGAGGGCCTAAGGACTGCAATATTATGATAGTGACAGATAAGATGGGGTCTTTAGTTCAATTGTAAAATAATCCTCATCCTAGAAGTTCACAAAGAAACTTAATGAAATTGAATTAAGAATTGCTACTGAGAATGACCATGTGTTTTGTACTTACTTCTTCTTTTAACTCAGCATGGGTGAGGATGTGTTTTTCACATACTGCTGTTGACTCCTCTTCCCAGCTTACTTGGAAACCTATTGAAAACAATTACAACTTATAAAGAAATATAATTACATGATACAATTTGTTAAATTGGCGGGCCTGAAGCAGACTACCACCACGTTTAATTTTGTTGTTTTTCATTTTTCTTTACTTTTTTCAGCGCAGTCCTATCGATTGTTACTGAAACTTTGTGATTATCAAAAAAATTTTGAAAAATTACAGTATTTAAACAAATTGGGGGGGGGGGGCAGTCTCTCATACAACATTAAAGTAAAATCCTCCATTTTCAATCCACTATAAGGTTGTATGAGAAATTGCCCCACTCTAAAATTGTTTAAATATTGAAATTTTTGCAAATTTTCTTTTGTCATTCATAAAGTTTGAGGTGTAAAAGATAATATTGCACTGAAAAAGTTAAAAAAATTTGATAATGAACAAATTTACAGGTGGTGGTAACGTCATACCAGTGACTGGTTTCAAAATGGAGGCTCGATTTACTATAACAATGTATGAGAAACTGATCCCCCTCAAAAAATGTTTAAATATTAAAATATTTTTTGTCAATCATGAAGCTAAGGGGGTAATCAATAGAACTGCGCTGAAAAAAGTAAAAAAAATGAAAAACACGGAAATTAAACGTGGTAGTAGTCTGCTTTAGGTCCGCTGTTAAATTTTCTACCATGATAAAAGAATCTGTTGTAGGATCAACAGTACCAATGAGTATGAGAGGACTTTGTGTGAGTGTGGTGTCAAGAGTACCATAACTTCCATTAATAGAAAAAGAAAGAAACAATGGAGATGAAAAATTCTTAAAATTAAAAAGAGGGTATATTTATGGTTTTGTTTCAAGTGATATACAACAGTGATTAGAGAGTTCATCTAGGGATGCTATAGCATTGTACTTGATTGGCTGTTTTTATGATTTAACAACCTATTAGATGTTATTTAAATCCTGAAAATATTTTTAGATTGTAAGAATCTTTTGAAGATAATAATGATTTACTGATACAAGACCTAATAATTAATCCATAGCGGGGGGGGGAGAGATGTGGCAGATTCATACCTTTCCCCTGTACACTTGCACTAAAATGAATATAACGAACCTGACAGGAATTGGAACTCTGCTCTTCCATTTCCAATTTCAACCCATTAACCTTCATGCTAGCCATGCATCCAAGATTATAGAACCTGGTATTCCCAAATGGTCAGCCATACAGGTTTGATGTTGGTTAACTTTAGTGACCATAAGTCATTGTTCTTGTAGAGAAAGATCACATAAGCAAAATATACATATTCTTTTTTTTTTTACCATTTCACCCCAAGCAAGGCAATGAAACCACTAAGACACAAGGGATTACTGAGTGAGAAAAAGTATGAGAAAAAGAAAAGCATTATAAAGGAGAGAGAATAATAAAAGAGCAGGAATTAAAAAGGCAAAAGCAAGGCAATGAAGCCACTAAGACACAAGGGATTATCGAGTGAGAAAGAATATGAGAAAAAGAAAAACATTATTAAGGAGAAAAAACAATCAAAGAAATTGAATTAAGACATAAAATAATGATTGACATTGCATTTAAATATTTGAAGATCAAAGTTGACTAGAAAACAAGAAGCTGGAATAGAGTTTCACAAGTGAGAAGTGTGAGAGAAGAAACTGCTAACATAAAACTTATGGTTACATCTAGTGATTTCAACTGTAAAATGGTGAGATCTAACTGCTGATCTAGTTCAGCATTTAAGTACATAGTAGAGGAACTAAAAAGGAAAGCTCATCTGAACAATTGCCATGAAAATATTTATAGAAAAGATACTGAGAAGCACCATTATAGCCATGAGAATATATTGGAGTCAAGATGTCATGTCTAGGCTAATAATATTGCAGAATTTCTAAATACATAGCAGCACATACACCAGACCACATGCAGGAACTTCATTAGATCGTAAGAGAAAAGGTTTTTATTGCATCATGGCCTCAGTTGCTGTTGTTAGCATTGGACCCTTGGCATCTCTGTGGCTGGCTCCAGTCATTGGCATTGAGCTTCAGTGGGCAAACAGGGGTCTTCCATGAATCAGTCTGTCAGTTAATTGCCCTACGCGATACATGCTTGGGCGATCATGTCTCTTTTGAGATATAACTGACTAGGCAAAAGATTTTCCCACAGTAGGTTGCTATTACTTTCTGCAATAGACTGGTTGTCAACCAAGGCTAGAGAATTAAATTTGTTCTACTATTCAACCCATAGCTGAAAGGAAGACGAGATGGATTAATACCTTTCCCAAGAGTATTTGCGCACAAGTGAATGAAACAAATTCAACTGGAATTCAAACTCAGTTCTCTGATTTCTCATTCAGAGCCGACATCTATTACACTACAAAGCACATCCATGAGTGCTCTGCTAAAATGGGTGAAGAACAAGTAAAGACTGATGGCTCTTTATCGTCATTGTCTTGTTGCCTTGGCTGAGATAGAACTCACTACACCCCTCCAGTATTCCCTGTGCATTTGGAACACCTGGCGCAGTTTGCAGCGAAATTCATAATCTTGTCAAATAGCTGAATACTTGATGCTTCGTCAGGGCTAACAAGGGTGTTTTTATTGTGACACCAACACTAGATGGGTTGCCTCCAGGCCCCATCCTGTTATTTAACCCATAACTGGAGGGAAGTGACGGATTAATACCTTTCCCAAGGGTACCAGTGCTGAAGTGAATGCAGGGTACTCAACTGGAATTTGAACTCGGCTCACCGATTTCTCTTTCCAAGCCGATATCCACTGCACCACAACACACATCCGTCACTGCATACAGTATATCACGTTGAATACACTGGTTCTCGTTCGATCACCAAAGTTAAGCAACGTTGAGCCTGGTCAGTACTTAGATGGGTGACCACTTAGGAATACCAGGCGCTGTAACCGTTCAGTGATGGATGGCTCTTTATACAGTGTTGGAGCAACATTAAGATGAACTATTGGTTAATTTTTTCTGATTGGTCAGAAAATGTGTTTATGACTTTTTAATTATTCTTTTTCTCTCAGAAGTGGATATGCAGAGCCAGTCTAAAATTAAGCCAGTTTATATCATTTAAACTTTGGCTGTTGGAGCGAGCACTTCTATTTTCATTGAAGCATGAGCACTCTGACATGTGTAATCATAGTTTGATGCTCACTGATGGTTAGTTATGTTTTTAAATTTTATTATTTATTGCACCTAAATTTCATTAAAAAAAATCTAAAATTATACAAATATGCCAAGTATATAGACATGAAGATATTAGAGATTTGTTTAAAGACTATAATATTTGACCAATGACTTGTCAAAGGATTAAGTAGCAATAAATTTTGTTTAATAATTGTTATGATGTTTATTAGTAAAGGTCACTTACTTTAACTTTTTTTCCTTTCACTTTTTAATAAGCAGGATTCTCTTACTGACCTAATTTAAAAGTAAAACAAAAAAAAAAACTATAACTGGTTTCAGGAGTTTTTAAAGACCAAATATAATTTACATTAAGAAGGAAAATTGGCCAGTTTGATTAGGAAAATAAAAGTCTTCTTGATAATTTGTAAAGTTAGAAAAATCTAACTGAAGATTCAGTTACATCCAATAGAGAAAGGCATAAAAACCCTGCCAAAGATTGAGCTTAAACAGCCAAACAGAAAGATTTTAGTCTTTTAGACCATAAATGATAAAAACACGGGGCTTTGTGGATATAGCCTATAAATGCATGAATGCATAATTTTGTCTTTTTTGTCAATAATTTATAATCATATCACTCCAAGCAAGGCATTTTACTGCCACTGTTTTGCAGGGGGTTACATAGGAGGAAAGTTATGAAAAAGTGTGACAGGTTATAGAGGGTGTCAGGAAGTGGGTAAGAGAAGAATGAGAATACTGATGAGAGTGGAGTGGACGGAGAAAGGAGCATGAGTGAAAGGATGCAGGTTAGTGAGGAGATGACTATTGACTTTACATCTAAATTCTTGGAGATTGTAGCTGTCGGGAAAGCAAGTAAATCGAAGGGAATTCCACAGGCAGGAAGTGCGAGAAAAGAAGCTGCTGGAGTAGAATTTGCATTTACAATTTATTGGTTTCACAGTAAAAGGGTTAGTTAACAAAATTATTTACATTTTCTTAATATACAAAGTCCTTGGGAGGTGGGGAAAGGATAATTCTATAAACATATTTATTCTTCGTAGTTGTTCAACAAAATCATATAAATTCTGACAATCAAGATCAATAATAGTTCATAAATTAATTATTGAAAATTGACTTTATAGTTTTTATATTTACTTGAATATACATCATGTAAGCAGAAGTTTTCAATTCTATGTAAAGAAATATAAAGCTGAGTATCAGTTGATTGATTTTATTCTGAATCCATCTTCATTCCAATCTTGGACATTTTTGCATTATTCTTTTTCTTCAATAAAAAGAAATGAAAAACAAACCTTTGAATGCTTGGCTTTTGGCATTTTTATCAAGTTCTTTGTAGAGTAAGGGTTCAATCTTTTGGAGAAATGCCGCTAATTCAGGAGAGTCATCTTGTTGAATGTGGAAATCTGAAAATGTCTGCGGAATTGTCTGACACTGCAATAACAAAAATAAAAGTGGAACTGTCTTTAAATATTTTATAAATCAATTTTGATAAAAGTAACAATTGCATATCCACATTTCACAGTATAGATTGTGGGGTGACTATTTTTGGATTATTTAAATTTTACTTAAATGCAAACACTTGAATATCTTTCCAAGTTCATAAAAAATAAGTAAAAACACTAGTGTCTGCCTCATGGTGCCAGAATGTAGTAGTCAGTTATGTTTTAAAGGATTCAAAATGTAGATTTTCTAGACAGGTTGTCCTTTCTACTTGGATTTCTTTTGTTTTATTTTCCAACATATTCTCTGTACCTTCAGAAGAATTATAAAAGACAAATGGAAAATGTGGCACAGAAATCTAAAAGTACATAGGGATAGTAAAAGATGTACTTCTAAAAAGATGTACTCTCAAAAATGTTTTAAAAAGTGTTAAGAAACAAGAAAACTACTCAGTAATCCTTTTATATGACAGTGAATGCCAGACAATATCCTCAGAGATGAAGAAGTTCAGCACCAATAGAGATATTTCTAGAGAAGGACGCAGAGAATACCATGGACAAAACATATTAACAATGAAAAGTTGTTAAAGAAAATGGGAATCATAAAAATACTGGACAGTATGTGTGATGCGTCATTTTTAAATAGGCTAAGAATTTTCAAATTTTCTTGCTTTGAATATTGTGCCACATCTGGTGCTCTTGCTTTAGAGATTCTTGATAAAATCCAAAGAAGAATCTGCAATGTCATTGGTCCTGACATGACATCACAGATTCTGTCCCTTTCCCACCATTGTAACATAGCTTCCCTGTGTCTTTTTTGTAAATACTTCCATGGTAATTGTTCTGATAAACTTTCTTCTATGGTACCTAGACTTTATGAAATACTAGATTAGCGACAAGGGCTCATCATTTTAGGTTTTCTCATATTATTTAACACTCAGTAACCCCCTTGCTTCTTAGTGGCTTTATTGCCTTGCTTGGAGTGACATGATAAAAAAATCACTGATTTTAATGAATAATATTTGCTATATGGGGATGTGCATTGTGATACAGTGTATATTAGCTTATAATCAGAAATCAGAGAGTTAAGTTTGAATTCCAGTGAAATTCATTTCATTCACTTACACGCACATACCCTTGGGAAAGGTATTAATGCATCTCTTCCCTCTCCAGCTATGGGTTGAATAGTAGAACTGACTGGGTTCTATAGCCTTGGTTGGCAACTGGTCTACCACAGAAAGCAATTGAAACTTGCTGCAGGGAAAATTTTCTGTCTAGTCAGTCATATCACAAAAGAGACATGATCACCCAAGTATGTATCACACATTGCAATTAATTGACTGACTGTGTTTCTATATAACATTGAAGATGGCCAGCTACTTGGGTCACTATCATACAAGCACTAACATTATGGACAAACTCTTCCAATTATACACAATTAAAAATGTCTTTTTAAAGTAGAACTAATAGTAATAAGGTGAATTATGTATTGTGTCCCATACATGGAATATGAGAGAGTACAAGATCACCAATAAGATTTGAAAATCATTCATTAAAAACTATATTTTGACCGAGTCATTTTGAAAATGAGTGATAAACTCAACATTTTAGTGTACTGAATACAACAATTTAGTCAGTCAGTCAGTTAAGTGCCATACATGATATACGCTTTTGGCGATCATGTCTCGAAAAAGTCACGACTGACTGGGCAGAAGATTATCCCGCAGTAGGTTGCCATTGCTTTCGGCGGTAGATTGGTTGCCAGCCGAGGCTATAGAACCCAATCTGTTCTATTATTTAACCCATAACTGGAGGGAAGAGACTGATTAATACCTTTCCCAAAGGTATTTGCACATAAGTGAATGCAAGGAATTCAACTGGAATTCGAACTCGGCACCCCAAATTCTCGTTCCGAGTCGATATCCACTGCACCACAATGCACCGCCTTAGTACATTACTAAAATTCTTAGTATAAAATAGATATAATATATTAGACATACAAAAGTAGAAACAATTTGGTTAAAAGTAATTGTATCACTCAAAAGTAGAACTACTCCCAAAACCTAACAGGTGACTGCATGAATAAAGCCTAAAAGTTGATAGTTTGGTCATAAAATTTAATGACAAATATAATACTTGCACATACAACTATTTTTTATGTTGAACAAATGTTACCATCTTAACAACATTTACATTCAAAGTAACATCCTCATCTTTATTGTTATTATCACAATGTTTTCAGTCATTGTATCCTCTAGCCTTCCTCAGATGCCTGGACAATAGCCTATTTGGTAACACAGCAGTTGTGAGTTCAATTCCTCACCAGTGAAGACAAACTCAGTGAAAAAACAGGACAAGTAATAACTGAGCAGTACTAAATAGAACTAAATGAGATATCCCAAGACATGGAGAATAGAACAAAACAATCTATTCTTGCAGCTTAAATAAAGGGTTCAATTTGAACTATCCTGAATGATACCTGGATCAACAAACACCTGAAGTAGAGTGGAAAGTACAATAGACAAAACAAAAATGAGGACATTAATCTGAATGTCTATAATCATAAATTGCCATGTCAAAAATTCAAACAGAACTGACTCAACATAGATGATCAGAATCTGTTGGCATAACAATTGGCAACAAAAAGCAAAATTATCACCCACAGATATGTAAGTAAAACCAATAAAAAACAATTTGAACTTCACATTATATACTATTCTTAAAAAAACAAAGGCAAATTAAACAAATAAAAAAAATAAAAATAAATTTCATTATTCCTGGGTAAGATGATAAACTACATCTGGCATCAAGGCCTTCTAATTAGGAGATTGAAGGTTTTGAGGAGTGTGAAACCACCTCTTAATTGCTTTTGTTCTTCAGGTTGGTTGCACCTGTTAGGGTCCCAGCTATGAGCAATTAGTGAACCCCCAAACAAAAGCAAAACACTATGAAAGTATAAAAATATATAAATATAATAAAAATACATAATTTATAAAAATTAATAAAAATACATAATTTATATATAAAAAATTTACATAATTTATATATAAAAAATTTACTAACAATACATTTTTAAAGCAAAATGACTAGCAATACATATTATAGTAGAATTATCAAAAATACATTTTATAGCAAAATGACCAACAATACATTTTATCTGTAACTGAAGGCATACAATTGTGTTCAAAATATATTTAGTTGAAACCATAAAACTGTATTCAAAATACTTAGATTTCAGCATTACATAACCCACAGAGGTTGATATGCCCCTAAAAAAATCAACCAACTATATTTCTGAGAAAATTATTTGCACTATTTACATTGTTCAACTGTTGTTTTTATCTTTGTTCACAATGTTTTGGCCATTGTATGCTCCAACCTTCTGCAGGTGATTGGACACATTGCCCAGTGGATAAAGGAATTGGTTGGATCCAGTGACTTGACCCAAAGTGATTGTGAGTTCAATATCTGGCTACAGCAGAGGTGAACAAAACATTTAGAAAGTTGATTTAAAGGGAGATAACTGATACTGAGAGATCTGGAAGAGGTGTAACTTATGGAACTAGAACAATCTATCTTAGTGAATGAAATAAAGGGTTCGGTTTGAAATTCTAATCACTTGAAGAAGGTCGGAATGTACAACAGCCAAAATGCCATGAATATAGCAACAATGATGGGGTCAACAATTCAAACAATGTAAATAGTGTAAACAAAATCAACCAAATCAAACCAAACTAAATTTCATACAAGGAAAGAAGTAAGTTCCACAGTTGTGGTAAATTTGTGATATCTTAGACTGTTGATTGGTTCATTCAGCATCTTCTCTGCTAACATGAATCTGATTGGCTTTAAATTCAATGGTTATATGTATTTTTATCAGACGAACATTTCTTAATAGGGTAACAGCTGTTAGTATTTCATGTTGTTTTGAAAAATTAACTGTTTTTTTGTATCTGAACTCTTATATCACAATAAACATTGTATCAGACATAATATGAAAAAAATCATCTTATCTATTTGGTAATACTAAATGTTTCTGTTTGCCATTTTTAGAAAGCTACTAAAAAATGAAAGATTAATGTTGCTTTCAAGCATAAACCATTATTTAAATGTGTATATAATACTTTTGCATGAATTACTCAGGTTCTTTTTATTCCTAAACAACACAGATGTGCATACACAAGAAATAATATCTGAATTTATTATAAGATAAAACATTTCAACTAGTATTTCTAAAGCACTAATACAAGCTTAAGTTTTGTTGAAGGAATATTCTTTATTTTCAATCAACAAAAACAAGAAAGATCTGACAAGTGGGAAAACAAAGCAACAGAAATTTGTTTTTTTAATCAACTCAGCTCAAGCAAGGTGATAATGCCACTAAGATGCAAGGTGTTACTGAGAGTGAAAGAGAATGAAAAGACTTTAGAAGGAACAGGTAACAAGGTAAAATTAAAAATAATCATAGCTTAGAATTTTCGTAATACTGTTAACAGAAACCTTCAAATAACAGGAAAAGCTGCACGAAAAAAAAAACCCTATAAGCAGAGAAAATTCATTTTTAAACATTAGTTTTCATGCTTATTTTCACTTTCACTATATTTTAACTCTCATATTAGAAAAATAAAGAAAAAGGTAAACAAAACAAATGTTAGGTTCCTAAATTTAATATTTTTTTAACAGCATAATACTCTATTTACACTATTTATATTGTTCAGATTGTTGTCCTTGTAATAGTCGTCCCCTTATTGGAACTCTTAACAAATGAAATAAAAATTCTTGTATATCTGTGCTTTTGTTTTCTTTTGAAATCTTATGTTATATAAGCATTTGTCATATAATCTGTACCTGATTTAATGCTTGGGTGAAGATATGCTGGCTAATCTTGTTATATTCAGACATCAAAGATTTGTTTCCTATTGTGCTGTACCAGTATAAGCATTGTCATAACAGAGAGAATTATATTAAATTATGCTTGACTAACTACATTACATGAAATAAACTTGCAGAAAACTATACATACATTTTTTAAATCATTTAACCCCAAGTAAAATAATAAATCCACTAATATGCAAGGGGTTACTGAGTGCGAGAGAATATGGGAAAAAGAGGAGAGAGAAAAACCGGAATTAAAACAGAAGACAACAAATGGCATTGCATTTAAATTTGTGAAAATCAAAGTTGACTAAAAAGCAAGAAGCCAGAAGAGGGTTTCACAAGCAAGAAGTACGATAGAAGAAACATTTAATATAGAATTTACAGTTATATCTAGCCATATATTATTTGAATCTAAACTTATTTATAAATGGAACATTGTCTGTGCGTGTGTGTCCATTACCTATAGACTCCAAAACAGCTGAAATGATTTTCTTGAAAATTTACACAGTTGTACTATAAGTGTCTGCGAGTGTTCTTAGCTAGGTTTTGTGTCAAGGTACCCCCGATAAATATCAAAAATCAATAATCAAAAAAATTGGGTTATAGAAGGAGTGGTCCGATTTTAATCAAATTTGATACAGTCATAGACAAAGATATAAGAAACGATATTCAGAAGTTTCAAGGTTGCAGTTCTTACAATAGTGCAGAAAATTGATAATATATATATATATATAAAAAAGGCAAGATGTTTATGTATGTGTCTGTTTATCTGCCTGTATGTCTGTATTTTTTTCAGCCCTTTTATTTTAGTTTTTGCTTTGGGTTTGGCTCTAAGTAGGTATAATTGTAGTTCTTATTTACTCAGAGGACTTATTTAGCCTTCAAAATTCAGTTTACGATGAAAAAAAACTTATTTGATATCAATACCAGGAAATCAAAATTTGAGTTACATCCATTCATTTTTCTTTCAGTCTACGGTTTCGCTTTAACTGGAAATAACTATTGCTTTTTAGTCTTTCATGCCAACATCCAAAGAGTGTGAGCTCCAGGACCATGGATTAGTTTTAAAGCTTTCATTACACCTGAGCAACGCCGGGCTATACCGCTAGTATATAGATAAGATAAAAGCAGGCATGTAAACAATGTTTTCAAACAAATGATTTAACAGTCAAAAACGTGGGTATATTAAACAAATCCAGGATAGTTCAATTATTTTCAGAAGGAAGACATTTTATTTTAAGTAGACATATATTGTTTAAAGCCTTCATGTTGTAAACTAAAAGGTTACTGTGTAAATGATAACCCCCAACAGAGGTTGGAAATAAATAGTAATATTTATAGCACCATCAAATACAAGATTCGCAAACTGTGTAAAGTAAATAACCACTGCTAATAGAGAACTGCTAGATTTTTTGATTGGGGTTCAAAAAGAAGTTTTTAAGGAAGTAGTAACGTTTAAATTCTTCCACCAAAATTTCAATGTAAACTTGATAATTATTTTTGCTATTTATGGGGGAGATGTTGGCTTGATAGATCACTTGAGTAGATTACATTTGCTTTCTATGGGACAATTGTTTGTGGACCTACAATTGCAAGATGGTATTATACCAGTTTTAACATTAGTTCTATTTAAGTTCTTTAAAAATCTGTCTATTGTTGAAATTAATGATATTATTCATATTATGTGTGCAAGAATAAGTAATTTTAATAGTATTTCTATTAAAAATTCTAAATCTAATCATTTTTAATATTTAATTTTTAATAATTAATATTAATAGGCTGTTTAGGACTTACATTCCAGCAGATTCTTTTCAGATTTATATATATACTAGCATCATAGCCCGACATTTCCCGTGAAACTCAGAACATTTTTTTATTTGATGATTAATGCAGCATGTTGCGATTTCCGAGCGCTTGTAGTCACTTTAAAACTCAGTTATATAAAAAAATAATTATATAAAAAATTGTTGCTTAAAAAAGCTTTACTTTTTTTAATTTTATTTTCTGAAGTATGAAATATTAAATCTGAAAAGAGGGAAATTTTAGCGTGTTGTATCTGTGCAGTGTATACACATGCCAGTCATTGAGAGAATTCAATTCATTACTGCGGAGTAATGCATAAATTGCAGAAGTGGTAACTGTTTTTTAAATTTTCCTCTCTGGAGAGCTCAATCGTAATGAAAGCATAATATATTAGACATCCACATACAAGCCTGTTTCGCTGTATCACAGCTCATCAGTGTGGCTAGACATCCACTTGCTTTCAGCTGGAATCAAAACTCGACCGATCTGGTGTCAGTCAGAGTTCCTACTCCCTAAGCCATGGGCGCATGTAATGAGAGAGGGTAAATTTTAGCGTGTTATATATATGTGGTGTATACACACGTCAGTCACTAAGAGAACTCAATTCATTACTGAAGAGTAACGTGGTGGAGTAGTGGATCATGGCACAGATTAAGGAATCAAAGAGTCAAGTTTGAATTCTATTCAAGTTCTTTAAATTCACTTACATGTTGATACCCTTGAGAAAGGTATGAATCTGTTATGATGCTCAATAATACATTGGCCATTGAACACTATTTTTCAAAGGGCATCACTCAACCACAACAGGATTTTATTCTTAGAAGCGAAATTATACATGAAATATCAATAAAATACAATTCAGAAACAGTTTCTGCTTTATCAGTCAGTTAAGTGCCATACGTGATACACGCTTTGGCGATCATGTCTCGAAAGAGACATGACTGACTGGGCAGAAGATTATCCCGCAGTAGGTTGCCATTGCTTTCTGCGGTAGACTGGTTGCTGACCAAGGCTATAGAACCCAATCTGCCCTGCTATTTAACCCATAACTGGAAGGAAGAGACAGATTAATACCTTTCCTAAGGGTATTTGCGCATAAGTGAATACAATGGATTCAACTGGAATTCGAACTCGGCTCCCCGGTTTCTAGTTCCGAGCCGATATCCACTGTACCACAACGCACATAAATGATAAATTAATTTATTATACATTTCAGCATGTCACATAATAAATTGTATTCAAGTAACATTGAAGGGATAGATAATTTATTATAATTCAGGAACATTTTTAACTTTTTCTTTACAATGATAAATTAGAGAAGTGTTTCATTTTTTCTACTTTTTTAGTGTATATTCAATAAAAGTCTTTCTTTTATATCTTATTAATACATTTCAAAGAAATTATTGTATTCTTCAAATTACATATGTGTCCATAATTTTGGTGGTAAAACAATTGTTCTAATGCATAATGGGAATATCCCACATTTTATTTAACTTTTTTTTATAAATCTAATTTTTTCTTTTGTTATTGTTAACTACAATTCTTATCATGTATTTCAAAGTATTTTTATTCTTTAAATTTTAATTTGTCTTTTATTATTATTTTAGTTACAGATTACTATATAGCCTACCAATAGAGGTTAGGGGTTATTTACTAATTTATTTATTGCTATTACTACAAATCCATATTTTCACCACAACCCCACAGCTATTGAGTAACCAAAAGGACAGACTGGGTTCTATAGCCTTAGGTGGCAACTGGTTTAGAAGAAGAACAACTCTGAATTCAAAAGAGCAAGTAACACCCCCTCCTCTCTGGTGACTCAAATCAACTAGTCTAGACACTTAAACAAAGAACTCCAGTGAGTCTAGAAAAAAAAAACTGTTGGAGTTAGTGTTCAGGGTATTTCTTACAGATGTCACAGTGTGTGCCTAAGCAAGACATTATATTATATCTGATAGAAAACGAGTTATAAAAGTGACGACAAGGATCAAAATTCCTACAAGTTGTAACAGGAGTGACAAGAAATTGAAACTCTTATGAGTTATAACTCAAGTTACGAGCATTTGTGAAACTCATGCCTTGCATAACAAGTAAGGAAAACAATACTTGTTGCTTCTTCGCACAGGATAACAGTGACGACAAGAATTTGAACCACATTGGTTTAAATTTTTCTCTGTGTGTAGAAAAAAAAAGAAAAAACATATTTTTTAAAATGTGAAAGAAATTGCAGTATGAATTCAGTAACAACCACAACAGTAACATCAGCAGTTGCTGGAACTGTAAATTCAGTAACAACAACAACAACAAAAGTTGCTGGAACTGCAAAAACTGCTACAAAAGTTGATTGAAATAATATAGAAGAAACCAGAAAATTTTCCAAGGTCTTTTATATCTGATACGCTCGCAAATACCATATCTCAATTTACAAACAATCCAGATGAAGGACTTACATTTTCTGTATATTTTCAAAGATACAAACAAATGTTCAAAGAATGCAGTGACTGAGAAGACAAGAGAAAAATGAGACTTTTGTTGAGGAAATTAGCACTGGTAGAACATGAAAAATACTGTAATTTTGTACTACCAAAAAAAAAAAAAAAAAAAAACAGGGGAGATTTGTTTTGAAGAAAGAGGGCATTTTCTGTCAAAAATTTTCAGTGAATAAAGCTCTTTAACACTTGTTATAAATGTATGAAGCTGACAAAAAAGAAAACAAAGATTTTGTCACATAAGCTCGAATTATTAACAAGGAGAGTGAAGCATTCAGATTAAACAAACTGACTTTGGATATGTATAAAGAGTTAATTTTCATTCAAGGGTTAACAGGGAAAAAAGATACAGAAATACAGGCAAGAATTGAAGTAAAACTTGAACAGAACAATAAACTTACACTACAGCAAATATCAGATCAATGTCAGAGAATCCTAAATCTGAAAAACAATGCCAAAGAAATTCAGGAAAAAGAATGTGCATATATTCAAGCAAAAGAAAAATGTACAAAAAGGTGAATAAATCTATGTATCAGTTGTGGAAGGCTACATCTGAGAGATGACTATCCCTTTAAGAATTCAAAATGCTACAAGTGTGGTAAAGTAGGATATATAAAGTCACATTGTAAAACTAAACCAAGAAAAATTTCACACAGGAAAAGTTTTTGATGGAAAAATAATCACAGAAAACAAAAGAAAATATGTGAATATGAAAATAAATAATGGGGATGTGAAAATGCAACTAGACACTGGCTGTAATATCACAATAATCAGTGAAGCCACTGGAAAGCATATATTAAGAAGGACTTCCAAAGTCGCAAGTAATGTTTCAAGTGAGAAATCTGATATCTTATGCAAATAAGCTGAGATGTATTTAAATGCTAAGCCGATAACTGTCGGCACTCCATTACGTCATGCGTAACGGTTTACCATGTACCAAGTAATGAAACTGCGAGATATACTAGTCACTGATAGGATGCTTTGGTTCCATGGATGATCCTGAATACATTGAGATTTGGATAAAAGCCCTTGTGGCTACAGCAAGAATGTGTAATCTCAGACTCAAGAATGGAAGGCGAACAGAACCAAATAATGGACTTCTTTATGGTTTCTTTGGGGTGCATGGTGTTAAATAAAATCTCTTCAATGGCATAGCCACAGGAATTAGAACAGATGTCTATTGAGGAAGTTATCACCAGAATAAAAAGAAACATTAGACCGAAAAGAAAACTGGTCGTCGCTGAAAGGACGACATTTTTAGAAGCCAGGCAGCAGCCAGAGGAATCTATTATGCAGTACGTACACAGACTCAAGGGACAGGCGAAGCACTGAAAATTTGAAAAACTAGGGACTCAAGGCATGTCAACTGAAGATGACCTGATTCTATTACGAACAATTAAAGGACTTAATGAACCGCAGCATAAATGAAAATTACTGGAATGCATGCAATGCAGCCATATGAACTCAGAATTAAGCATGGACTATTTATAGCAGCAGGAGCAAATCAGAGATTTCAATCAGCTAAGAGAAGAGTTAGAGTCATACAGGTTGAGCGTAACTAAAGCCAAAGTGAAGTGCAGTTATTACGGAATGGCACATGAAAAGAATAAATTCAAGTGTCCAGTACTGGGGAAACAGTGTCTTATATGCGGAAAAATAAGTCATTTTAAGACATTGATTAACCTGAACAGTGAACAAAATGATATAACTAATTTTTTGTGGATATTGATTTAAAAAAATATAAATATAAAAAAGATTTCAAATCACGAAAAAAAGAAAAAAAGAATTTTTCTAATTACAAAACAAAAGATATATTTTATGAATACTATTTATATTAATATTTGTTCCATATGAATATTAACTTTACTAATATTTTGCAAGAAGATTCCATAATGTACCCAAAATGGAGGGAGGAGGTGTTGGACTTTTTGTGTACATTGTATACTGAGCTGACACCCATGGGCTAATCCATTTTATAGTTTACCAATAGAAGGCTTAACCAATCAGGAAGCACAAAATATTCAATGTGACGTGTATAAAAGGCGGCCATATTTTTCCAAGTATTGCCGATCTAATCTGGTTCAGGAGAGTGCCTGATTCGAGAGTGTTAATCTTTAACGTTGTTTCATTGAACAGATTACATGCTGCGAGGATATTCTATATCCATAACCTATGACGGACATGGTCAACAGATGCCAAAAGGATACTCTATATTCAGGAACGTTACCAACATTATCTCGGCAGAACCTCCAAACAGATGCCATGAATGCTACCAACATTGTCAACATTCCCACAATTCGGACCAACATTACCTTCAGACCAAAGTCGAGAGGAGGAAGGTAACTACAATGAAGAGGCTGAGCAGAGAACAGAAATGCAGGAGCTAGAAGAGAGAGAAAACTACAGTGATGAGGATGAACAAGAAATGGACATGAGTGGAGAAAAAAAAAACTGACGAAGAAGAGGATGAAGAAAGACGAAGGTCACCAATAAAAAGGAAAAGAAAGGAGCAAAAGCAAGAACTATATAAATGAAGAGAAGTTAGATGTAGCAAAAGGAAAAACAAGGGGATACGACCACTCCGATTCAGGGAGGGTGTGGTATCCTATTCAAATTAGCTGAGTTATATTTAAGTACAAAGCCTATAACTGCCAGATTGAATACTAAACTCTGAGATACACTAAACAAAATCTATACTATAAGATTTTTGTCTGTTCGTCACAATTTCATATCTATACTATAAGAGCAGTGTCCATCTGTCACACAATTCAACCAGTAATAAAATATGCAGCATTTCCTTTACTAATAAGATATACAGTATTTCTTTCAGTAATAATTTAAAGTAAAACTTAAACATAAAATTCAAAAATAAAGTCTTAGAAGTTGAATAGGTAGACTATTTTTAGGGCAGAGTGTATAGGTAATGGGGGATTATCTGTGTTTAATAATATTGATCAAACTACTATCAAATTTATGTACCTAATATGCAGAATTTGAATGCTCTACTGAATGGTCTACTTAAAAATGTTTTAAAATGGAACAGGGCTGATCAAATCATATGTGTGAGAGTAGTCTGGCTGTTTGGTTCTAAGAAGTGAGTTACTGCACACACATACACCTAAAATAACAAGATAATTTAGTATATATATATATATATATATTGTTATGAGGATCCATTTATATAAAAAAAAAATATTAATAATGTCTAAAAATTGTAGTAAGGGATTCATTTGAGTCCTACTTGTTATTACTAAAAAGTTTTAATTCATGAAGTAGTCGTAAAAATAAGGAAATTAAAAATAAAACATTTGGAAGATGCCAGAATGTTCCAGTAGATTTGAGAGAATTTGAAAGGTTCTAGAAATATGCAAATTAGGTGATAGCCCCTATAAAAATAGGTTCTGGGCAGTGAGGAGTTAGTTGATAACAGGATGGGCTGACCTTATCAGCTCCAGCTTTGATTCAAGGATTTTTATATTCAGCCGAAGAATCTCATAGAAAGTCGACGACAAACTAAAACTTGAAAGAGTTGATAACAGGATGTGCTGACCTTATCAGCTTCAGTTTTGAATCAAGGATTTATATCCAGCCAAAAGAATCTCTAAGTAAAGTCGACGACAAACTAAAATTTGAAAGAGTTGTTACTAGGGTTTGCTGATGTTATCAACTATGGTTATGATTCAAGGATTTATATCCAGCTGAAAGAATCTCATACAAAAGTCGTACGGACTAAAATTTGAAACAGTTGATAACAGGATGTGCTGACCTTATCAGCTCCAGTTTTGATTCAAGGATTTATATCCAGCTGAGGGAATCTCATAGAAAGGTCCAACCAACTGGAACCTGAAAGATAACCTCATGGAACTGTATAGGTAAATACATATTTTTGACTCTTTCATTGACCAAGCCAATAATTATTCTTTATATACTCATTTAAGGATTTCCAAAATGTATAGCACTTAACTTCTTCGTCATCTTAATTGGGTAAAGATATTTGACACCTTACCTTCCCCTTCTCTCCTTATAACACTTGTCAGTAGTAAACGCTATGTCTCTTATTTTGAATGCAACAAAAATTGTATATTTGTAAATATTTTATTTGGTGATTTTTGTAATAATTTTTTAAATATTTGTTTGTAATTTAACTCTGAGTTTTGGTCAATCATTTTTTTTTCTTTTGTTACACATAACACGTAACAAAATATAAAGACTTCCTCTTTGTATTATATATAAAAACTTAGAATATTGGAGGAATTTACAAGTATTTTTATTGTATTTTTCTTAATCATGTAAATATACTGATGACTTCTACAAATAGGAACCCATAATTATTCTGTATTTTATTTTGTTGTGATGCTGGAAATACAAGTTTATGGCACCATTTTTTCTTGGTGCATTTTCATTAAAAGTTTAGTATGAGATCTTTATCAGTACAGTCTAACATGCTATCAAGGAAAGGTTTGTTTCTATTTTATAAGTCAATTCCATTGTAAGTTTGAGGCATTTAGTTTAATTACAAGAATATTACTTGATCTTATAAACCAAATAGCATCAAACATACAATCTAATGTACTGATAAAACAAAACGAAAGAATACATAACCATTATTCTTGCATCACTGTACTGTCTTTTGAGTAGATTTTTGTTCCCTTCCAATTCTTCAGTGTCATTCTCATCTAAAAATTCTATCTACACATTGCATCTCTCAATGAATCCTATTTGTAACACTTCTCCATTTCCACTAGGAATGACTACTTCTTGTTCTGAAAATTAACAATTTTGGCACAAGACCAAAGGAGAAGTGGGGTAGGACTGGTCAACACTTTCTATCCTAGATCTAGCCATTCAGATTCACCACCCATTCATTAATTATAATTTACTCATTCAACACAAGAACTCATCCATCACCATTCATTCTTACATATACCACAATACCCTTGCCCATTTTCCTACCTGGAACTGAAGCTTAACTGTATAATTTATATATAATCCCATCTCTGGTCTCTAACATAATTTCTAAGCTTGACTTCCATAAGGCAAGTGGAAGCAATGGAATTCCAGTCATCGTTCTAAAGAAATGTGAACCTGAGCTGGTTCCTGTCCTCTACAAGCTCTATAATTATTGCTTAACTGCTTCCTACTTTCCTATTTGTTGGAAGTTCTTCTCTGTAGTTCCTGTTTTAAAGAACTCTGAGGAACCCTCTGACTCCTTTAATTATTGCTCTATTGGTAAGGTATTTGAGGCTATTATCAATGCTGACATAGTTAGGCATCTCACAACCTTGTCTCTAACAAACAATATGATTTTGCTTCACCAGGTCTACCGCTGATGTGCTAATGACCTTTACTGAATACATATACCAGGCTCTTGATAAGACTGGTGAAGCTCAAGCTGTTGTTCTTGATATCTTGAAAGCATTTGACAGAGTTTGGTATGCTAGCCTTCAGTGCAAGCTCCAGAGCTACAATATTTCTTAAGAATTGTTTAAGCCCAATCATTCTTATCAAATGAAATGAAGGTTGTTCTGAATGAGAATGCTTCCAGATCCTTTCATACAAACACAGGCATCCCTCAAGGCTTTATCCTAGGTCCTACACCTTTTCTGATCTTCATCAATGATCTTCCTGACGTAATCAGTTCCCAAGTAAATATCTATACAAATGATACCACCATCTCAATAGTAAATCTGATAAAGCTGACAAAGTAAACTTGGATCTCTAATTAAATAAGGTAGGAAATGGCTTGTAAATATTAGAGCCTCTAAAATGAAGCTGCTCTTCTTTAACCACCATAGAGAAACTTTCCTACCTACCATCAGAATGGAAGACACTAGTTTTCTAGAAAGCAGCACACTGCACCTCCTTGGCCTCACTCTCTCAAATGGAACAATTACATCAAATCCATAGCTGCATCTGTCACTAGGAAGGTTGGGTCACTGTGTCTGGAAGTTTTTCTTGTCAAAAATCATTTTGCACATTTATAAATTTACCATTTGTTCATGCATTGAATACTGTTGCTCCTGCTATTTATCTTGAGGTTCTGTAGGAAATATTTTCTCGCAAATTACTCGAATATCGGGCCAGAAAAAGAAAATGCTGACAATTCAACTCGTCGGTACAATATTGCGAACTGCTATCCACCTAACCAGTTAGACCCAAAAACATTCTTTTTCTGCTTCAAGAACAATGACTGATTTTATTGGCCGATCAATTTTTTCCATTGGCCGAGAACTCAGAGAGGATGCCAAATATTTGCATACACTCCCATAGTGACTCCTGCGACGGACTTTTTTTTTTTAATATTCCTTCTTCAGCATGTTATGTGGAATATGTGCCCCTTTTTTCTGTTTGGGTCTGTAATTTTCTTTTTTGCTGCATTTTCCGTCGTAGTATTAACGCGACGTGCTGTCGCTTGGTTTGACGAGGTAAGTTGCTGTTTTCTTCACTATACCCCCCATGATCTCATTATCACAAAACGAACAGCTTGGAGCAGGTCTTTTTATCCTGGTGCTTCATCGTAATGGGACGATTTCCTCTACTCATGTCGGAGAGTCATCTCCTGAGGAGTCATCAGATGTATCTCGAGTTTCTGGAATCTCGGGGTCTGTGGAAGCATTGGATTCGCAGATTTCGATTATTCGATCGCTATCAGATGATGAATCATCATCAGATTTGCTCGATGATGCATCAGAACCAATGAAAAGATGAAGATCTTTTACGTGCCGTGGCATCCTGTCAACTATTATTGTTTGCAGATTTACGATGTCTGTTACGCGACCCACTTGATACCTGGAGGTGCACCGGCCATGGGGAGTTTTCACCCATACTCTGTTCCCAATTTTGTATATACTGTGATCCTTACAGCGATCAGGTGGTAATGTAGTAGTAATTCCGTTCACTTTCAGTTGGTAACGATGAATCATATTGGCAGGCGCATTAGACGACGATACATCATCCTTCGGTGTGATATTATGCCAGTATATGACCTCCATTATCGAACATTGCTTTCTTGCTGCAATTCTCTTTATGCTCTGATGAGATCTTTCCACTATACCATTTCCTGCAGGAACATAAGCACAACGAAAAGGAAGTTGGACTCCCCCATTCATCTAAGAAATCTTTAAAGGACTTACTGCGAAATGCAGTGTCATTGTCGATTAGTATTTCTGATGGTGGGCCTCGTTCAAAAAAATACTTTCCAACTGTCAGATGACGCTTCTTGAGTCTTGTTGAGGCAAGCATTGCCATATCGCAAATCGACTGGGGCCGCAATCAATTAACATAAGGTAGTGTTGTCCACCGTAATGCGTAATGCGGGTCCAGGTTCCAGTTACACTTAGGTTGCCACGTGGCCAATGACTCGGGGCTGGGTCAATTGACTGGCATTCTTTACATTTTCTGACTACTGCCTTGACGGCTGCTTTGGATATTGTAGGGTAAACTCTTCTCACAAAATACATCCGCCTGATACCAGGATGCCCACTCTGGCAATGTATGACATGTATCTGATCAGGGGAGGTTCCGTTCACTATAGAAGCGCATACCGGGCGTGTAGGTTCAATTTCCTTCTTAATCACATCATACCATCGTTGTGGTACTCTGGTAAGCTTATCCGCTCGATTCTCACTTGACGGTACTAAACTTATCATGATCAATAAGTTATACTCTTGAATCAGCATTTCAAGAGTACTCAAACGCCTCCGGATCAGCATCTCACTTGCTGCCTTAGTTCATATTCTGGCTTTGCCAGTGAGCGTGTTTGATACCCACCGGTGCACACACGCTGAGTCCGTGAAGAGGTGTAGCTTCGTTGTGCCCCACTGTAGGGCTAAATTGACGCCCTTCAGAATAGCATCCAATTCTAACAAATTGATATGTTGGGCATCCTTCGCCGGCCGCAGCCAGCATGCGTCTTCTACAACGCTTCCGTCAACTTCCAGCAAAACACCTGTGGCGAGAGAACTTGAATCGACCCATACATCATAAGTGTGTCCGCTTGTGCACCATTTACCGTGTGCAGGGTCATTCTGGCGAATTCTTTCCACTATGTCCTCAATCATGTTCTTAAGGGGAGTATCTGTCACTTCATCGTCCCAACCAGACGTGATCGATATGGTCCTGCGTTCAACAAATGATAGAGCAACACGAAGCCATCCACACATGGGAACGTGACCCACCAGTTTTCCACACCACGAGAAAACGTTATGTTGTGTCAGGACCTCAGGAACTGATGGAATCTCATTTTCACGCTTCCACTTAAGCATGTCGTTATCTTGTTCGACACGCAAACCCAGCACACGTGTGCTGTTCCGTAACCATTCCGGATCCTTGCAGGCTAAACCAAACGCATCCAAGTGCTCCTTCACGCGAACTGCTGAAATCATGCTCTCGTCAACATAAATATCATCAATATATGATGAGGTTGCCTGTTGAAATGACTCGTCTTTCGACAATGCGGCGTCCACAATGGCCTTCATTATGGCTGGTGCAACATTCAACCCGAAACCCATTCGGGTCAAGCAATATCTTCGCCTCTTGAAGATTACAATTTGAAAGGGCCAAAGTGACTTATGGATATGAACTTGCAGATAGGCCTGCCGTAGGTCAAGGATAGCGACATCTGGTCCTTTTTATGCCACTCCCTCAGTTTCTGTGCACATACATCAGTATTGGCTGTGTGTGCGTCGAGACATTCGTTCAGCTCTCGATAGTCTAATACTGGCCGCACTTTATTTTTGTTTTTCTGCACGACTGCCATCAATGGAATTAGTCCTTTTGGAGGACCAAGTTCTTTTTCAGGATAAGGCTGCAACCAACCGTTGTCAAGCCAGGTCTGCAGCTCCCGGTCGTATTCCTCCTTAATTCCCGTTGGTATAGGGTACTTGGGCATCCAGTTTCGTAAACTTACCGGTGATCGACCATCAGACCACTTCCATGATGTGACCCATATCTTTCAGCTTGGGTCGAATTCAGCACAGAAATCAAGTTCTTCTATTTTAATAGTGGCACAACACACATTCCCATGCTTGGGAAATCATATGTCGCCACACTCTGTTATTTGGAGTCCGCCAAACTTTTTGATGGCATCGAACCCAAGTAATAAATCAAAACCCAATAATTCTCCATCCAATACCAAGACTTCGATTTTGAAGGGGGTTGCATTGGCTACACATCCAGCTCCGCAACATTTGAGAGTATTTCCATTTACAGTGAGTACGTCCACCTCCGTCATCTGCCAGGATTGACAGATTGGCTGTTCACAGACACTCGTGAGTAAGACAGAGTCCACTAGTGCTACTCTCTTAATTCCGTTTATATAAATATTCAAGACCGGTAGCGGCTCATTCATAACTCGCTTGGGGAAGAGACTGGCGCTGACGTCTTGTCCCCTTCCTCTTTTCCCGGACACAGTGAAGCAATGTGGCCTATTTCTTGACATCTGAAGCAACGCAGTGTTGTGCGTGACCTGCGTGACTTACGGGCATCTTCTCGTCGAACTGGGCAGTCCCTGGAAAAGTGATTCCACCCAGAGCATCTATAACATCGCATACCCTCCCGACGTTTATCATGTGGATATTTATCAGCTCCGCCTGGTGAAATGGTAGCTGCAACCATTTTCTCAGTTGTGATTTGATCTTTCATTATGGCCCGAGCTCAGTCCAATAGTTTGTCTTCATGTCTTCCATTCTGGAAGACGCACGCAGTAGTTATTTGACATGTGCTGGTAAGCCTGCTATGAATGCACATGCGAGTCCTTGCTCGGATATTCCACCAAAGAGATCCGCTAGCTTCTTCAAGTCGGCTCAAAACACGTCGACGGATTCGCCTGGGCGCAGTCGGCGTTCCACGAACTGCTCGTAAACCAAGAAACGATCTGGTGCAAAGGCAATCCGCAGGGCTTGTTTTATTTGCTCGACATCTGACTTTTGCTCAGAGTTTAATTGTTGATAAACAGCAAATGTTCCGCCTGTCAACCTCAGAGGAAGAACACGTTCAACCTTTTTTATTCCACACAAGTCACAAACAAGTTCTGCCTTCTCAATCCATTCAGTAAATGCCAGTCCGGTTACCGAATCATCAAACTGGTATTAACTTCACGTCAAAAGTCTTGTCTGTCATAATGCTGAAATAGCTTGTAGGAAATATTTTCTCACAAATTACTTGAATATGCCATTTGTTGGTTTCATCTAAGTCTCAGTCTGTTTTGTCTTGAAGTCAGAATGCTATATTCTCTAGAGTGAACTTATGCGTCAACCTCAATTCGTAGTTTGTAAACATTTGCCATGTTACTGTTAATTTGCCTTGCATATATTGCTTGTTTGCTTTATATTATTTTTTGTCCTGTTCTTTTCCTTTTCTTGTTATTGCAAACTTTGTCAATTCTATTTTTTAGACAGTTCTGTCATTTATTTTGCATTTAACGCTGGCTACTCACTCCATATCTATAGATTAAATAAACGTTTCAATTTGCCTTGCATATATTGTTTGTTTGTTTTATATTATTTTTTGTCCTGTTCTTTTCCTTTTCTTGTTATTGCAAACTTTGTCAATTCTATTTTTTAGACAGTTCTGTCATTTATTTTGCATTTAACGCTGGCTACTCACTCCATATCTATAGATTAAATAAACGTTTCAATTTGCCTTGCATATATTGTTTGTTTGTTTTATATTATTTTTTGTCCTGTTCTTTTCCTTTTCTTGTTATTGCAAACTTTGTCAATTCTATTTTTTAGACAGTTCTGTCATTTATTTTGCATTTAACGCTGGCTACTCACTCCATATCTATAGATTAAATAAACGTTTCAATTTGCCTTGCATATATTGTTTGTTTGTTTTATATTATTTTTTGTCCTGTTCTTTTCCTTTTCTTGTTATTGCAAACTTTGTCAATTCTATTTTTTAGACAGTTCTGTCATTTATTTTGCATTTAACGCTGGCTACTCACTCCATATCTATAGATTAAATAAACGTTTCAATTTGACTTGCATATATTGTTTGTTTGCTTTATATTATTTTTTGTCCTGTTCTTTTCCTTTTCTTGTTATTGCAAACTTTGTCAATTCTATTTTTTAGACAGTTCTGTCATTTATTTTGCATTTAACGCTGGCTACTCACTCCATATCTATAGATTAAATAAACGTTTCAATTTGCCTTGCATATATTGTTTGTTTGTTTTATATTATTTTTTGTCCTGTTCTTTTCCTTTTCTTGTTATTGCAAACTTTGTCAATTCTATTTTTTAGACAGTTCTGTCATTTATTTTGCATTTAACGCTGGCTACTCACTCCATATCTATAGATTAAATAAACGTTTCAATTTGCCTTGCATATATTGTTTGTTTGTTTTATATTATTTTTTGTCCTGTTCTTTTCCTTTTCTTGTTATTGCAAACTTTGTCAATTCTATTTTTTAGACAGTTCTGTCATTTATTTTGCATTTAACGCTGGCTACTCACTCCATATCTATAGATTAAATAAACGTTTCAATTTGCCTTGCATATATTGTTTGTTTGTTTTATATTATTTTTTGTCCTGTTCTTTACCTTTTCTTGTTATTGCAAACTTTGTCAATTCTATTTTTTAGACAGTTCTGTCATTTATTTTGCATTTAACGCTGGCTACTCACTCCATATCTATAGATTAAATAAACGTTTCAATTTGCCTTGCATATATTGTTTGTTTGTTTTATATTATTTTTTGTCCTGTTCTTTTCCTTTTCTTGTTATTGCAAACTTTGTCAATTCTATTTTTTAGACAGTTCTGTCATTTATTTTGCATTTAACGCTGGCTACTCACTCCATATCTATAGATTAAATAAACGTTTCAATTTGCCTTGCATATATTGTTTGTTTGTTTTATATTATTTTTTGTCCTGTTCTTTTCCTTTTCTTGTTATTGCAAACTTTGTCAATTCTATTTTTTAGACAGTTCTGTCATTTATTTTGCATTTAACGCTGGCTACTCACTCCATATCTATAGATTAAATAAACGTTTCAATTTGCCTTGCATATATTGTTTGTTTGCTTTATATTATTTTTTGTCCTGTTCTTTTCCTTTTCTTGTTATTGCAAACTTTTTCAATTCTAATTTTTGGACAGTTCTGTCATTGATTTTGCATTTAACGCTGGCTACTCACTCCATATCTATAGATTAAATAAACGTTTCAATTTGCCTTGCATATATTGTTTGTTTGCTTTATATTATTTTTTGTCCTGTTCTTTTCCTTTTCTTGTTATTGCAAACTTTTTCAATTCTAATTTTTGGACAGTTCTGTCATTGATTTTGCATTTAACGCTGGCTACTCACTCCATATCTATAGATTAAATAAACGTTTCAATTTGCCTTGCATATATTGTTTGTTTGCTTTATATTATTTTTTGTCCTGTTCTTTTCCTTTTCTTGTTATTGCAAACTTTTTCAATTCTAATTTTTGGACAGTTCTGTCATTGATTTTGCATTTAACGCTGGCTACTCACTCCATATCTATAGATTAAATAAACGTTTCAATTTGCCTTGCATATATTGTTTGTTTGCTTTATATTATTTTTTGTCCTGTTCTTTTCCTTTTCTTGTTATTGCAAACTTTTTCAATTCTAATTTTTGGACAGTTCTGTCATTGATTTTGCATTTAACGCTGGCTACTCACTCCATATCTATAGATTAAATAAACGTTTCAATTTGCCTTGCATATATTGTTTGTTTGCTTTATATTATTTTTTGTCCTGTTCTTTTCCTTTTCTTGTTATTGCAAACTTTTTCAATTCTAATTTTTGGACAGTTCTGTCATTGATTTTGCATTTAACGCTGGCTACTCACTCCATATCTATAGATTAAATAAACGTTTCAATTTGCCTTGCATATATTGTTTGTTTGCTTTATATTATTTTTTGTCCTGTTCTTTTCCTTTTCTTGTTATTGCAAACTTTTTCAATTCTAATTTTTGGACAGTTCTGTCATTGATTTTGCATTTAACACTGGCTACTCACTCCATATCTATAGATTAAATAAACGTTTCAATTTGCCTTGCATATATTGTTTGTTTGCTTTATATTATTTTTGTCTGTTCTTTTCCTTTTCTTGTTATTGCAAACTTTTTCAATTCTAATTTTTTGGACAGTTCTGTCATTGATTTTGCATTTAACGCTGGCTACTCATCCATATCTATAGATCTCATCAAACGTTTCAGTACATGCATATATTGTTTGTTTGTTTTATATTATTTTTTGTCCTGTTCTTTTCCCTTTTCTTGTTATTGCAAACTTTTTCAATTAATTTTTGGACAGTTCTGTGTTTATTTTGCAGCTAACGTAGCTACTCATATCTACTGAATTAAATAAACGTTTCAATTTGCCTTGCATATATTGTTTGTTTGCTTTATATTATTTTTGTCCTGTTCTTTTCCTTTTCTTGTTATTGCAAACTTTTCATTCTAATTTTTTGGACAGTTCTGTCATTGATTTTACATTTAACGCTGGCTACTCACTCCATATCTATAGATTAAATAAACGTTTTCAGTGTGCCTTTATGTGTATGTTGTTTGTTTGCTTTATATTATTTTTTGTCTGTTCTTTTCCTTTCTTGTTATTGCAAACTTTGTCATTCTATTTTTTCAGGACAGTTCTGTCATTGATTTTGCATTTAGCAGCTGTTTCTCACTCACATCTATGAATTAGTATTTCAATTTTTGTACATATATTGTTTGTTTGCTTTATATTATTTTTTGTCCTGTTCTTTTCCTTTTCTGTTATTTAAACTTTTTCAATTCTAATTTTTGGACAGTTCTGTCATTGATTTGCATTTAACGCTGGCTACTCACTCCATATCTATAGAATTAAATGACGTTTCAATTTGCCTTGCATATATTGTTTGTTTGCTTTATATTATTTTTTGTCCTGTTCTTTTCCTTTTCTTGTTATTGCAAACTTTTTCAATTCATTTTTGAACAGTTCTGTGTTGATTTTGCATTTAACGTAGCTACTCCACTCCATATCTATAGATTAAATAAACGTTTCAATTTGCCTTGCATATGTTGTTTGTTTGCTTTATATTATTTTTGTCCTGTTCTTTTCCTTTTCTTGTTATTGCAAACTTTGTCGTTTCTAATTTTTGGACAGATCTGTCATTTATTTTGCATTTAACGCTGGCTACTCACTCCATATCTATAGATTAAATAAACCGTTTCAATTTGCCTTGCATATATTGTTTGTTTGCTTTGTATTATTTTTGTCTGTTCTTTTTCCTTTTCTTGTTATTGCAAACTTTTTTTTCAATTCTAATTTTTGGACAGTTCTGTCATTGATTTTTGCATTTAACGCTGGCTACTCACTCCATATCTATAGATTAAATAAACGTTTCAATTTGCCTTGCATATATTGTTTGTTTGCTTTATATTATTTTTGTCCTGTTCTTTTCTTTTGCTTGTTATTTTGACTTTTTCAATTCTAATTTTTGGACAGTTCTGTCATTGATTTTGCATTTAACGCTGGCTGCTCACTCCATATCTATAGATTAAATAAACGTTTCAATTTGCCTTGCATATATTGTTTGTTTGCTTTATATTATTTTTTGTCCTGTTCTTTTCTTTTGCTTGTTATTGCAAACTTTTTCAATTCTAATTTTTAGGATAAGTTCTGTCATTGATTTTGCATTTAACGCTTTGGCTACTCACTCCATATCTATAGATTAAATAAACGTTTCAATTTGCCTTGCATATATTTGTTTGTTTGCTTTATATTATTTTTTGTCTGTTCTTTCTTGTTATTGCAAACTTTTTCAATTCTAATTTTTGGACAGTTCTGTCTCATTTGATTTTGCATTTAACGCTGGCTGTCCTCATATCTATAGATTAAATAAACGTTTCAATTTGCCTTGCATATATTGTTTGTTTGCTTTATATTATTTTTTGTCCTGTTCTTTTCTTTTGCTTGTTATTGCAAACTTTTTCAATTCTAATTTTTGGACAGTTCTGTCATGTGATTTTTGCATTTAACGCTGGCTACTCACTCCATATCTATAGATTAAATAAACGTTTCAATTTGCCTTGCATATGTGTTTGTTTGCTTTATATTATTTTTTGTCCTGTTCTTTTCTTTTTTTGCTTGTTATTGCAAACTTTTTCAATTCTAATTTTTGGACAGTTCTGTCATTGATTTTGCATTTAACGCTGGCTACTCACTCCATATCTATAGATTAAATAAACGTTTCAATTTGCCTTTATGTAATGGGTTTGTTTTCGCTTTATATTATTTTTGTCCTGTTCTTTTCTTTTGCTTGTTATTGCAAACTTTTTCAATTCTAATTTTTGGACAGTTCTGTCATTGATTTTGCATTTAACGCTGGCTACTCACTCCATATCTATAGATTAAATAAACGTTTCAATTTGCCTTGCATATATTGTTTGTTTGCTTTATATTATTTTTTGTCCTGTTCTTTTCCTTTTCTTGTTATTGCAAACTTTTTCAATAATTTTTGGACAGTTCTGTCATTTATTTTGCATTTAACGCTGGCTACTCACTCCATATCTATAGATTAAATAAACGTTTCAATTTGCCTTGCATATATTGTTTGTTTGCTTTATATTATTTTTTGACCTATTCTTTTCTTTTGCTTGTTATTGCAAACTTTGTCAATTCTAATTTTTGGACAGATCTGTCATTGATTTTGCATTTAACGCTGGCTACTCACTCCATATCTATAGATTAAATAAACGTTTCAATTTGCCTTGCATATATTGTTTGTTTGCTTTATATTATTTTTTGTCCTGTTCTTTTCTTTTTCTTGTTATTGCAAACTTTGTCAATTCTAATTTTTGGACAGTTCTGTCATTGATTTTGCATTTAACGCTGGCTACTCACTCCATATCTATAGATTAAATAAACGTTTCAATTTGCCTTGCATATATTGTTTGTTTGCTTTATATTATTTTTTGTCCTGTTCTTTTCCTTTTCTTGTTATTGCAAACTTTTTCAATTCTAATTTTTGGACAGTTCTGTCATTTATTTTGCATTTAACGCTGGCTACTCACTCCATATCTATAGATTAAATAAACGTTTCAATTTGCCTTGCATATATTGTTTGTTTGCTTTATATTATTTTTTGTCCTGTTCTTTTCCTTTTCTTGTTATTGCAAACTTTTTCAATTCTAATTTTTGGACAGTTCTGTCATTTATTTTGCATTTAACGCTGGCTACTCACTCCATATCTATAGATTAAATAAACGTTTCAATTTGCCTTGCATATATTGTTTGTTTGCTTTATATTATTTTTTGTCCTGTTCTTTTCCTTTTCTTGTTATTGCAAACTTTTTCAATTCTAATTTTTGGACAGTTCTGTCATTTATTTTGCATTTAACGCTGGCTACTCACTCCATATCTATAGATTAAATAAACGTTTCAATTTGCCTTGCATATATTGTTTGTTTGCTTTATATTATTTTTTGTCCTGTTCTTTTCCTTTTCTTGTTATTGCAAACTTTTTCAATTCTAATTTTTGGACAGTTCTGTCATTTATTTTGCATTTAACGCTGGCTACTCACTCCATATCTATAGATTAAATAAACGTTTCAATTTGCCTTGCATATATTGTTTGTTTGCTTTATATTATTTTTTGTCCTGTTCTTTTCTTTTTCTTGTTATTGCAAACTTTGTCAATTCTATTTTTTTGGACAGTTCTGTCATTGATTTTGCATTTAACGCTGGCTACTCACTCCATATCTATAGATTAAATAAACGTTTCAATTTGCCTTGCATATATTGTTTGTTTGCTTTATATTATTTTTTGTCCTGTTCTTTTCCTTTTCTTGTTATTGCAAACTTTGTCAATTCTATTTTTTTGGACAGTTCTGTCATTGATTTTGCATTTAACGCTGGCTACTCACTCCATATCTATAGATTAAATAAACGTTTCAATTTGCCTTGCATATATTGTTTGTTTGCTTTATATTATTTTTTGTCCTGTTCTTTTCCTTTTCTTGTTATTGCAAACTTTGTCAATTCTAATTTTTGGACAGATCTGTCATTTATTTTGCATTTACCCCTGGCTAGTCACTCCATATCTATAGATTAAATAAACGTTTCAATTTGCCTTGCATATATTGTTTGTTTGCTTTATATTATTTTTTGTCCTGTTCTTTTCCTTTTCTTGTTATTGCAAACTTTGTCGTTTCTAATTTTTGGACAGATCTGTCATTTATTTTGCATTTACCCCTGGCTACTCACTCCATATCTATAGATTAAATAAACGTTTCAATTTGCCTTGCATATATTGTTTGTTTGCTTTATATTATTTTTTGTCCTGTTCTTTTCCTTTTCTTGTTATTGCAAACTTTGTCGTTTCTAATTTTTGGACAGATCTGTCATTTATTTTGCATTTACCCCTGGCTACTCACTCCATATCTATAGATTAAATAAACGTTTCAATTTGCCTTGCATATATTGTTTGTTTGCTTTATATTATTTTTTGTTCTGTTCTTTTCCTTGTTATTGCAAACTTTGTTAAATTTTTATTTTTTTTCTGAACAGTTTATTTTACAGTTAATCGTTTCTTTCCGCACTTTGGCATGTATTTGAATATAGCACTTCATAACATAATTGTAATCTATATTATTTGACAATTTTTTTCTTTCACTAATATAGCTTATTACTTTTTTAAATATTTTGGCATCCAAGCATTCATTTAAAACAAGTTAAAAATAATAACTCAAAATTAACATAAAGAACAGGAATCAAGATCATAACAACTGACATTGTGTTTAAATTTTTGAAAATTTTTCATTTTGTAAAATGTTTTATCAACATATTTATTTAATATCTATTTGACTAAATTCTATATATTATGCATTATTTTCCCTGAGCTCACTCAGGTCTAAAATTGTTTGCAGGTCAAATGTCAGTCAGTCAGTTAAGTGCCATACATGACACACACTGGGGAAATCATGTCTTGTCAAAATATCTTGCTTTAGTCTTGATTACGGGATCACAAACTTTTGTTGTGAAAGCTTCTCAAAGTATAAGTTTGATAATTGATTCCATACATTTTTAATGACTCTAAGAGATCTTTTACAGTTTTTTTGTTTTTTTCACTCTTCTGTCAAGTTTGTCTCATACTAATTCTGGCAGTGGTTCCAAACTTTTGAACTGTAATGTGTGTGTGTGTGTGTATATATATATATATATATATATGCTCTTGCCCATTGATTGAGCACTCACCGCTATTTACATAACATTCTTCAGCAATCAATAGAACACTCTTGGACACTGGCGTTTGTCTACATTGTGTAAATAACACTCTAAAATCTGCCTTCCGCCACCGTGTGCTGATAGCTTAGAAGTAAAATCTCCAACTGATGTCAAATTGGTCTGGTTTCAATCCTGGCTGGAAGCAGTCAGATGAGTTGTGATACAGCAAAACAGTACTGTATGCTGAAGGCTATATATATATATATATATATATATAGTGCAAAGAATTTGTCACTTCAACTGACCAGGTTTATGCCAACTTAGAAGTTTCATTATAATACCTTTACTCATGAGGCTGGATTTCTTGCTTTAATGTCAGCATGAACCTGCTCAGTTAAAATGATAGTTCTTTTGTACTAAAACTATCAACACTATCTCTGTCCTGATATCAAGCACTTTACAATAAAAAAAACCTGCTTGCCAAAATACCTTTTATCAGTAAAACTACTGCAAACAATCTTCAACATTATCATAACTCAAAACTCTCTCTCTCTCTCTCTCTCTATATATATATATATATATATATATATAAATATAATGTCTTAACTTTAATTATTTGTATTACATTTATATCCTGTGTATGTTATGACAACATGCAATCTTCTCACTTTCTTACCTGTTTCTCTGTATAATCACATAATTTGATTTCAGCATCCTTACATTTCACCTGTTTTGTTTGACTACCTGATTCTTCTGTTTGCCTGTAAAAAGAAAAAATATTTTTTTATCTGTCTGGTAGATGTAAAATAATCCAATATGACAAATTTTCATATAACATTTATATTCCATTTTCAGGTGCATTTTTCCAATCACTCCTTTTATTAAATATTCAGAAAATGCTCTCCCACTTCTTGATTTACGATGCTCGCATTCTATGACAAAGCATTTCCTTGCTGAAAATTATTTTACAAATTTTGAGCTACCTTTTTATTTCAACCACCCCATATATTTGAAACTCAAGTGTACATTAAGCCAAGGGAATTAAATCCAATTTGTTCATCAGAAAAAAAAATAATGTAAATTGAAAATTTTTATGAAGATCTCTGACAATACAAGATATTACCAGATATGTGCTCAAAATCTCTTCCTGAGTTACTTTGAAGATGTACACACAACTAAGGAATGCTGAAAAATCTTCAGGCTAACATAGTTCTCAAAAGTTAACTTTGAAATATAAGAAAATAAGTGATAAGTGTAGTTTAATTAACCTTCAGATATATTGCGTGTATTTGCGTGTTTTTTTTTCCTTTTTTTTTTTTGGTACTTAATTTCAGAAGAAAGTTGCATGTACTTAATTTCAGAAGAAAGTTGCATGTACTTAATTTCAGAAGAAAGTTGCATGTACTTAATTTCAGAAGAAAGTTAACTTTCAAATATATGAAAATAAGTGATAAGTGTAGTTGTACTTAACCTTCAGTTCTATGAAAATACTTATAAATTATAAATAACAAAAAGAGTAAAATAAGTTGTACAGTAAAGCATTTTTTTTTATACTTAACATTGAAAATAAAACAAAAATTACATCAATTGTAAAGGAAGTTAAAAGTTAACTTTCTTCTGAAATTAAGTACCAAAAAAAAAAGGGAAAAAAACAACACGCAAATACACGCAATATTTTCATATATTTGAAAGTTAACTTTGGTTGAAAAAAATTAAGTAAAACTACAATTATCACTTATTTTCATATATTTGAAAGTTAACTTTTTTCTCAAATTAAGTTCATGCAACTTTCTTAAATTAATTACCAAGAAAAAAAAAAGGAAAAAAAAAACATGCAAATACATGCAACTTTCTGCTGAAATTGAGTTCCGAAAAAAAAATTGCGTAGTAATTTCTTCAAAGACTTTTCAGTAAAGGAAGTAAATAGGCCGAAATTAGCTTCCTACGCCTAAAGTCATTCAGCAACGAATGTCTTATCTCTCAGCTGGTAGTGGGTGACAAAAAGAGCGAGAAGTTCGATGTTTTTCTGGTCGTTAACATAAAAAAAGGTAGGTTTCTTCAATAATTGTTGATTGGAGTTCAGCATATACATGTTGGAAAAATTTGAAGGGATAAAAGCCTTCGGGACCTAAAACCAAAATTTACCTTTATTGTCACAAATGTTTTATTCCTGCTGATAATTTCATTATTAATGTTATTTGTTAACTCTTACCTATCCAGGACATTTTCGTATATGCAAATATCACGTTCTATGCTGTGCATCACATATGGTGCACAAGACAGACAAAAAAAAAAAAAACAGTTTAAAAATCAGTCCATCATAGCAGCTCTAAAAAGAATAGGAATACTAATTTAATGATTCAATGCTACACTACAAACAATTTAAAAGGCTAAGCAGTTTTTAAAAATCTGTAATTAATTAATTTTGTTAACTTAATAATTCAGGATCAGAAAATAACTCCAGAAACCAATAAAGAAAATAACATGATTTTTTTTCTAGGCACTTAAAATAAATAGAAAATTATAAACTTAATTTTAAAACAGCTTGTAAGAGGACGTTACTTTGTTGATTTAATTTTACACTTTTCTTTCTTTCAATTCTGGTTGTAAAATTCACTAGAAAACTTGGCTACATTTAGAAATTTGAAAAGCACGATAGACTTAAACTAAAACTTGCGATCTCCCGATATTAAATTCAGTCAGACTATAAATAATTTGAGTCAAAATACTGATCTCTAAATCCCTTAGTAACTTCTTTTAAAATAAAAATATTTTTAAGAGATAGAAATTATTAAACAAACCAAGAAAATGAGTCCTGAGTACGTCAAAAAATTAACCCGGCATTGAACCTGCTCTGTTAAGTGACAAACTTATCTGCATTAATCTTATATATATATATATATATATATATATATATATATATATATATATTAGGCATCCGCAGACAGATCTGTTTCGCTGTATCACAGTTCATCAGTACGGTTAGACATCCGATTGCTTTTAAGTTAATCGAGGATTGAAACCCGACCGAACTGGTGTCAGTCGGCGATTCTACCACATTTATTTAAGAAAACTAAAACAAGAATAAGACTGATGCTGTATAATAGGCATAATAAAAACAATTTGATTTTGTTTTGAGTAAATCACACAAGTATCACTGCAAATAAATTAATTTTTTCAATCAATAAACAAGCAGATAAAAAAATATCTCCTATAATACAATACATGATTTGTTCCTCAATAAATGCCAATACCAGTAGTAACGCAATCATGACATATTCATTAAACACAGATTATTAAGTCGGTAATAACCAAGAGGTTAAAGCTACAAATAAAATTTCAAAATTGAAGCTTTATTTCAATTTATACCTTTGTTGCTTCCAGGAAGACTGAAAGCCGACAGCGCCAAGATTTTCATCAGTAAACATACTCCTTTTACTACTCTTGGACTTCTGCTTAGTTACGGCTTGCACATGTCGTAAACAAGTCTGCTTAACCACAGTGCAAGTCTCATAATCTAGTAAAGTTATTAAACATTTGACTAGTTTTTTTTTCTGAAAAGAAAAGAGCTCCATAAATTAGAATTGTTAGTAAACCCAGAAAAAAAGTACGTTTAAAATTATTTGATATGTCGCAAAATAAAATAGACCTACTTACTTCAGTTTAATAATGCAAGAGCAAGATATTCAAACTGATTTAGAAGTATTTGTGTCGTACATTAAGGTGCGAAGATGTATTCTCCTATGATTAATATAAGTATTTAAAATTAGATAGTATATAACATATTTCATTAAATTTTTTGAAATTGACTACTGCCAGCAAACATTGTTTTATTGGTTAAATGCAGGACTCCTTGAGAAATGTAAATTATTTCACAAACTAAAAAACAGTAGCTGTTTTTCTGAAAATCTGCTCTGAAGAGTAAAAAATGGCTTGTTTTATGGCAATTTTTACTGTAAAATAAAAAGTGCAATAAAACTAAGCAATTTTTTAAGATAAGCTTTTAATTACTTTTATAAATAATAACTTATTATTTTTTTCAGAATATTTTTTTTCGGGATATTTTTTTCAGAATATGATATCCTTATAATAAATAAGGATATCATATTCTGAAAAAAAAATTTTTTTTCGATGGATAATGAATTTTTACAAGAATTGCTTTCATTTTTTTGAAAAAAAAATTTTCTTTGTTAATTATGATGATTTATAAAATTTCAAACATCTTTTAAATTTATAATAAATTTAAAAGATGTTTGAAATTTTATATTTATTCCAGTCACTATGTGTATTCGGTTAAAGATCCAGTGTGAAATCTAATTTTGACCAAGAGAAAAAAAGATTGACCCCGTACTGAAGAAAAAAGATGAAACCAAATTTCGCGATCCGATGTTAGTTATTTTTTTAACCAATGAAAGAAAGCGATTTACAAAACTGAGAGAAGTTAACAAGCCGAGGTAAAAAAAGAAAAAAAAAGCCTTTTGCGATAAAATAGAGAAAGAAAGTCGAATTAGTCAGATGTAAGCGAGATCATATTTACTCAGATACTGGCTTAGATCAAAGTGTAGTATCTGTTCTACATTTGACAAGATAAAACCCCGACACAGGATTTTCGAGGACTTGCAGATCCCCATAATGGATGGAAGAGAGAAGACGAGATGACTCCCCCTCCGGATAAGGGTCCAGGTACCAGCCAGCAGTTCCCCAGAAGCCCCGATCAACAACCCCACCAAGGACCCAGAAGCCCCGGACGACCAGCCTAACCAAGAAGCCAACATCCCGGACCAGCCGACTCATCCACGATCCAGCAGCCTGAAGGAGCCAGCTGCCCGGAGGACCATGGATGGTAAACGACCTGTCTTACAACAAGATTCGGGATATCTAGAAGCTGAAAGCTGTCTTGGGAGAAAAAAGTAAAACAAGATCAGCGTCTCTCCAGACGGTTCGCCCTACTTCTTCTGTCCAATCTAAAAAAAATGAGTAAACCATAGCCCTCCCGCAGAATAGATCGTTCATTTTCCCCTCCAAAGAAGGAATCTACTCCTCCGCAGGGGGAAAAAACCTCAGAGCCGTCCCCTGCCAAAAAGGATGACACCACAAATGGCAAAAGACAGAGGAGTCGTGCGGAAGAGACAGGCGGGAAAAAGCGAAAAGCCAACTTCCCTATAACACAGGGAAGGACACCTGCCGGATAACTACCACAGTAGCGGACAGAGCCAGGGATTATGGCAGGAGGTACAACAACTTAAGAACCCTCCTCGCCATGAGGAAATGCATCTTTAAGGACATCGAAGACCACACCAATTTCTCAACAAAGGCAAAGATGTTCCTCACAGTAGTCCGTCAAGGACCAGGAACCAGGAACAGCATCAGTCTGGGAGATGGTACAGGAAGCAAAGAAGAGTTCTACAAAAGAGACACGACTGGTAATCATAGACAATCAAGAACTGTATAAATTGAAACATTTTTTGTGGTAGAAAGACCCCTATGTTTATTCGCCTTCTTTCTGTAGGACCCTGAAATTAACATTTCTCATGAACGTCGGCAGCATATCCCAAGATGGCGCCATCAACACTGAGATGAGCTGTAGCAACATGGGTGAGGCTGTCAGCATCCTATCCCCGACCATGTTTCAGTTAGCTATTTTGAATGGCCGAGGGCTGAAGTCGGAGTCACGCAGGGCGAGGCTCGTACACGACCTTCAGCACCTCGGGGTGAATGTCTGTTGTTTACAGGAGACCCATCTGATTACCAGTGACTGTGAGGATATCCTGTCGAGCCACCTTAAGTCAGTCATCAGGTTGTTTGCAGTTGATTTTAGTCGAGGACTCACCCGGATAGATTAGCAGCGCAAATAGCAGCCGAATCTAGTTTAGAGGTGGCTATCCAATCAGGTGATAGTGGGGATGTATTTGTAGCTAGGACCAGACTGGCCTCCTCGCTTATCAAGAAGGACCAAGTTCTGGTAGTTAGGACTAGGTTAAAGAGAATGTCTCCCGAGGCGTCGAACATGGCCACTGAACTGCAGCAAGAGTTTAGTAAAAATATACGTACTTAATAATACACTGTTCAGTCTTAATTTTGATCAGCGACTGTTCACACTAGTAAGAAATGTTACAAACAAAATTTAGTTACACATTATAACAAATCAATTAAATAAATACATAAATTAAAATAACACATTCCTGTTCCTCTTTTATTGGAACCGTAGCGAAACTCTGGATCCTGATTAGTCATCAAATCGCAAAATTCCAAATACATCAGAGAAACGGTTTTTCCACAGCTGAAGAAAAAATCGTTCTTTGAGCCACCGCACGTGACTGGATTGAATATTTAAGGATGGTCTCTAACCGGTCACGGTAGTCAGTCAGAGGAGGCAGGTTCCTGGCACACATCTAAAATGTAACGGCAACTTCATATCGACCCGGAGATAAGGTCAGATCGCATCTTGTTCCCTTTCTCCTCATCTCTCTCGACAATTACTGCTACAAACATTTTTTGTACGAACTCTTAATACCTCAACTTTATCATTGAACACGAATCTTGATACACTTACCTTTCTCAATGAACATTAATTTCTACAACTCTTGTTATTTCTTCTTTTAATAAATTTTAAAATGCAAAATGTATATTTTCTTACGCTATTCCACACATTTCAATCATCCTACCGACAACCAACCTTCTGATAATATATCTGGTGATTATAAGTCGGCATAAATCCTGCAAGCTGTTGGGAGTTCGGTTAAGACACAAGGCTAAATACAAGAAACATTAACCAGCTCCCTACACTTCAAAACTGTCCAGATTACTTTTTCGTATCCGGGATCAGTCAGTTAAAGTGCCATACGTGATACACGCTTGGGCGATCATGTCTCGAAAGAGACATGACTGACTGGGCAGGAGATTATCCCGCAGTAGGTTGCCATTGCTTTCTGCGGTAGACTGGTTGCCGACCAAGGCTATAGAACCCAATCTGTCCTGCTATTTAACCCATAACTGGAAGGAAGAGACGGATTAATACCTTTCCCAAGGGTATTTGCGCGTAAGTGAATACAATGGATTCAACTGGAATTCGAACTCGGCTCCCCAGTTTCTCGTTCCGAGCCGATATCCACTGTACAACGCACATATCCAAAAATTCCTTCCCCTACAGTACACCATCCTTATTTATTTATTTTATTTATTTATTTACTAGTTCCAAATATTTCTTCTCTGTCTCCATAAACTGTGTTATTTGAACTCTCTCTCTCTCTTTTTTTTGTGAAAAGTAAGTTTTAATTTTTAGCCAACGACTGTTCATTCTGAAAGGTGATTATTACAAGCTAACATATACATTTTAATTTAAAACATAAAAAATAAGTACTTTTTATAAAATTAGTTCCGGAAAAATACAACAAAATAAAAAAATCAAACGAAATAAAATAAATTAAAATACGAAGACAAATATAATACAACTTCCTTGTTTCTCTTGTATTGAAATTGAAATTGAAACTGTCCAGTTTGTAAATTTAAGTACAACTGGATTTTCTCTAACCCACTTCTCATCACTAAGTTACAGTGAAAAGATTACCGAAGTTCTGCAATATCCAAACGAACTTTTGGGAAATAATTTATTCAGCCAGAATCACACTGAGTCACTGACTTTTTTTGTCTTTACCAAAGGTCTGTGGACCCAGAATCTGACATATCAAATGCCTCATGTTTGGTCCTGGAGAAGCATAATGAAGATTTTTTCACAAGCACCGCTTAGATGCGGCACAAGGCCGAAAGTATGAGGTACCAAGTGATGAGTATCGAACTCACTACTAACAGGATCTAGCGATACAATCAAGCTTGCTAACCATACACGACGTCAAGGTGCCTGAAAAGGCGTAGAGAGTGATATGCCTCGGTAATAATAGGCTGAAATGGGATACCCAGTGAGAATCGAACTCACTAGTGACTGGTTTTAGCGAGACAAGCTTGTTAACCATTACACCATGCTGAGGTGACCTGGTATACATCGGTAATAATAGGAAGTTCTTTATTTGGAGATATTCTTTTATTTGTAAGAAAGAGGACTCTCTCTTAAGTGTATCTCGAAAAATTTAAGTGCCCCTCTCTTTTTGAGATTTTTTAAATTATGGATGTTCAGTTTTCAGGAAATATAGTTAAAAATAAAAAATAAAAAACTTAAGTTCTCAGAAAACAAAATTCTAAAAACTTAAAATTAAATAACGTTGACATAAAAACTGAACATTTTATTCGTATTTTTACAGATACTCTCATCATCTCATTATGAGGAATTGGACATTTTTTTAATTAATTAATTAATAAAACTTTCGCTTTTTCCTCGTGTAGTTGGATAAAATATTTGAAAATTTTCTCTCACTCTTTCGTATTTTTTTAAAGTCAAAATTACGTATTATTACTCTTCAGTTTCACATCTCAAAGAAGGGCTAAAAATGGAGGATATTCAAGCACGTGTTCAGGGAGCTGTGAATTCTATGATTTCACAGCTTGACCAGGAACACCTCAGAAAAATGCAGGTAGGATGATTTTAAAATACAACGAAACCTCCATTATTAAAACAGGATACTATTTTTTAATCAGAGATTATGAATTGTAAGGACACAGGCTTTTTTTTGTCATTCATTACCGGCTCTCTGTAGTATTTTTTTTACCTTTTTTTATTTTTCAAAATAATACTGAATAATGATTTATGAAAAACGTTAAATTAAAATTACGTTAGAATATTCTTGTCTGTCATCTACTTAATAAGTTGACTGATATTTTTTTATTCTTTGGTCGTTCAAGCAATGGAATTTTAGCGGACAATGTTTGACCCCCCGTTTATATTCATCGGTGACGTCCCCTTTTTAAACAAAGGACACAACAGTTTGGATTTCCAAAGAATAATTTTTATCCTGAATTAATTTTTAGCTTACCTTGTTTAATATTATTTATTCACATGAAAAATTGATATTATTATTATGAAAAGCAAATATACAAAAAAATTTGATTAGATTACTAAAGCTTTTAAAATAATTACACAACGCTTTTTCTTAATCCCTTGGTTTTTAAATTTTCTATTAATCTTTTTTTTTTTTCATCTTATACCAGGTAGTGTCGTGACCCTCAGAATAACAATAACGAGGGTCACGGTAGTGTGCACGATCTTTCTTTTTTTTTTTCTTTTTTTTTTAAACAACTTGAACCGTTCTTAAACCATTTTTTTTTTCTTCCAAATAATTTTTCTTTTAAAAAACGACAATTATGATTGGATGTGCGTCAATGATGAAGTGTAAAATATAAATTAAAATAAAAAGTACTCGCTATTATTTTTTTTAATTTATTGTCTCAAGCAAGCGAATTGCGTAAAAAAGTCAGTAGAGAAATTCAGTTTTCTTTAAGTGAATTTTTATTTATATACTTCTTAAAAAAAGATTCTTTAAACTGAATTGTGTATGTGTTATAGACCAAATCGCATCATGCGGTTTGGTCGATGACCTTCATTTCTCTCGATGTTTTTCAAATTTTGATAAATTATTAAAAATATTCAGTTAACTTAAAAAGAAACAAGTGTGGTTAGTCAATATGCTGAATTAAACCCTGACTTTGTGTCCGTACTTTGCTATGTAAAAAAAAAAAATTTTTTAATCTATGTTGAATTTTCATCACCCTTGAATTGAGAAAAAAATCATATTTTTCTGCTTTTTATTTCCGCTTCTGTATTAAGATGGTCATTAAAGGCCGAAAAAAAAGTTTATTATTTAATTACTAGTAGTAACTAAATAAACATTTTTATGTAAGACTAAGCTCTTTTTTCTTTAACTGTTAACTTGCATTGTTCGAAACTGACGCACCTACACAAAAAGAAATTTGAAAAGTGTATTTCCGGAAGGAAATATGAAGGTCATATTCCTTGAAAGCCGATGAAATTTTTAAAAATACATTACAAATTTTCATTATTTGTAGAATAACAGAAACATTTTTAAATTACTATGATCATCTCAATTCACAAATCTAGAGAAAATTAGTTTAGACATGATCGCTTACGACTAGAAGAGAGATGCCTCATAAAAAAATAAAAATAACAATCTCATGCTCAACTCTTGATATCATGGCAGGTGTCACTACTAAATCGCTGAAAAAAAACAGCATGATTAAAAAAAGGCTCAAAACTTAATTAAAACGAATTTTTTTCCATCAAAATGTTTATATTATTATTAAGAGGAAAGATCAAAGTATTTTTTAAAAGTTTTTAATCCCACGTTCGAAATTTTGGTAAACCAAATCGAGTAACCAAATCATTACAAGAGTTTTATTACAATGGAAAGCATAATACGATTTTTTTTTTTTTCGGTGAAAAACACATTAATTTGGAGATTCTTCAAAAATCAAATAATTGTCAGATTTTAATGAAACTTCCAGGATTTATTAAAAAATGAATTAAACTATTTTTGAAATTATTACTTTTAACAAACCTTGGTAATTTTTTTTTTATATCTGTTAGTGTTTTACTCCTCTGCACGCAAAAATTCATGAAATTTTAAGAAGCTCAATTTTGTTGTGAAAATTGGTTTAGTTAAACGCAGGACTCATTGTGGAATGTAAATTATCTAAATTTTCTTAAACATTTTGCCTTTATTTCCGAAAATCTGCTCCGAATAGTAAAATAAAAAAATAAAATAAAATGCACTATAACTATGACATTTATTAATTTGATAAGCTTTTTAATTGCTTTAAGGGCATTAGAATCTGAAAAAAAAAATGTTTTTTTTGGTTAATGATGAAATTTTAAAAGAATTTTCATTTTTTTTTTTTTTTTTTTTTTTTAATTGTAATAATTTAAAGTTTCAAACAAAAATATTTCAGTTTTGTTTTGGTTCGTTTATGAACTTATTAACTGAAGATTACATTTATTAATCGAAAATTAAAAAGTTGAATACAAATCATCATTATTTTAAAAATAATTTTTAATTTTTTTTGTGTGTATTTGAATTTTTTTTTGTCTGGTTATATCTGTGTGCACATTAAAAGGTCATGTGTTTCATGGTTTCTTCCCCTTACTGGAAAAAATTGTACAATTATGTCACTTGTGATTACCATACACTTATTTATGTCATCTGTCAACACATTTCAATTAGGGTGAAAAGGTTAAAAAAAAATTCAACTCTCTGTTTAAGAAATAGTTTTATTCTAAATTTCATGCTATAAATAAGTAATATGTACATAAATCAGATTAATTTAACATTAAATTTGCTAATTTTCAGAAAGTAATGTCACAGATTTACATTTTATTTTTCAACATTTTTAAAACCAAGAATTAACTTTTGTTTACAATTGTGTCGATTGCTCAAAAATGACTGGATAAATTTTTTTAAATCTCAAAATTTTATATTCCAATCAATATTATTTCTCTTTGAAATACAATAGAGTATTTTGATTACTGGAAATAGTAAATTTAATCATTTAGCTTTCAATTAAAATAAAAGCTTCAAGAAAACTTTTTTATTTTTAAAAATTCAATTTAAAAGTTAGTTATTGAAAATGAGTAGAGGTACCTTATATCATGGAAATACTTTTTCTTGTATAGAAGTTTGTTTCTATTGGGTCATTTTAATTTTTAAAAACATTTGTTTACCTCAAGCCCCAGGTAGGTGGGGGCATTCCCCCCCCACCACCACCACCACCAGGTGGTACCTCTCCTATTGGAGGGATCTGGGTTTATTACCCAGCACCAGTTAGGCATCTCCAACAATGGAAAGTGTCAAAGTGGCTTGAGTAATTTAAGCCACGGTATGGCCATTTAAACCAATTTTAAACTGACCTTGTGTCACATTCGATAGCAACATGGGCGTACTGATAAAATCCACTTATTTTTAAAATAACTCCTAAGCACACACATCAGCTGTTTTGATGCAAGAGATCACCTACACAGGTAATCTCTTGAGATTTTCATTTTTAAAGTTCTTGGCAAAGAAGTTCAAGTAATTACTTTACTTATGTCAGTGTATAAAAATAATTGTCAGCTCTTTTTTTTTTTTTTTTTTTTTTTTTTTTTTTTTTTTTTTTTAATAATTTAATCTTCAGAATAACAGGTACATTTAAATATCTCCACTCATTTTCAATACTAACTTTTAAATTGAATTCTTAAAAATAAAAAGGTTTTCTCAAAACTTATTTTAGTTTTAATTGAAAGCTAAATGATTAAATTTACTATTTCCAGTTAGTAAAATACTCTGGTGTATTTCAAACAAAAGTTATATTGATGGAATCTAAAATTTTGAAATTTTTTTAATCTTTCAATTTTTCAGCCATTTTTGAGTGATGGATACATTTGTAAACAAAAGTTAATTCTTGGTTTAAAAAAATAAAAAAAAATATTTATCTGCGACACATTATTTTTTAGAAAATTTAATGTTAAATTAATCTGATTTACACAAGTATAAATAATAGCATAAAATTTAAATGAAAACTATTTCTTAATCACAGAATTTTGATCTTTCTTCCCATATCCTGTATGTTTTGACATGTGACAAAAGACATGAGACAAGCTAAGTGCCTATGGTGATCACTAGTGACATAATTGTACAAATCTTTTTCCTGTGAGGGGAAGAAACCATGAAACACGTGACCTTTTTAATGTACACACAGAAATTACCATTCAGAAAAGAACTTCAGAAAAAAATAAAATGAAATATTATTTAAAAAATATGAAGGCACAACAATTTGTATTAAACTTTTGTAAATATAATCTTCACTTAATAACTAATGCCAACAAATCTTTGAAGTATTTTAGAAATATTTTTGAAATTTTATAAATTATTATAATTAAAAGAAATAAAACCAATTCTTTTAAAATTTCATTACTAATAGGAAAAAATTTTTCTTTGGGCTATAATGTCCTTGATTTATATCATTTATTAAAGCAATTGAAAGCTTATCTATTTAAATAATGTTATAGTTTTATTGCATTTTTCGTTTTACTATTCAGAGCATATTTTAGAAAATAAAGGCAAAATGTTTCAATAGATGATTTACATTTCCCAATGAGTTCTGTCTTTGACTAATAATAAATCCAATTTTCACAACAAAACTGAATTTCTTAAGATTTCATGAATTTACATAGACGAGGTGGTAACAGATATAAAAAATATTTTTACCAAAATTTTTTCAAATTAATAATTTCAAATTTAATTCATTTTTGAATAAGTCCTGAAAGTTTCTTTAAAATCTGACACCATGGAAAATGTAAATCATATATTACTTTTTTTTTCTAATAAATCATTCACAGTAAATTTTCATCCAGCATTTCACCTTTTTGTCAGATCCTCTATTATCACAATAGGGAATATTTAAAAAACAAAAGCAGAGGGAAACGATGATAAAAATACAAAAACAGTATATGGCCTGAAAATTTCATTTAAACATGAAACAGACTGTCACCATTCAGTTTTCATATATGGTATACTCAAATCCTCTGTCAAGATGACTTGTGACTTTGTGCTAGCACAACCATCAATGAAGAATTCTTGGCTCGAGATATGGTTTAGTTTTCAAACACTTTTTAGGGGTACTGCACATTGGAATGGATGTGTGTTGTGTTGCAGTGGATATTGACTCGGAATGACAAATTGAGGAACCAAGTTCAAATTCCAGTTGAATTCTTTGCATTCACTTATGCACAAATACCCTCGGAAAAGGTATTAATTCATCTTTTACCTCCAGTTATGGGTTAAATAACAGGGTAGATTGAGTTCTATAACCTTGGCTGGCAACCAGTCTACTGCAGAAGGTGATGGCAATCTACTGCAGGATAATCTTCTACCCAGTCAGTCATGTCTCTTTTGAGACATGATTACCCAATCATGTATGGCACTTTCCTGACTGACACTGGAATCCCCCCCCCCCCGCCAATAACACAAGAAGTTAACCTCCTGACAAATTGTCTGTGGTAAGAATTGAACTATTCTAACCACTCGGTCATATTCCCATACAAGGACAATATATAAAAGCACAAATTGGTTGAAGCCACTTCATTCTGTAACCATGTGAATTTAGTTTGCAGTGCATTGTTAGTTTCTTGAGTGTTTTCGAAAATCTCAAGTACTATTTTCAAGTACTTTAATTGTAATGGTCAGAGATGGAGTATAAAAAAGGCAAAGAGAGAGGAGGAACAGGAAGATGAATCATCAGAGAATTCATTGTTAGTCTGGCTTAGTAAATTTTTTAACTAATCATTTTATCATACTTGACTGACCTAAACACTTCTTCAGACTTATATTTGAAGCAATGGGAGTTAAGAAGAAATAAGTAGTTTAAGAAAGAAACTACCTTAAAAATGTAATTTTAAAAATTACATCATGGCTTAATGTATCTTCAGCAATGTCTGTTGTAAAAACATATCATAATAGCTTGTTAAAATTCCAATTATGTGTTGGTGTCTCATGATGCATAACTGCTTTTAAGATAGCCATATTATTTTTTAAATCATTCAACTCCAAGTAAGGCAATAAAGCCACTAAGATGCAACAGATAATTGGGTGTGAGAGAATGTGAGAATAAGAAAACATTATTAAGAGAGTATAATAAAAGAATATGAATTAAGACTGAAGATAACGATTATTTATAACCTATATATAATGGCCTGCGTTGCTCAGGGTTTTTTAGTGATTATGTTGATATGGTAAGGTCAAGTGCTTATTCAAAAAACTCCTCTATAAGGTTGCTGTGATACATAAGTTAAAAAAATGCGTATTGATAAAACGGGAGTCTTGCTTGGTCAGTTTTGCTAATAAACGGGACTTATGTATGTACAATTGAAAGAACGGGTGCGGGCGTTGCGGGAGCTGGTAATGTAATCCGATGACATTGTGATGCAGAAGTAGATGCGTTGTCCCTGCAATGTCAGAGGGATTGGCACCTTGTAGAAAACGTGAAATTGTTATGGTATATGATAAGGTAAAAAATACAAAAAAACTGATTTTTGTTGGAATACAACTAAATGTTTTGGAAAGATAATTGCAAAAAAAGCAACATTTTTCATTAATTTTTGCTGCACTCTGTGTCAATTGAAATTTTTGTTCATATATCAAAGCATCAAACCTTGATCTACCAGTGACTTGATTTTGGTTGAGTTTGAGTGAAGTGTCTTGGAGAAATGCATAAAAGTGCACAAAAGACCACCCAAAATTATGTTTGTTATTAATTTTTGACGAACCCAGTACATTGATTAGAAAAATTTTTCTGTACATCAAAGGTTTGAACCTTGATTTAAAAGTTATCTGATTTTGGTTGAATTCACATAAGGCATCTTGGAAGAAAAAAGTTTATAAATTCTAATTGTTTCAGTAATTTATTCCATACCCTGTAAATTGATTTGAAAAATTTTTGCATACATCAAAGGTTCAGGTCATGATCGACAAGTGCCTCAATTTTGGTTGAAATCGGACCAAGGGTTTTGGAAGAGTAGGGTTCGTTAGAATGAAAAAGCATGCACACAGACATGTCCATTTATATATATATAGATATATAAACCTAAATGGTATAAACATCTAACTTAGAACAGAAGTTCTTTTATCATTAGTATACAATGCATCTACCTTCAAAGATTTCTATAAAAGAATTTAAACAATGTAGTTCAAATTCTATTCAAATTTGTTTAATTCACTTACACCTAAATATCCTTGGGAAAGGTATTAATCCCTCTCTTCTCCCTCCAGCAATAACTTGAATAGCAGGACAGATTGGGTTCTGTAGCCTTGGTTGACAACCGGTCTACCACAGAAAGTAATGGCAACCTACTGAAGGAAAAACCTCTGCCTAGTCAGTCATGTCATGAAAAAGACAATCACTCAAGCATGTAGCACGTATGGCACTTAGCTGACTGACTGAGTTGGGATCTATATGTATCTATTAAATCTTAGCCCAATGCCAATTATGTTTCTGCTTCCTATTACAAAATAAGAAAAAAGTTTGATTTTTCTTATTTTGTAATAGTGGTTTCATTAAACATATATTTATAAATATAGTTTTTAATAGCTAAGCTTAAAACTGATTTTGTATTTTATAAGCTTATATTAAGAAACATCTTGGGTAGGACACTAAACTACCTGTAGCACAAAGCCTTTTCTGATCAGGAGGTTTTGATATAGCATGAAACCACTTCTTGATTGCTGTTGTTTCCAAGTCCATTGTGACCTTGGATGGTAGTACCTGTTAGGGTTACAGCTACAGGTAAACTAGCAGTATAGCCTGTTGCTAGAGTGTAATGAAAGCTTTAAAACTAATCCATGGTCCTGGAGCTCAGGCTCTTTGGACATTGGCATGAAAGACTAAAAAACGATAGTTGTTTCCAGTTAAAGTGAAACCGTAGATTGAAAGAAAAATGAATGGATGTAAGTCAAATTTTGATTTCCTGGTATCTATATCAAATAAGTTTTTTTCATCGTAAACTGAATTTTGAAGGCTAAATAAGTCCTCTGAGTAAATGGTATCATGGCTGAAACTAAGAACTACAATTATACCTACTAAGAGCCAAACCCGAAGCAAAAACTAAAATAAAAGGGCTGAAAAAAATACAAACATACAGGCAGATAAACAGACACACACACAAACATCTTGCCTTTTTATATATATATATATATAATCGATTTTCTGCACTATTGTAAGAACTGCAACCTTGAAACTTCTGAATATCGTTTCTTATGTCTTTGTCTATGAGTGTATCAAATTTGATTAAAATCGGACCACTCCTATAACCTGATTTTTTTTTTATTATCGATTTTCGATATTTATCAGGGGTACCCCGACACAAAACCTAGCTAAAAACACTTGCAGACACTTATAGAACAACTGTGTAAATTTTCAGCCATATTCACATTTTGGCTGATCTATGCGCCAGCCTTCTTTCGGTCATATGTTGGAATTTTGAACTGAACACTTTATTTAGTTCACTGGGTTAGATTGTTCGAGTTCCATATGTGATGCCTTTTGCAGGGTGGGTATCTCAGTTTTGGTTGATTCCCTTTAGTAACTCAACTCGTCAAATTTCTGTTTCCTCTGCAGAGAACTGAGTTACTAAAGGGAATTAACTGAAACAGATATCCTCACCCTCCCAAATAAAGGCATGGCACCCCAAATGGCAAACGTTGGTAGAAATAAAAAAAAATAAATCATAAATTGTTATATATAAAAATATTCTAAAATTTTGATTTACTTTATTAAAAAATAATTGAAAAGAAGTGTTTTATTTTTTCTATGTCAATTTACTTTATTATAGAATTTCGTTATGCTTTACTTTATTAAAAATAATTAAAAACAAAAAACTGGTTTATATTTTACATAATACCTTTTCAAATGTCTTTTTTTATTTATTTATTTTTTTATTTAATCATATCACCCCAAGCAAGGCGGTAATGCCACTGATGTGCAGGGGGCTACATAAGAGTAGAAGAGAGTGAAGAGGAAGACGAACCAGTTAGAAAGGAGCAAGAGAAGGATGGGAATACAGGTGTGATGACAGTTGCAAAGGTGGAGAGAAAGGACATACGGGGTGGTGAGAGAACGAGAGTCAGGTGGTTAATAGACGAGTATTGACATTGCATTTAAATTCCTGGAGGTTGTAGCCGTCAGGAAAGTAAGAATATGGAAGCGAGTTCCACAGGTGGGAAGTGCGAGAGAAGAAGCTGCAGGAGTAGAATTGTCATCTGCATTTGGTTAATCTAACTGTGAATGGGTGGGACCCAGTTGCCAATCTGGTTGCACAAGTAAACACCTGTTGCAGAGGCACCAGTGACTTAAGTTCGTTGGAGCAGAAGCCATGAAAGTATTTATAGAACAGACAAAGGGAGGCCACATCTCGTCGGTAGGGAAGTGGCTGTAGTCGAGCTGCCAATTCAGTACCTATCACATTACTGATTCTCCTTTGGAGCCTGTCGAGAACACTGAGATGAACAGCAGGGGTGCCTGACCATATATGGCAGCAGTATTCCATGCACGGACGAATGGTTGATTTGTATTATCTTAAGAAAAATATTCACCAATTAAGGTTTTAATCCTTAATAAATTACTTGGCGGAACTGAACTAGAATATCACCACCTTTAAATTTGTTGTTTTTCATTTTTTTAAAACTTTTTTCAGTGAAATCTTATCAATTATTATATAAAGTTTTCGATTATAAAAAAAAAATTATAAAATTTCAATATTCAGACAATTTTAGGGGGGACTCAGTTTCTCATTCAACATTATAGTAAATTGATCCTCCATTTTGGAAACACACGTGTTGGGGTTGCTTTGTCTTTTTTGGACGAGTTGTTTCTCTTGTTTTTGTCCTTTTCAAGTTTTCTTCATTTCTTACGATGGCATCTTCCATGGAAACTCCAAGAATGGCCTTATTCAAAAATTTCGCAAAGGATTCAGTTGTTGAATATGCGCAAGTAAAAAAGTTAATTGCACAGTGCAAGTTGTGTTACTGTGGGCATGCAATCAGAAAGTTTAGGGTTTAATTGATAAGATTGCACTGAAAAAAGTAAAAAGAAATTGATAATCAACAAATTTACAGGTGGTGGTGATGTTGTACTGGCGTATGGTTCCAAAATGGAGGGTTGATTTACTATAACATATGAGAAACTGAGCCCCCCCCCCCCCCCCCCCCCAATAAAATTGTTTAAATATTGAAATTTTTCCAAATTTTTTTTTGTCATTTGGAAAGTTTAGGGTGTAATTGATAACAGTGAAAAAAGTAAAAAAAATGAAAAACAACAAATTTAAAGCTGGTGGTAGTCTTCTTCAAATTCACCAGTTACTTTTATTCCGTTACAAAAAATTTGTTTTTCTGGTGCCGAGTTGTGTTTGTGTTGTTCCTTCCGAAGAATTTTAACTATCAACTTTTAATATTACTATGTATTCAAAATTGCTAATACCTTGATTATATAATTTATAATTTTTCAAAAAATGAAAATTTCATTTATTAATTTCATTTGATATATCATTTTGTGTAAAACATATCTGTGTCTAAAAAGCATTAAAAGCTTTCCTCCTGTTAAAAGCATACTTCCTATTTATTCAGTAAAATGTTTGACATGCTTCTTGAAACTATAATCCACATAAGTGTTGAAGGGTTTTATAATGTATTAAAAATATTTTCTAATAGAAAAACACAGATGTTGAATGATGAAAGCATAGACCAGCATGATAAAAAGTGACAAAAATGTTTAAAAGAGTAAAGACAAACTTTAAATACTGATAACATTCTGTAAAGAACTTGCTTTTCTTATCCATTTCTTTTATGTGTGGGCTTACATTGAATACATCGGTTCTTGCTCGATCATCGAAGTTAAGCAATGTTGAGCCTGATCAGTACTTAGATCGGTGACCACTTGGGAATACCAGGTGCAGTAAGCGTTTAGTGCTTACGGCCATATTATGTTGAATACACCGGTTCTCCCTCGATCACCAAAGTTAAGCAACGTTAAGCCTGGTCAGTACTTAGATGGGTGACCGCTTGGGAATACCAGGTGTTGTAAGTGTATAGCAACGGATGTGCATTGTGGTGCAGTGGATATCGGCTAGGAAAGAGAAATCGGTGAGCCAAGTTTGAATTCCAGTGGAATTCCCTACATTCACTTAAGCACTGGTACCCTTGGGAAAGGCATTAATCCGTTCCTTCCCTCCAGTTATGGGTTAAATAACAAGGGTAGAACTTGGGGACCCTGCCCTTAAAAACAAGTCCCAATGAATCTTGATACTCGAAAAAGAAAAATGTATTACTAGACACAAAACATATAAAAACAACAATAAATTGTTGAAAGAAAAAGGTATTACCAGCAATAAATAAATAAAAATTTAGTTGGCAATAAATGACCCGCCGAGGTTGATATGCCATAAAAACAAAACTACCAACCAAAATATTTTTATGTGCCGTGTTCCTTCAGAACATGGACAATCGGCTGTTTAAAACTTCCTAACTCTTTTGGTAGTTTTTTTTTTCCCTTTGCTAGGGTACTGCCCCCTGTTTCAGCATCTATTCACACAAGCTGGTCAGGTAGGTTGGTCACTGTCTTCCCCCAGCTCTCTTGCCCTCAATACACCCTGTGATAAGTTTCCCAAACCTTCACAACACTTCCTTGTTACTCCCTCTGTTCATAGAACTCTCAATATTTCTTCTGTAGAATCACATTTCTGTTATCTCCTATCTTCTCTTCATCTGTGGGGAGATTGTCCAGCATTCATTGCCTTCTGAGAGGATAACCTGTGGCCATTGAATGATTTGAGATGGAGTGACTCATATATGTAAGATTAGATATACAGGTTAATATAACTGGGTTACAGTAAATGATTATAAAATCTAATCTAAATCTAAACTTATTTATAAATGGAACTTTGTCTCTGTGTGTCTGTGTCTGTGTGTGTCCGTTACCTATAAACTCCAAAACGGCTGAACCGGTTTTCTTGAAAATTTACACTGTTGTACTATAAGCATCTGCAAGTGTTCTTAGCTAGGTTTTGTGTTGAGGTACCCCCTGATAAATATGGAAAATCGAAAAAAATCGGGTTATAGAAGGAGTTGTCCGATTTTAATCAAATTTGATACACTCATAGACAAAGACATAAGAAACGATATTCAGAAGTTTCAAGGTTGCAGTTCTTACAATAGCGCAGAAAATCGATAATATGCATATAAAAGTTTTCATTACACCCGAGCAATGCTGGGCTATACTGCTAGTCACTATATCAACAGGTTAAAAAATAAGGGCATATCAATAGTACTCAAGCCCATTATTAATATATTGTATATCCTTATTGGGTATTAACACAGGACTGTATTCTCATATGCAAGCAGTTGTACAAATGGAAAATATTATCCTGTTATACATTATGCCTCTTACACTTATTGATATAAGACAACTGGAGCTGTCGGTGGGTTAACTGAACAAGTTAGATATTGTCCCATCTGATAAGTGTATCTTCTTAGGAAGCTGTGAAACATCTGGCAAAGCAGATTGTGTAGCACTGGCATCATGTAGATGGATGTTACCCTACTGGAACCACATCTTGCCTTCCTGTAGTTTGTCCAGGGTATGACAACTACAGGTATCAGCAAGACCTCTGTTCAGGAGATGGGAAGTTTTGAGGAGCATGAAACCATCTCTTAATTGCTGTTGTTCTCAGGTCTAACTCGATTTGGGGTGGCAGCACCTGTTAGGGTCCCAGCTATGTGCAAATCAGTGTAACATTGATATAAGAGAGTTGTTGGGACTGGATAAAAGTTCTCTTATATCCGGGTTGGGTCTATTTTATATACATTACCACAGGCTCTAATTTGGGACCCAAGAATATCTTTTTTATGTCCGGGTTTCTCTTATATCCGGGTTATACTGTAATGAACTCCCAAACAAAAGTCAACAGTACATTTTTATAAAATGACTAAAAATACATTTTTATAGCAAAATGACAATCAATCCAACACTAAAAAAAATATAAAAATACATTTTTATAATAAAATTACCAACTGTGCATTTTATGATCTACTTACTATGTATCTAAAAAACATACCTTTACTCTGAAAGTATGAAATTATGTGTAAAACATCGTCAGCCAGACTCCTACATGCCCAAGACATACTTTATCACATGTCTGCATCTCATTATAACCTTTAGATCTTTCATTCAATAAATTTTTCTTGTCTGGGTTAGGGTTACAATAGCCAGGTTTTCCTCCTGGCACAATCCGCAAACCTTGTTACTAACATTGTTAACCCTCTAGGGCCATTCGTATCATATTTGATACAGTATTTCCCTATAAGGAAACATTTGGTATTCATTGACTGAGCAGTCAGTACTGCTTTCATTTGAAATTTATAAAATATTTCTCTTAAAATATTTTTCAGGAAAATATTTCTTTCAAGGCTTGTTTTCATACTGTATCAAATATGATACGAATGGCCCTAGAGGGTTAATAATATAATATGATTAAGGCTTCTACTTGTCATAAAGTGGGGGATCAGTTCTATATTGTTATGAAGTAATAAACAGATCCCCCACTAATTACTACTTAACCCTCTAGGGCCATTCGTATCATATTTGATACAGTATTTCCCTATAAGGAAACATTTGGTATTTCCCTATAAGGAAACATTTGCTATTCATTGACTGAGCAGTCAGTACTGTTTTCATTTGAAATTTATAAAATATTTCTCTTAAAAAATTTTTCAGGAAAATATTTCTTTCAAGGCTTGTTTTCATACTGTATCAAATATGATACGAATGGCCCTAGAGGGTTAAACCAAACTTTTCTCAGTATACTCTATTTCACATTAGGGCTTCTATTGTTTTTTTTTCCCTTCAACTCCCCACACCTGGCTGGTGAGTCTGGTACAATTTCTGTGTTTTTTTAACAGAAATGAGGACTTATGATTATAATATCTCTGTTTAAAACTGCTTTCTGTGCACCCCACATAAACCATTTTCTGCCTATTAGAATCTTCCTCCTGAGCCTTATACACCACTCCTTCCATTTTACAAACACCACCTTAAGTATGATATTAAAGATTTCTACCCCTTGATGTCGGATGTGCTTTGTGGTGCAATGGATATCGATTCGAAACGAGAAATCAGGGGCTGAGTTCGAATTCCAGTTGAATTCCTTGCATTCACTTACACACAAATACCCTTGGGAAAGGTATTAATCTGTCTTTTCCCTCCAGTTATGGGTTAAATAATAGGACAGGTTGAGTTCTATAGCCTTGGCTGGCAACCAGTCTACTGCAGAAAGCAATGGCAACCTACTGCGGGATAATCTTCTGCCAAGTCAGTCATGTCTCTTTCGAGACATGATCGCCCAAGCGTGCATCACGGATGGCACTTAACTGACTGACCCCTTAATAATGGAAAAAAGACTACTATAGATATTACAGTTCGCTAAGGACTACTTAATATACAACCGGAACAGATTGAGGTAATTCTATGGAACTTTCTTTTAGAAGAGTCAGGGGAAAACTGGCCCATTTGGCTTTCTGAATAGCATACCTAATTTCATTAAGAAAATAATATTTCTTAAAATTTTATTTGTTCTGTTCATTCTCACTTGTTCACTCACACATTCTATCATACATAATCATATACATAATTAATGACTAATGCAATATTCCCTGAATTTTTAAACTTTTGTTCAGCTTAACATTTTCATTATTTTTAAACCATTGATGATTTTCACTAAGATCAGACAGATAAATATCTTAAGAAACAGTAAATGTTAATAATGATTTTTTTTCTCTAGAGAAGAAATATATATTTTATTTTTTAAACAAATTGTATTTTCAAGTGAATAAATAAGAAATTATTCACATGAAGTGGTATGTGCTAATCACACTGTCATCTGGGTTAATATTATACGAAGACTTCAATTTTTTAATTATAAAAAATTTTTGTTCTCTAGAAAAAAAAATCAACTTTTCCCCCATTTCTAAGCTAGGTGCTTATGCGTATGATCTTCTGTAGTGAAAATGGCCGAGACAACTTGAGCGGAAAATTATCTTTAATCTCTTAGTAGTGTGTCCTGCCTTATGATGAACCATATCCACTAATTGGAAAGGGTTGTCAACGTCTGGTCTCGTATGACACGAAGCATTAGGAATACATAATTTTACCATTTACTTGTCTGCGTTTATCCCTGCCTTTATTTTCCTGCATAGTATCCTTCCTCTACCTCTCTATCGTCTTTTCTATTATAATAAAGGCAGTTGTGTATTTATTTGTGTGTGTGTTTCCATTCTGTCACGCTCATGGAGACAGACACAGACAATAGCGAGGCAGCATCAACTCAGTTCATTCTTTTTACTACGAGTTATGAAAGCTCATGCCACTTGTTTGCACTTTAATCATGTCTTATTATTTTATTGTTTTGTAATAATTATGTCGTTGAGTAGTGAAGATATATATTTATATATATATCCTTTTAATTTTTGTAATTTTTAATCTTATCACACTGAGCGAGGCGATAACACCACTGATGTGCAGGGGCTACATAACATCTTGCCTTTATATATATATATATATATATATATATATATAATCGATTTTCTGCACTATTGTGTGAACTGCAACCTTGAAACTTCTGAATGTTGTTTCTTATGTCTTTGTCTATGAGTGTATCAAATTTGATTAGGGTCGAACCACTCCTTCTATAACCCGATTTTTTTTTTTATCAATTTTTGATATTTATTGGGGGAGCTTCGACACAGGGCCTGGCTGAGAACACTCGCAGATGCTTATAGTACAACCGTGTAAATTTTTAAGAAGGTCGGTTCAGCCGTTTCGGAGTCTGTAGGTGGCACACACACACACACACACACACACACACACACACACGGGGTTCCATTTATAAATAAGTTTAGATATATTATACCTCTGTGTGTGTGTGTGTATATATATATATAGATATATATAATTTTTAATCATTTCACCCCAAGCAAGGCATTTCACTGCCACTATTTCGCAGGGGGTGACATAGGGGAAAGTGATGAGAGAGTGGTTAGATATATGAAAATGTCAGAAGAAGGGTGATAGACGGGTAAGGATACTGAGGATGAGGATTGGGTAGATGAGAAGAGTGTTTGAGAGAATGAATGTGAGTTAGTGTGTTAGGAGGTATCTATTGACCTTACATTTAAACTCCTGGAGATTGTAGCTGTCGGGGAAGCAAGTATGTAGAAGGGAATTCCACAGGCGGGAAGTGCGAGAAAAGAAGCTGTTGAAGTAGAAATTGCAGTTACATTTTATCAATTTCACTGTAAAAGGGTGGGACCTATTTGCTAATCTAGTATCTCATGCAAATTCGTACCTAGTGGGCACCAGTGATCTAAGTTCATCGTAGCAGAAGCTATGAAAGTATTTATCGAAGAGTCACAGGGAAGCTATGTTTCGCCAGTGAGAGAGTGACTGCAGTAGGTATTGATCACATTACATTGTAATTTGTTAAGAACCCCGAAGAGAATAGCAGGGACACCCGACCAGATGTGGAAGCAGTATTCAATACACGGGCGGATGGTTGATTTATATATGTGCAGGATAGATTCAGATGAGAAAAACTTCCGGGCCCTGCACAGAGATCCGACTTTCATAGCAGCAGATTTAGCCATTGATTTGATATAGTCATTCCACTTGAGGTCCACTGAGAGTGTGAGGCCAAGGAGGCGTAGTGTTTTACTCTCTGGGAGGCAAGCCTGTTCCATGCTAATGGGAGGTAGGTGCGATTGTCTATGATGGTTATATTTTTGTGTATATATATATATATATATATATATATATATAGTTATATTTATATACATAAATAGATACATATATAAATTTATTTACATTTGGTGGATTCTCTTATTGTGAAAAATAAATGAAGGTCAGCTATGGATGGTGTCCTTTGTTTCACTTTTATGCATGCTTGTTTTGGGTAATTGTGAAAAAATCTGTTAAGGTGAAGACATTTCATTTGTGCTTTCTTGAGTGCGATGCTAGCCTAGCCTTGTTGCAAGTGACAAAGTCACACTGGCAGATGAAATGTGTTGAAGCAGGATTTTGATGGCCTCTCTGCTTGACGAAGCTGATCATGGTGCTTCAGTCTACTGTCTTTGAAACCCTTCAACTTATTGAGACATGTCTTATAGCACTTATTTTTGCTTTGATGCTTGGACTTCCCAAGTTTTCAGATTAAAATTGATGTTTTTGTCATGCAAGAAGGGATTTTCAACTGAACTCTTGCAGTTTGGTAGTTGTCCATACAGCACCTTTTTTGGGGGTTGTATCTGTGAGAATAGTTTCAATGCTTGCAATGTTGTTACATTTCTTCAGTATTTCACTATTCTTGAACCTGTCATCCAACACTCCACCCACGTCTATTGAACAGGTGAAGAGGCTCATCTGTTTAGGATGTGGTTTCCAGTTTTCTCTTTTCCAATCTTCTTACTCTTACGTAGCCCCCTGTGCATCAGTGGCTTTAATGCCTTGCTTGGGGTGATATGATTAAAAATAAAAGAAATAAAGGTAAAAAAAATTAGATAGCAGGAGAATAAAGAGAAAGATATAATAAAGACCATTTTGTAATTGTGTGTATATATATATATATATATATATATATATATATATATATATTTTACTGTCATTTTTGGCAGCAGAGATACACGTGTGTGTGTGTGTGTGTGTGTGTGTGTGTATATATATATATTCATGCAGGTTTCATTGAATAATATAGACAAGTTCTGTATATTAATTTTGTGTAGGATCCATTCATACCGTCTGATATGAACGGATCCTTCACAAAATTAATAGACAGAACTTGTCTATATTATTCAATGAAACCTGCATTAATGAAAAAATGCTGCTAAAATACACAATATATATATATATATATATATATATATATAATAAAGGAATAGGGTTGTTCCAACGAGAGTAATTAGTATAAAATAAAAAGTGTGAGAAACCGTGAATGTTTTCTTTAAAATATATATTTATTGTTTGATATTCATTAATTCATACAAGTTATGGAGTATTAATTTGTCATGATTTGCGCTACATTGTGTTTCAAGTCTAAAATTGACTCTCTTCAGGTGAACAAATTCGTTGTTTTACGTTTGGGTTTCTCTGAGTATGAGATCATTCTGTTGAAAGTTAATAGGAACTATGTGAAAAATAAGAACAGTAAAAAAATACAAAAGTAAATAATAAAATAAATTAAATTAGAATAATGTGAGTTCAATGCTGTTTGAATGTCTCTTTTCTCTGTCAGCATGTGTCCTAATGGGTTGACCAGTTAAATAAATAAACAAACAGATGAAAGGGTCAAGTGTTGTCTTAAGTCATTTTTAGCGCCTCTTTATTATCTTATGGGTTTAGTGATATTTTGTGTGTGTGTGTTTGTGAGGGCCTCTTTTATTTATGTCAGTTTGTGTGTGTGTGGGTGTTTTTTATTTATTGTGTGTATATGTATGGGTGTTTTTTATTGTGTGTATATGTATGTGTGTTTCTGTGTGTTTTTCGGTGTGTGTTAGTTGGATTGTATTCTGTGAGTGTGTGTCTCTATGTGTCTGTTTGCGTGTGTGGGTGTTTTTATTTATTTATTTATTTAGTATGAATTGGATTTGCTTTTGAGATTGGTGTGTGTATTTTTTTATCTATGAGTATATGTATGCGTGTTTCTGTATATTTTTCAGTGTGTTTGTTTTTTATGTTGTTTTATTGAGGGAAGGTTTGTATACAAAGGACTGAAAATATTTTTTAAATATCTTGGTAAAAATTTTTTTTTCCAATCTGTCATCACCCTCACTTCCACGTAAGTCCATAAAATTTCAAGAAATTAAATTTTGTATTAAAAATTAGTTTTATTGCTTAAATGCAAGACTATGGGAAATGAAAATGATCTCTTATTTTTTGTGACACAGTTGGCTGTTTTTTTTCGAAAATCTGCTCTAAATATTAAAAAAAAAAATCCTATAAAACTATCTAATTATTTAATTAGATAAGCTTTTTATTGTTTTTAAAAATATATATTAAGGACATTATAGTTTGAAGAAAGTTTTTTCGATGAATAAGGAATTTTTCCAAGAATTGTTTTTATTTTTTAATTACAATAATTTATAAAGTTTCAAAAATAGTTAAAAAATAATTTTTAATTTTTTTCTGTGTATAAGGAGTTTTTTTTTTTTTTTTTTTTTTAAGTATGATATATACTGTGTCGCATTAAAAGGTTACATGTTTTACACTGTAAAATTTACAGTTACTTTCCCTTACAGGAAAAAAATTTGGACAATTATGTCAATTCTTGTCAACCATACTTAGCTTATCACTATATGTGGGTGTCATCAATCACTTAGCACCTCCATGATTAAGAAATACTTTTATTCTAAATTTCATGCTATAAAGAAGTAATACTTATGTAAATTAGTTTAATTTAACTTTCAATTTGCTAATTTTTCAAAAATAATGTATATTTTATTTTTGCAAAATTTTTAAAACTGAGAATTAATTTTTGTTTACAAATTTGCTAGCTGTCTCAATGGTTGCAAAGAATGATGAATTTTGCAAACTCTAAAAAAGTTGAGATTGCAATCAAAATAATTTCTATTTGAAATACACCAGAGTATTTTGTTTTCTGGCAATAGTAAATTTTAATCATTTAGCTTTCAATTAAAGCTGAAGTTAAAGCTTCAAGAAAGCTTTTTTGTTTATCAAAATTCATTTTAAAACTTTGTTATCATGAATTATAATGAAATATTTGAGGTACCTAATATATATATAAATATATACATACACACAACTGGCCATAATTATTAGGCCACTCCAGTTTTTAAAAAAAATGATGTATTTCATACTATTTTTAGTATTTATTGCCAAGTGGATAATTCTAAATGAGAATAGAATGGTTCTTTTGTTATTATTACTTTGCAAAATTTTGCAAGGCAACCAGGAAGCCTTTGCTTTGGCCAGCCCATAAGAAGAGACTAGCATGGAAAAGGGAGCACAAAAACTGGACGCCATAACAGTTTATTTGATGCACATGTTATTGTGCGGTATTCAAAAAAAAACATTCTGTTTTTATTTAGAATTATCTATTTGGCAATAAATACTAAAAATATGAAATACATCATTTTCTTTAAAAAAAACTGGGGTAGCCTAATAATTATGGCCGGTAATGTATATGATAAAAAATGACTTTAAGGTATGCTATATTCATGGGTTAAAGTACTCAATATCAGGGATATAGCATCTGTAAATATAAAAGTGAAAATTGAAGTCAATACTCAGAGGCAACAGTCTGTTTCATGCCTAGATGCAATCATCAGGCTATCTGAATATATTTCAACAATCATATTTTCATTTGGAAATAGTAAACTTTCATAATTTTTTTTCTCTGGAGAAAAAATATTTTTTAATTTAAATTAATCACACAATGCGGTGTGTGCTAATCATACTGTTATCTCTCTTTTTTTTTTTTTTAATCATATCACCCCGAGCAAGGCGGTAATGCCACTGATGTGCAGGGGGCTACTTAAGAGTGAAAAGATTGGAAAAGAGAAAGCCGGAAACCACATTCTAAACAGGGAACAAGGGATGAGCCTCTACATCTGTTCAATAGATGTGGGTGGAGTGTGAACCGGGCGATGTCTAACAAAATCTAAAGGAAAATCTGCAATGTAATCGATCTCAATTTAACCGCTCAACTTTAATCACTTTCTCACCAAGGGGATGTATCTTTCTTCTGTCTTTTCTACAAATATTTTCACAGTTTCTGCTCTAATGAACTTCTTTCCTTGGTACCCTGCCCACATGAAATTACTCACATTACTAGATTGGCATTTAGGTCCCATCCTTTTACCATCAAAATAATCAAATATAACTGCCACTTTTACTTTAAAAATTTCTTTTCTCACACTCCTCACCCGTGCAACTCTCTTTCATATACTTGCTTTCCTGATAGATACAATTTTCAGAAGTTTAAATGCAACATCAGTTCCCATCTTCGATCTCCTTGATTCCCAATCTTTCTTTGGCATCCCCTATATCATTTTTTTCTTTTTCCTTAACCCACCTGCTTTTCTTTTTCTTTTTTTTTCTTCTCTCATTGTAACCTACTGTTCACCAGTGGTGGTCCTGCCTTACTTGAGGTAAAACAATTATATAAGTGAAAAAAAAAAAAAACCTTTTTAATTACAGAAAAAAATTTTTCAAAAGAAAAAAAACCTTTGTCAGTTTTTAAGGTTGACACTTATGTACATGTTCTTTTGTAGTGAAAATGGCTGAGGTAACTTAACAAAAAATAATCTTGAACATTTTTAGTGGTGCGACCCACCTTATGATGAACCATATCTCATGCAACACACTGCAAGGAAAAGGTTGACCATGCCTGTCTTAGAAATTGATTTGTGATGATCCCAATATATACTGGGCCTACCCCAGATAATACCAAAATAGTCTTTTGTACTCAGAACATCAGACAAATCTGGTGAATTATTTTTTTTTTTTCTTTTTTAATCATATCCCGAGCAAGGTGGTAATGCCACTGATGTGCAGGGGGCTACATAAGATTGAAGAGATTGGAAAAGAGAAAACCGGAAACCGCATCCTAAACAGGAAACAAGGGATGAGTCTCTTCACCTGTTCAATAGACGTGGGTGGAGTGTGAACCGGGCGATAGTTTAATCTATTTACTCCAATTGAAAAAAGAGTGGGAAGATTGGAAAAAATCGGGAACCGCATCCTAAACAGGAAACAAAGGATGAGCCTCTTCACCTGTTCAATAGATGTGGGTGGAGTGTGAACCGGGTTGTTTGACCTGGCAGATGACCTTACCAATAGGTGCAGATTCACACCTTCACTGGATATCTGTGACTTGTCTTACATGTAAACAGGTGGTCAACCCAGTCACACTTAGTCTGTGCACATGTGATAACCTGATGATACTTGGCTCATGAGAAGAAGAATCCCACAGATCTACACAGCCATTTGGTAATATTGAGTTGAATAAAGCATAATTTTATGTATGAGAGATTTAGCCTCCTGTTCTTGTTACACTGTCTGTATATTGGTAACATGAAGGAGGCAAAAATTATTAGTAAGTTTTTAAGTCCTGATAAAGGGAAGTTCTGAAAAATGAATGTTGTCGATATTTCTCTATTTCATAATTTTTCCTGTCACTTTCTACTCTCACCTTATTCGTTTATTGGTTTATTCTTTTTCTCTTACTTTTTTCTTTCAGTTTTGCCAATTTTGATATTCGTTTCTCTTTTTTTTTTTTTTTTTCCAGACATATTTTGAAGGAGAGAACTATGACAAAGTGGAAATCATTTTCATTTGATGTATTTGGTCCTTTAAAAGTTCATTAGACTATGTTTATGTTGAGTTTGAACTACACCAATTTGTCATACTTCTTTCCTCTAAAACTGTTCTTATATATATATATATATATATATATATATATATGTGTGTGTTTGTGTGTGTGTGTGTGTATGTGAATAATAAGTATACGTATATATGTGTGTGTGTGAATAATAAGTATACGTATATATGTGTGTGTGAATAATAAGTATGCGTATATATGTGTGTGTGAATAATAAGTATGCGTATATATGTGTGTGTGAATAATAAGTATGCGTATATATGTGTGTGTGAATAATAAGTATGCGTATATGTGTGTGTGTGAATAATAAGTATGCGTATATATGTGTGTGTGAATAATAAGTATGCGTATATGTGTGTGTGTGAATAATAAGTATGCGTATATGTGTGTGTGTGAATAATAAGTATGCGCATATGTGTGTGTGTGAATAATAAGTATGCGCATGTGTGTGTGTGTGAATAATAAGTATGCGCATGTGTGTGTGTGTGTGAATAATAAGTATGCGCATGTGTGTGTGTGTGAATAATAAGTATGCGCATGTGTGTGTGTGAATAATAAGTATGCGTATGTGTGTGTGTGTGTGTGTGAATAATAAGTATGCGTATGTGTGTGTGTGTGAATAATAAGTATGCGTGTGTATGTGTGTGTGTGTGTGAATAATAAGTATGCGTATGTGTGTGTGTGTGAATAATAAGTATGCGTATGTGTGTGTGTGAATAATAAGTATGCGTATGTGTGTGTGTGTGAATAATAAGTATGCGTATGTGTGTGTGTGTGAATAATAAGTATGCGTATGTGTGTGTGTGTGAATAATAAGTATGCGTATGTGTGTGTGTGTGAATAATAAGTATGCGTATGTGTGTGTGTGTGAATAATAAGTATGCGTATATGTGTGTGTGTGAATAATAAGTATGCGTATGTGTGTGTGTGAATAATAAGTATGCGTATATGTGTGTGTGTGAATAATAAGTATGCGTATATGTGTGTGTGTGAATAATAAGTATGCGTATATGTGTGTGTGTGAATAATAAGTATGCGTATATGTGTGTGTGTGAATAATAAGTATGCGTATATGTGTGTGTGTGAATAATAAGTATGCGTATATGTGTGTGTGTGTGAATAATAAGTATGCGTATATGTGTGTGTGTGAATAATAAGTATGCGTATATGTGTGTGTGTGAATAATAAGTATGCGTATATGTGTGTGTGTGAATAATAAGTATGCGTATATGTGTGTGTGTGTGTGAATAATAAGTATGCGTATATGTGTGTGTGTGAATAATAAGTATGCGTATATGTGTGTGTGTGTGAATAATAAGTATGCGTATATGTGTGTGTGTGAATAATAAGTATGCGTATATGTGTGTGTGTGAATAACAAGTATGCGTATATGTGTGTGTGTGAATAACAAGTATGCGTATATGTGTGTGTGTGAATAACAAGTATGCGTATATGTGTGTGTGTGAATAACAAGTATGCGTATATGTGTGTGTGTGAATAACAAGTATGCGTATATGTGTGTGTGTGAATAACAAGTATGCGTATATGTGTGTGTGTGAATAACAAGTATGCGTATATGTGTGTGTGTGAATAACAAGTATGCGTATATGTGAGTGTGTGTGAATAACAAGTATGCGTATATGTGTGTGTGAATAACAAGTATGCGTATATGTGTGTGTGTGTGAATAACAGTATGCGTATATGTGTGTGTGTGTGAATAACAAGTATGCGTATATGTGTGTGTGTGTGAATAACAAGTATGCGTATATGTGTGTGTGTGTGAATAACAAGTATGCGTATATGTGTGTGTGTGAATAACAAGTATGCGTATATGTGTGTGTGTGTGAATAACAAGTATGCGTATATGTGTGTGTGAATAACAAGTATGCGTATATGTGTGTGTGTGTGAATAACAAGTATGCGTATATGTGTGTGTGTGTGAATAACAAGTATGCGTATGTGTGTGTGTGTGTGAATAACAAGTATGCGTATATGTGTGTGTGTGTGTGAATAACAAGTATGCGTATATGTGTGTGTGAATAACAAGTATGCGTATATGTGTGTGTGAATAACAAGTATGCGTATATGTGTGTGTGAATAACAAGTATGCGTATATGTGTGTGTGAATAACAAGTATGCGTATATGTGTGTGTGAATAACAAGTATGCGTATATGTGTGTGTGAATAACAAGTATGCGTATATGTGTGTGTGAATAACAAGTATGCGTATATGTGTGTGTGTGTGTGAATAACAAGTATGCGTATATGTGTGTGTGTGAATAACAAGTATGCGTATGTGTGTGTGTGTGTGTGAATAACAAGTATGCGTATGTGTGTGTGTGTGAATAACAAGTATGCGTATGTGTGTGTGAATAACAAGTATGCGTATATGTGTGTGTGTGAATAACAAGTATGCGTATGTGTGTGTGTGAATAACGAGTATGCGTATATGTGTGTGTGAATAACAAGTATGCGTATATGTGTGTGTGTGAATAACAAGTATGCGTATATGTGTGTGTGTGAATAACAAGTATGCGTATATGTGTGTGTGTGTGTGAATAACAAGTATGCGTATATGTGTGTGTGTGAATAACAAGTATGCGTATATGTGTGTGTGTGTGAATATAAGTATGCGTATATGTGTGTGTGTGTGAATAACAAGTATGCGTATATGTGTGTGTGTGTGAATAACAAGTATGCGTATATGTGTGTGTGTGTGAATAACAAGTATGCGTATATGTGTGTGTGTGTGAATAACAAGTATGCGTATATGTGTGTGTGTGTGAATAACAAGTATGCGTATATGTGTGTGTGTGTGAATAACAAGTATGCGTATATGTGTGTGTGTGTGAATAACAAGTATGCGTATATGTGTGTGTGTGTGAATAACAAGTATGCGTATATGTGTGTGTGTGTGAATAACAAGTATGCGTATATGTGTGTGTGTGTGAATAACAAGTATGCGTATATGTGTGTGTGTGTGAATAACAAGTATGCGTATATGTGTGTGTGTGTGAATAACAAGTATGCGTGTGTGTGTGTGTGAATAACAAGTATGTGCGTATGTGTGTGTGTGTGAATAACAAGTATGCGTATGTGTGTGTGTGTGAATAACAAGTATGCGTATGTGTGTGAATAACAAGTATGCGTATATGTGTGTGTGTGAATAACAAGTATGCGTATATGTGTGTGTGTGTGAATAACAAGTATGCGTATATGTGTGTGTGTGTGTGTGTGAATAACAAGTATGCGTATATGTGTGTGTGTGTGTGTGTGAATAACAAGTATGCGTATATGTGTGTGTGTGTGTGTGAATAAGTATGCGTATATGTGTGTGTGTGTGTGTGAATAACAAGTATGCGTATATGTGTGTGTGTGTGTGTGTGAATAACAAGTATGCGTATGTATGTGTGTGTGTGTGTGTGAATAACAAGTATGCGTATATGTGTGTGTGTGTGTGAATAACAAGTATGCGTATATGTGTGTGTGTGAATAACAAGTATGCGTATATGTGTGTGTGTGAATAAGTATGCGTATATGTGTGTGTGTGTGTGTGAATAACAAGTATGCGTATATGTGTGTGTGTGAATAATAAGTATGCGTATATGTGTGTGTGTGTGAATGTATATGTGTGTGTGTGTGAATGTGTGTGCGTATGTGTGTGTGTGAATAATAAGTATGCGTATATGTGTGTGTGTGAATAATAAGTATGCGTATATGTGTGTGTGTGTGTGTGTGAATAATAAGTATGCGTATATGTGTGTGTGTGTGTGAATAATAAGTATGCGTATATGTGTGTGTGTGTGTGAATAATAAGTATGCGTATATGTGTGTATATGTATGTGTGAGTGCATGTATGTGTGTGTGTGTGAATGTGTGTGTGTGTGTGTGTGCGCGTGGGTGTGTGAATAACAAGTATGCGCGTGGGTGTGTGAATAAATAGGCATGCGCGTGTGTGTGTGAATAACACGCGCGTGTGTGTGTGTGAATAACACACACGCGTGTGTGTGTGTGAATAACACACACGTGTGTGTGTGTGTGTGAATAACACACACGTGTGTGTGTGTGTGTGAATAAATATACATAAGGAAATACATGTATAAAAGTATTATTCAGTTGTTCATAAAATAGTGCTTAATGTAGTTTGAACAGAGCTAGTAATTATATTAATATACATATTATCCTATGTTGATGGCATGACTTGGTGTTTCATGCATTATGCAATCATCAGATGCACATTGTGAACTAACCATTTAAGATGTTCGTGGGAGTTAGGTCTTATAATGTTAGGACATTATTTTTTAATTTATCAAGAATAAAATTTAAATGGACAAATTATATGTTGATAAAAAAATTAAAATTTTAAATAAAAAAATTTCTTAAAATGCAAGGAGATGAAATCAAAGGGGTGTAATTCATAATTATTAATAGTAATATTCATGGGGAAAAGAAAGGGGAAATAAAGGAGTAAGAAAGAAAGGGACAAACGTATAGAAAAATCTGTATCAATTAGGATTTAAGAATTTAAGTATATGGCAGCATATAGTCATTAATTCACTTTTTTGTTAAGTAAATTGGGGTTATTTATATGAATTAAGATAAGTTTTTCTAAAAGGCATAATTTACATCTGTCTCCTTTTCCATTATAAGATTTGCTTTTAGCGACAATATTCCAAATAATAATTGGGTCCTTGTTTTTTAATTTCCAATTATATATGGATAAAGCAGTGCTTTTGCTGTATTTACTGTTTAAAAACACGTGGTTATTGAAGCAATATTTCTACTTGTTAGCAGTTGCTCCAAAATAGACTTTAAAATCATCATCATCATCATCCAAATGGATGTGAGCTCTATAAATAATATTTTCGGATATACACTGACCATTCAATGGGAATGTCTTTTTTTTTCTTTTTTTTTTTCAAGACTTGCAATTATTTTAGGTGTTACTTTTATCAGTAGTTGGGTAACTGATATCATTCATGTGGGCCAAGTACTCATTTTTATACCATATTATTATGTTTTGAAATACTTTTATCTTTACCCCTACCACTTCTATTCCTGTGACATGGTTTAAATTTTAACTTTGGATTCTTTCATACAGACGTAATGTAAAGTCTTCTAATATCAAGTCATGAATCTGTTTCTGCTTTTCCTTTTTCCTTCTGTCTGGCCGACAAATTTATATAATAAATTTATTTTCTTTCTTAGACCCCCCCCCCCCCCCCCCGGCCACCAAACCTTTTTTTTTTTTAACTTCCTGTGTATGGATATGCTTTCGGGCTTCTTCCAGTATAGAAATTTTGTACCATATTAGAATTGTTAAATTGTTTTGTTTTCGATTGTTGCTGATGAAGTGAGAATTTTTTTTGCTGAAATGGCCATTCAACAAATTTAAATTTTGGAATTTTTTGACATACTATATATATTTGGCTCTATAAATAGATAATATCGAACTCTCTACTTTGATCAGTTTTAATATTAATAAGATTAATATTAATAGGATCTGGTTTTTGGGATTTTGCTTTTGATCATCCTTTTTGGATTTAAAATTGTGTGTGTGTGTATATATATATATATATATATATATATATATATATATATATATATATATATATATATATATAGAGAGAGAGAGAGAGAGAGACCCAGGTACACTCATAGTAACATTTGACTTGAACTGCCTGTACAGCAACATACCCTATAAACTAGGTAAACAGGCCATTACTTTTTGGATTGAAAAACACCCAAAAATACTTTCCACACGCTTCACAAAAGAATTTATTTCTAAAGCATAGAACTAATTTTAGACAACAATTCATTCCAATTTAACAACCAAAATTATATCCAAACAACAGGTACCGCGATGGGGATAAAAATGGCACCACCATATTCAACACACACTAGCATATTTAGAAGAAAGCCTATACAGCCAAATAGGACATAAATATGGGGAAGAAATAAAAGATGATTGTTTTATCTTTTGGAGATCAATATGAGGAGACATAAATAAACTACACAATCTACTACAAAACTTGCACCTCAATATTAAATTCACAAAATATAGCTATAATGAATTGCCATTCCTAGACATACTCATAAAAAACAAAAATTACATCATCACAGACAGCTACCATGAACCCACTGACACACAACAATACCTCCATTTCAATAGTCACCACCCTAAAAGTTGCCTAAAATCCATCTCCTACTCCCTAGCATGTTGAATTTTCACAATAGTAGCTGACAAAACCCTTCATAAAATATGCCTAGAGGAAGTACAAAAAACACTATAAATAAGAGGATACCCCACTCCACTAATAAACACGAATTTCCAACTGGCAGAAGAAATACCATTAGAATCTCTTTGGAAAAAAAAAAAAAACATAAAAAAGAAGAAAACATTCTAGCAACCCAGAATTATTTAGTGTTTCAGAATAATGCCCATCTACCAAAATGCAGATTATGACATGCTCATGATGCAGGAAGAAATATTTATAAAAATATACAAGCCTTCCCATGAAAAACGAAAGACGCACACACACACACACACTCAGACACGCTAAATTAAAACGCGATCAAAATAAAAAGTGCACTAAATTCAAACACGATAAAAAAAAATTCAAACTGTTGCAAAAAATAGTATTTCAAAAACATTAAAAAGAACTAGATGACCTGTAGAATTGAATCAAAATGATGAAAACAATTTTGAAGTCTAGAGATAAGATAAAATTTCACAAGTCAGTGTAAAAAAATTTTATGGCCAACAAGAGGTGACAGAAAAGATACTTGGAAAAATTATAACACAAGAAGACCTTTCTAAGAAACAACAAAATAAAGGTAGCACAAGATTCAAAATTAAACTATCAATTTTTACTGACATTTGTGAATAGAAGTAAAATCTGATTTTTCGGTGCTTTAGGATAAAAGACTCTACCACAATGAATGGGGTTTCACTTAATATTTTATGTGTAATGTTGTATGCAATAAAATACTTTTAAGAACTGGTAATGTGTGCATGCAAATTTATGGGCTGGAAAGGAAAAAAAATACTTAAAAATATAGAATATGATTTAAAGCTTATCTCTCTCTCTCTCATAATTATCATTTATCTCACTTTTTTCTTTTTTATATAGTATTTAGTTCTCTTAAAAAAAAACAATACTCTTGCTTTCTTTTCTACTTTTCAACATTAAATTTCTTCATTGCTCTTCAGCAGGACACAAGGTCGACACATTTCACTACTTCATGGACAATTACGGTTGGTTACTGAGGCTGAAACTACTGTTATGTTCGCTTTTTCAGCTCTTGAACTTTCAGTTGATTATTTTAGCCTGACACAAGGCCATCACGTTGTGCTGTGTCTTGGTTAGCTGTATCTCTCTATGATGATAAATCCGGATGCGGAGTCTAGGGTTGCTATTTCTCATTCGTTATAATTCTCAAACTCTTGGTTCATATATATCCTGACACAAGGCCATCACATTGCACTGCATCATGATTATCTGTGTCTCTCTTCAATAAAATGGGGTTTAATTATTGAGACTAGCAATCATTTTTTAATTTTCATATCTGTTGGAAATTTTCTTAACATATCTGTTGGGGGTCTCATAAAGCATTTTTCTATCTTCATTTTCGTTTTTTTCTAATCTTCGAACATTCATCTTAGGTTTAAGCAAGGAATACTTCATCTCATGATTCAACTTTACTGGATGAGGCTTTACTTTCTTAAAAACCTTTAAATTCGGTTTCAGTCAAATTTATGTTCTTCATCAAACAAAAAGGTGGAACTTGTCGTCTTGTCTTGCTCATGACTACTATTGTAAGTGTGCCTTACATGAGTTGGCTTAAAGTGTTGGTTTATCGAATCTGACAAACACGTTTCATTTCGTCATGAGCTGATGGCCAACTAACTGAAAATAATTTTCTTCTCGTGGACTCAGAACTCCTGCCGATTTTTCATTGTGCCATCTTGTCGATAAATCAGTGTTCGTTTATCATGATGGGTGTTTGTTAGTAAGCAATCACCGGCCCACATTCTTCTTTAAACTCCCTTTTTGTCATCTTTTCTTCGTGCACTTCTGGCTATGCTCCAAATTCCTCCTTGCCAGGTCCTGAGCCTCAGATAAATCACACCTCATTTTCACTACATGTCAGATTAAATAAATTGCAAACATTGTGTTTGCTTATTTTTTCATAAAATCTATTCATACTCACGGATAATCTTTTGTGTATTATCATTGAAAGATGTCAGAAATGAGCTGTAACGTTGACAGATGTTATTATCATTCATTTCTCAAGGTGCCCAAGTACTTGAATTTCTTTCTAAGATTATCTTCAGGGGTGTGAGTTATGGTAACAAAAAATAACCGCAAAACTGTGTTGCTAAAAATTACTGTAAAAATTTTATTAATTGACAGCTTAAGTGTTTTAATGAATATTTTCTCGAGAATGTGTTAACAAAAGCAAAGTACAGATACTTTTGTTAGCCATAAAAAAATTTTTACACTTACTTTTTTTACACTGACTTCGAAATTGTTTTCAGAAATTTTGATTCAGTTCTACTCTATGGGTCATCTAGTTTTTTTGTTGTTTTTGGATTACTATTTTTTTTGCAACAGTTCCGTTAGCAAATTTATTTTATCACGCTTTTTTTATTTAGTGTGTCTGTGTGTGTCTAGGTTTTTCATGTTATTTTGTTGAGGGAAGTATTTGTATTTTTTTTTTCTTAAATATTTCTTCCTGCATCATGAATGTGTCATAAACTGCATTTTGATAGACAGGCATTATTCTGAATTTACCTCCACTACATTCATGAAAATGTTGGGAAACATATAATCTCCTGTTATTGGCTAGTTTAATGTAACTTCTGTGCAGGGCTACTCTTTTATTTAGGCCCCCACGTATATTTTTGCATATTCATCACATTTTAGAGTATAAATTACATTTTTAGAATTGTAGCACAGATTTGTTTTTATTTAAAATGTAAATGTGTTTTCAAACTTGAAATGGTTTCCTTCTATTATTATGTCATATACTCCACATCTTTTTTTTTGTTGCATTTTGTGATCTCCTGTGTTGTGTGTTGCTCAAATTTGGTGAGGTATGTTTTTTTAAATTTTTGGGTTGGCGTTTGCTTTTAATTATTTTAGTTGTCTTTAAGATTTTCTTCATTTTTTTTTTTTTTTTTATGTGTGTTTTTATCTTTGTAAATAATTCTGGGTTGCTTTTGTTGTGTGTGTAGATTTTTTATTTTTTATTTTTTTTTATAAGTGCTTCACCGCGAGCAAGGCATGTCACTGCCACTACTGCGCAGGGGGCTACATAGAGTGGAAAAAGAATGATTAAATATAGGAAATGTCAGAGGGTGGGTGATAGGCGGGTAAGGATACCGAGAATGAGGGTTGGGTAAATGAGTGTTCTGAGAATAATTGGGAGTTAGGGTGATAGGAGGTGTCTATTGACCCTACATTTAAACACCTGGAGATTGTAGCTGTCGGGAAAGCAGACTTGTGGAAGGGAGTTCCACAGGCGGGAAGCGTGAGAAAAGAAGCTGTTGGAGTAGAATTTACAGTTACATCTTATCTGTTTAACTGTAAAAGGATGGGACCTAGTTGCTAATCTAGTATCTCGTGTAAATTCATGCTTAGGCAGCACCAGTGATCTAAGCTCATCGGAGCAGAAGCCATGAAAGTACCTGCAGAAGAGGCACAGGGAAGCCACATCACGCCGGTGAAAGAGTGGTTGCAGCCGGTCTGCCAAGTCAGTATCAACCACGTTACAGATCCTCCTTTGTATTTTGTCAAGAAGCCCAAGGAGAGCAGCAGGGGCACCCGACCAGATATGGCAGCAATATTCAATACACGGGCGGATGGTAGATTTGTATATGTGCAGAATAGATTCAGGTGGGAAAAACTTCCGGGCTCTGCACAGAGAGCCGACTTTCATAGCAGCAGATTTGGCAATGGGTTCGATATAGTCATTCCATTTGAGGTCCGCCAAAAGTGTAAGGCCAAGGAGGCGTAGTATTTTACTCTCTGGGAGGCTAGCCTATCCCATGCTAATGGGAGGTAGATGCGATTGTCTATGGTGGTTAGTTGATAACAGCTTCATTTTCGAGGCATTGAAATTTACTAACCATTTCCTACCCCAGGCCACTATAGATTGGAGGTCCTTTTCAAGTACTGCAGCGAGGTTCACTTTGTCGTCCACACCTGGTTTTTGATCGATGTGAGAGTAGATTGTTGTGTCATCGGCATACATGCCTACTTGGGATCTAATGGCGTTGGGGAGATCATTAATGTAGATCAGAAAGAGCGTGGGACCTAGGATAGAACTTTGAGGGACGCCCACGTTCGTATGGTAGTTTTGGGAGGCATGCCCATTTAATACCACCTTCAATGTGCAGTTAGAGAGGAATGACTGGATGAGGTCAAACAGATGTCCAGTTATCCCGTAGCTCCACAGTTTGCACAAGAGGCCAGCATGCCAGACCCTGTCGAATGCTTTGGAGATATCCAAGGCAACGGTTCGGGCATCGCCATTCTTGTCAAGTGTTCGGTATATGTACTCGGTAATGGTCGTTAGCATATCAGCAGTAGACCTGGTGAAGCGAAACCCGTACTGTTTGTCAGAGAGAAGCCTGTTGGCCGTGAGATGCTGAATCACCTCGGCGTTGATAATGGCTTCGAAAACTTTGCCAAAGATCGGAAGGAGACTAATAGGACAGTAATTGGCGGGGTCTGAGGGTTCGCCAGAATTCTTAAATATAGGAACTACACAGGAGTACTTCCAACAGGCAGGAAAACAGGAAGCAGAGGTTATAGAGTTTAGTGAGGACAGAGGAGAGTTCTGGGGCACATTTCTTCAGTACTATGACTGGGATTCTGTCACCGCTGCTCACTTTGTGTGGGTCGAGTATGTAATGTGGATGTTATTTAGTTGAGCCTTAGTTCTGGGTGGGAAGTCAGGTGTAGGTATTCCTAACAAGTCCAGTGTCGAGTTAGTGAAGAATCTACGGGCAAAGCATACAGCCTTGTCCGCTGGGTAGGTGAGAACTTCAAACTCATTGATTAGTGGGGGTATTGAAGTCTTGTTCTTGTTGAGCACGCTTTTGCAGAGACACCAGTAATCTTTGGAGCCAAACTTAGAGGATGATATGCGTTGCCTCATTCTGGTAGCAAATGCCCTCTTAGCTTCATTCAGTACTTTTTTACACTTGTTCCGTGCTGAGGCGAAAAGGCGCCTGTTTTGGTTTGACGAGCAGCTTCGATAGAGCCGGAAGAAATGGTTCCGGTGGGCAATGGCGGCCGAGCAAGCAGGTGAGAACCAGGGGGACGAATTTGATTTTAGTTGGAATTTCCTGGCCAGGATAAAAGCATCGATGCCAGCCTTAACCCAAGAGGAGACCTCGGAGGCACAGTCTTCGACAGGAAGATGGAAGACATTGTTCCAGGGGACGTCGCAGAGAAAGTCTCGGAACAAGTCCCAGTCTACTCTCTGGTAGCAGTATGATATTCTGCTGGTCTGGTTTTCTTGGGTAGAGTTAGCGTGGATTGAGATGTTGACGGAGACTACGGCGTGGTCAGAGTTTCCAAGGGGGCAGAGTTGCCTGGTAGTGCAGGAGTCTGGGATGGAAGTAAAGCAAAGGTCGAGTAAAGAGTCCCTTCCATTACGGTTATTAGAGAAACGCGTGGGGAAGTCCGCCACTTGCGTTAGAGCTTGGGTTATTGAAAAATACATGGTGCAGATCCCAGCAAGGTCGGTGGCTGAGTTTTCAAGCCACTTGATGTGGTGGGCGTTAAAATTGCCAAACACAAATATATGGGCAGATGGGTGAGAAGAAATGGCCCTGTCGATATTCGTAGAGATGCAATCAAGTACCGTACAGTCAGAGGAGGAGGGGGAGCAGTAGAGGAAGAAGAGATAGCTAACCGAGCTTAGAAGTGAGAGATGAAAGCACATGAAGGAATGATCCAGGGATTCAAAAGATGTGACCCTGGTTAAGGGGAGTTGTTCGCTGACATATACACCAAGCCCATGCATATGGACATTGGAGTCCTTCCTGAAGAGGGGAAGGTAACCAGGAATGAACAGCTCCGACGAGGGGATAGAAGGGTCAAGGTTAGTCTCACATATAGCTAAGATATCGGGTGAGTTAGAAGGAATTATTCTACACTATTAAAGTTACTGCAAATACCTTGTATGTTTGTGAAGGAAACGCAGATAGGTTTGGGCGATTTATGACTAGCTGGTTTAGTCTTGCTGTTTTGTTTGTTTAATTTCATGCTGGTTATAGTTGTGGATAGAGAGGTCTAGAGTAGGGTCAGATGGTCGTTAATTGCAGCAGGTGAAGGATGGGGAATGGCGCCGCCTGCAGCATAATGTGGCCTCGGGGTTGCCCATCGGAAATTCATGCAGGGACGCCCGTCCATGCGCGAAATGGCACTACAGGAACCCTGATATTATTCAACTATTGATCAGAGCAGCCTCTCAAGACGTTATGCAAGAGTTCGGGCTCCTAACTACCAGTCGGAAGCAACAACCAGGAAACTGCCAACCCGGTACCCTCAGAATGAAGAGACATTGCCGCCATACTCACCGACTGCAAAAAGCTTCCAGTCGAACCGACATCAAGACCGAAAAAGAGAGAGATGAACCGGGAACCCCTTCCTAAACAAGAAACAAGAAACCTCTACTCCTGTCCAAAAGAAGGGGGTGGAGTGTGAGACCGGGCGATAGTAGGTACTATCTACTCCAATTTAAAAAAAAAATAAATGTGAGACTGAAGTTTACTAAGTTTTAACTTAGTATAAGTTGAAACTAAATTTGATAATTAAAAACAATTTACACAATCATAGTCGCAGTGCATTACAAGGGCGACTAGTAGAGAACTTAGGTTAGTAACAAAACAAGAACAAAAATTATATAAAAAAGATAAGAACCAAAGGAATAAAAAAAATAAAAAATTCAAAAAATACAGCAAAATAAGATCAGACTGGCTAAAACTTACCAGTTGCAGGCTGACTGACAGAAAAAAGTTAAGAAAATTTCAAAAATTATCTTCATTTTGTTTTCCCCATTCAGTTCTGGAAAGTTTAACCTGCCCCTAAGTAAGCAGTAACAGGGAGTAGTGTGAGGGTAGAATACATTGAAGTGGGAGGGGGGGGGCACCTCCAAGCCATGTGTCCAGTTAGCAAGGGAGAAAGAGGAAGAGAGAACAAAAAAAATGTTTTTTTCTATTTCGTGTTTTTTTTTTTTTTTTTTTTTTTTTATATTCCAGAGAAATTCTAATGGTATTTCTACTGCCAGTTGGAAATCCGTGTTTATTAGTGGAGTTGGCTATCCTCTTATTTGTGGTGTTTTTTGTAGTTCCTCTAGGTTTATCTTATAAAGGGTTTTGTCAGCTATTATTGTGCAAATTTGTCATGCTACAGAGTAGGGGATGGATGTTAGACAACTTTTAGGGTGGTGACTCTTGAAATGGAGGTCAATACCTCCATTTCAAGAGTCAACAAAATTAGCTTTAGTTAATATTTTTCATTTAACTCTAGGAGTTTTATTTTCATCTTTCAATTGCCAGTAGTATTTCGAGAGAGAATTAGAATTACCATGGGCTTTATTATTAAAAGATAAGTTATACTGATAAAATTGAGATTTAAATTTATTCTTAGTACATCGATATAATGTTTGGTAATAATAGAATTTTTATTAGTAGTGATAATAGCTTGATATACAATAGAATTCTTTTGTATAGGACATACATTAGGGTTATGACAGTTACAGGAACTTGTGTTATCATTTATTTATGGTATGTTGGTTATTATTAATATTGTTGTTTTAGAATTTTGTTTTATCATATCTAGATTATCAGTACAGCTATAAGTAAATTTCAGTGTATTTTTATTATATATATATATATATATATATATATATATATATAAAATATATCTGGATCTGAAGAGCCGCGCCAAGAACACCATAGCGGCAAAATATGTATCATCCAAACTAATAATTAGAAATCCGTTATAAAATATTACTCTGTTAAATAAATGAATTTAACATTGAGTTCTCTCTAGTTCGTCTCGTTTGGAATTTATCCGGATTATATAGCAAGTGTACTACATTTTATATATATATATATATATATATATATGAAAGATTCCATGTGTATACACACACACCGATATATATAAATATTTATCAAGTGTTAATAGGACAGTGCTCAATACAATATAGGAGAGCTATTAAGTATATATTAATAAATATATATATTATCCTACGTCTATAGCACGACTCAGAGATTCATGCACTACACAATCATCAGATGCATACACACATACGTGTAATCTCTTTTTTTAGAAAAACTAAAGCAAGTTTGTTGGCCTTGTTAGGCTACTTGAAACAGTGGTAGGTGTCATTTCTACTCTAAAAAGCCGAAGGCTTGTGGTTTGTGCTTTTGACATATCTGGCCTATTATCAGTCACTACTAAATAAATTTTAAGGCAGCATTAATATCAAGTAGTGATTATATTTCTTTTGTAATAGCTATTGTATTGTATACACTGTTTATGTGTGAAAATGAAAAAATATACCTTAAGTTTTGAAGTAAATAACCAGTTTGTAATAGATGACCCAACAGTATTCTGCATTTCAAACTAAAATATCTTAAATGTTTTCACAACTTTTTGTTTAAAAAAACAAACTTTATCAGTTTCTATTTAAAACTAGTCTATTAGCTTGATACCCAATAGGAAAGATGCTTTAAAGAATAATTATTGTTAATTTTCTGGATTCTATTTCTACTTTTACTGTTTACTTTTTTTTTTAAGTATAACATTTTCTTATTTATACACTTTAGGATTTGAGTATCCATTTCTACCCATTTGTAAATATTCCTGCTCAATAAATTGGCCTCAATTCAGCCTGACTGTTAAAGTACACTTCTAAAGTTTCTCATTTCATTTCAGAAAAAAAAGTAGAAAAAAATGACTCACTGTTACAATCAAAATCCTTGTTTTTTTCTTCTTCCTAATCAAGCGTAAAATACTAACATAGTAAAATATGGTATCTATAATTGCCCAAAAGCCCCCTCTGACAAAATTTACATATTCATGTATCAATATTTCTGGGTTGATAAATGTGTAGTATAGTTATATTTTTAATAATTTTATACTTATGTGTCAGTAGTCTTTTTGCCTATTTGGATCACGTACCTCTTTGAATTCTCTCTGGGGCACTTTATGTGAATCAAACATAATACTCAGTAGTAATGGTTAGCCAAATGTCTTAGTCAGCCAGTACTCCGTGCTGAAGCACCTTTCTTTTAATGATTTAATGTAGTAGATTGTTCTTAGTAGGTAGTTAGGCATAAAAGACTTTATATTAAAATTATACAATGACTGTAATAAAATTATACAATGACTGTAATAAAAACAAAAAACAAAAAAAAAACAGTGATTTAAACAATGGCTTAATATTTTTCTTTGGTGCTTAAAAGTATTTTCTCTTTTTCCTATGGTTGATTTGGTATTTTAAAATATGTATATTTATTAATATCTATTTAATTATCTTTTTCTATACATACATATGGTGCATATAGAGGGAGAATAAAAATAAAATGTTTAAAGACTTTTGTGCCTTTTTTTTTTTTCACAGAAATGACTTCACAGGCAAGATAAATTAATTTATTTTTAGCAAAAACATTCTTTATTTTTATATGTGGATTCTGGTAATCTGATTATAAACTTTTACTTCCCATGCATTAAAATGACCAAACCCTTTAATTCTTATATCACATTTAATTCCTGTTTTAGAAAGAAAAGCCATATTCACAACTATTATTATTATTATTATTTTTTTTCAATTTACTTGTCATTTTTATTAGCTAAATATAATGAACCAACTTATGTAGGACAAATGCTTTATTAATAAATGCTGTCTCATTGTAAAAGGCTACACAAAATCCATGTTCAAATACTGAGGTCATAACAAATTTACAAGATTCCACTTAGTCAATCAACTGAAACAACCAGCACAAATCTGTAAAAATGAATGAGTCCTTGAATCTTTAATAATTCTAGTATTATCTGGTATCAAGTCAATTTTAACATTACTATGTATGAGACATATATAGTAGTAGTAATATGTAATAATAGCACATAGTCATAAAAACCAAATATCAAAACAAAAACAAAAAAAAAAATGATTATTTACATGCTCAAAGCATCAAAACTATTTGGAAAAAAGTAAAGTGGAACAAAAAATAGTCTGTGTAGAAAATTATAGGAGCATCTACTTTCACTGTCATATTTTTTCTCAAGTATCAAATTTATAAGGTGCCAAAATTCTGTTTTTGTCAATTTTGACAGTTTTAACTCTAGACCAGGGGTCAGCAACCTTTTGGAAAGAGCAGGCTAAAAATCTATGCAATGTTTTAGAGGAGGGCTACAATATCAAATATACTATAATAAATTGTCTTGGTCCCAGGCCTGGAGGTTTAAGGAAGAAAAGGAAAACAACAGTTAATGCTATGTTATTTAAACAAGGTTTCTCAGTTTATGCAGGAATAAATGGATAAGAAAAATGCAACAAAAATATGCAAACAATTCCTTACTACAAATAAAATACAGTTAGAAATGGCAAATTACTTAATGTGATACTTGTTTCTGCTTGTTGTTTAATAACTTCTCCATATCAGGTGAAATATTTGTTGATGACAGGAGCAAAACATCATCCAGGTGGTCATTACCCAACCGTGTTCTTAAACTTTTGGTTTATTTCATTTTCAAAAAAAAATGTTCACAAGCATATATACTTCCAAATACCATAATTTTCACATTTTTGGTAAGCTTTTATATTTTCTGTTTGGCAAAACATATTTCTTGTAGAACTTAGTGGTGGATTAAGAATTAAATTTTGATTTTTAAAAATTTGTCACATTGTGGGTCAGTAAACTCTGATTTTTTTCTTCCACTTGCTCCATAAATGAATTAGATTATTAGCGTCCAGATGTTGACAGGCCTAACAAAAATCTTTCATTGTGGTTTGGGATTGGGGTTTGCTGAACCCTGCTCTAAACAAAAGTTTGTCCACAAAATAAAACTTCTGTCACATGATCTTTAGTCATGTAAGAACATGCAGTAAAAATATAAAACATTTCTTAAACTGCTTAACTGAGCTGCCATTTTCATAAAAATAGGCAATTTTAAGTATATTAAAAAATAACCAGTTTTCAAACAGTAATACAAACATTCCTATGACAAATGAATATGGTCACTGCATAAAAATAATCTAAGTTGTAAATGACTAAAAGTAACTTTTTTTGGTGTATTGGATATTGTCTTGGAATAAGAAATCAGATGAGCCAAGTTCAAATTCCAGTTAAATTTGTTTCATTTGCTTATGCACAAATATCCTTGGGAAAGATATTTATCCATCTCTTTTCCCTCCAGGTATGGATTAAATAACAACAGATTGGATTCTATAGCTTTGGTTGACAATTGGTCTACTGCAGGAAGTAATGGCAACCTACTGTTGGAAAATCTTTTGCTTAGTCAGCCATGTCTCAAAAGAGACATGATCACCCAAGTGTGTATTACACACGGCAAGTAAAAAAATGCAGAAAATGTTGCTTTCATGTCAGGCAACTTATGGAATTTCTTTATGCAACTTGACATGCATTGAATGACATGTTTATTATATGCATTTTTGGGATTGAAGATTGTTTGAAAGTAAATAAATGTTATTTATGTGATATACATTTATTATCTTAGATTAGTCAAATTTGAAAAAAATATCTACTTGTAATTCTAAATGGATGAACCAAGGTTTTAATCTTCAATTTGCCTCAGGGGTCATACGAGTAAAAGATGATGCTAGTAAACCTTTTGCTGAAAGACCCTTTCATTGAGGAATATGGAAAGGTCACCAGTCTCGTTGTTGTTGTCTATATACTTACTACTTTCTTAATTTCAATGAAATTTTGTGAAGGACAAATTACCAAAACATTTTTGTTTATGTTGATGTAGTTTAGCAAATTTCCAAGTGAGATTTCAAATTTCTGCCATTGCCTTAATTAATCTTATTTTATTTGCTATGAAATTAGCATGCATTGGCCAGTGAGCTGGAAAGCAAAACATTTTATAGATGATAAACTTTTGAGAGAACTAATTACAGACTGACTTCTGTTCTAGATATTTTCAGCTAGAATGAACACTGTGTAAAATTGTTATGACTAATTGTGTATCTTGTGATATTTAGCCTTTTGTTATCTATAAACTATATGGTAAACCATTTTATATTACTACATAGTATAAATTTTATGGTTATAGTACATTGGTCAAAATAAAATGTACATTTACATAAACCTTCATCATGTGATGATTGTTTTATATATTACTAGAAGTATAGCCCGGCGTTGCTCGGGTGTAATGAAAGCTTTAAAACTAATCCATGGTCCTGGAGCTCAGACTCTTTGGATGTTGGCACAAAAGACTAAAAAGCAATAGTTGCTTCCAGTTAAAGCAAAACCGTAGACTGAAAGAAAAATGAATGGATGTAAATCAAATTTTGGTTTCCTGGTATCGATATCAAATTTTCTGCACTATTGTAAGAACTGCAACATTGAAACTTCTGAATATTGTTTCTTATGCCTTTGTCTATGAGTGTATCAAATTTGATTAAAATCGGACCACTCCTTCTATGACCCGATTTTTTCGATTATCGATTTTCGACACAAAAACCTAGCTAAGAATACTCGCAGACGCTTATAGTACAACTGTGTAAATTTTCAAGAAAATTGGTTCAGCCATTTTGGAGTCTATAGGTAACGGATACACACACACACACACACACAAAGTTCCATTTATAAATAAGTTTAGATTTGTTTTTTCCTCAATAAGAACAGATAGGCTCACCTGTTGTCAGGTTCACACTTCTCACTAATTTTTTGAACAGGAGTATAGACTTATCTCTGGTTTCCTTCTAAAGTCTATTTCAATGTCTCCAGCTAAACTCTGAAATTTTAATTACTATTTATTTTTCCTCAATAGTATTAGATAGATTCACCTATCGGCTAGTTTACACTTCTCTCAGGTCTTTTGAACAGGAGTAGAGGTTTATCTCTTGTTTCCTGTTTAGGATTGGGTTTCTGCTTCTTTTTAAATCTCATTTTTTTCACTCCCAGTAATCGCTTACATCTTAATGGTATTATCTCCTTGCTTAGGCTAAATTGATTAAAACAAATATATTATAATATCTACACACAAGTATATGCTTGTGTGTGGCTATAGTACTAAGCTTTGTCCTTGAAATTATGAATAAAACAAAGATAACATTGCAAGATAAAAGCTATAAAGTAGAAAAATAAGCAAGTACAAAATTAAATATGACAGATGCATACACTTTATCTTTATGTGAGATGGTATCAGAATAGATTTAATTGTACCCTATAATTCCAGATTAAGTTTTATCCCCCAAAAGCACCACATCCTGAAGCCATTATGCAATGTTCTGTGATGATCTCTTGACATAACTGCTTCCATTCATGTGAGAAGAGAACTGGATATAATTCTCCTGAACGAGTTCAAAATTTTTTTGATATTTGATGGTTGCTTACCCTGAAGGTTTGTTGTGAACTGACATTTGATTGGCCTTAACTTTTTAAGGCCAGAAGTACCCAAGGGCATCTGCAAATCATAAATCAAGTAGTACTTTATTTCAAGATACCTATCACATGATCAACTAGAACACTAGTTCTCAGCCGTTTTTTCTCAATGCACCCTTTTCACCATACATCAGCATGTCATTTCCTCAAAAGGTGCATTCCAAATAATATGCATATATTGTTGAAAATCTTCATTCCTTTCCTTATTAGTAAATATAAATATAGATTATTTTTATAGAGGAGTTTTACAATTTTAATTGCAAAAGAAAATGTTAATAAATTTTTAAACTTGAATACATGTACAATAATTTGTTTAAATTCGTAAATAAACTGAAGCATACCTCCTCGTGGTAAGTTCACCCGGAATCAGTCTGTCTTTTCTGTAATTTTTAATTCAATTTAATTTAATTTTTAATTATTTATTTTTTAAATTTTTCGTTTTTTTGTTCCTCTTTGAATTTTTATTTTATTTGTTTTGTCACTAACCTAAGTAGTTCATGTAAATTATTTTGCAATTGAAGGTTATTTTCGACTTGTACTAAGTTAAAACTTAGTAAATTTCAGTTACTCTTTTCTTTTTCTTTTTTTTTTTTTTTTAATTGGAGTAGATAGTTCCTACTATCGCCCAGTTTCACACTCCACCCCCTTCTTTTGATCAAGAGTAGAGGTGATTGCCTTGTTTCTTGTTCAGGAAGGGGTTTCCGGTTCATCCCCCTTCTTCAGTCTTAGTGTTAGTTCAGCTGGAAGCTCTTTGCGGTTACGGAGTATGGTGGCAATGTCTTTACATTCTGAGGGTACCGGGTTGGCAGTTTCCTGGTTGCTGCTTCCGACTGGTAGTTAAGAGCCCGAACTCTTGCGTAGCGTCTTGAGAGGCTGCTCTGATCAACAGTTGAATAATACCGGGGTTCTTGTAGTGCCATATCGTGCATGGACGGGCATTCCTGCATGAACGTTTGGTGGGCAACCCTGAGGCCACATTATGTTGTGGGCCGCGCCATTCTCCATCCTTCACATGCTGCAAACAAGTGACCGACTGACTCTATTCTGCGACCTCTCCTTAACTGAATCACTATGGAAAAAAAGCAAACATAACAGCAAAGCTAAACCAGCTAGTCTGAAAATGCCCAAACCCGCCTGCATCTCTTACACTAACATACGTGGTATCCGCACTAACTTCCTCAGCGTTGATTCATTCCTTCACACTAACTCACCTGATATCTTGGCCCTATGTGAAACTAACCTTAACCCTTTTATCCCCTCTTCTGAGTTTGACGTTCCTGACTACCTTCCCCTTTTCAGGAAGTACTCCAATGTTCATATGCATGGGCTTGGTGTGTATGTCAGCGAACACTTTCCCCTAGCTAGGGCGACATTCCTTGAATCCCTGGATCATTCTTTCATGTGCTTCCACCTCTCACTTCTAAGCTCGATTAGCTATCTCTTCTTTCTCTACCGCTCCCCTTTCTCCCCTGACTGTTCGTTACTTGACAGTATCTTTGACAATATTGACAAAGCCATTTCTTCCCATCCCTCTGCCCATATATTTGTGTTTGGTGACTTTAACGCCCACCACACCAAGTGGCTGGAGAACACTGTCACCGACCCTGCTGGTGTCCACACCATGAATTTTTCAATCACCCAATCCCTTATGCAAGTGGTGAACTTCCCACGCGTTTCTCCGACAACCCTAACGGAAGGGACTCACTGCTAGACCTCTGCTTCACTTCCATCCCAGACTCTTGCACTACCAGACAACTCTGCCCACTTGGTAACTCTGACCACACTGTAGTTTTTGTCAACATTTCATTCCACTCCCACCCAACCCAAGAAACACAGACAAGTAGAATATCCTACTGCTACCAAAGAGCAGACTGGGATTCATTCCAAGACTTCCTCTGTGACGTCCCATGGAACAAAGTTTTTAGTCTTCTCATCGAAGAATGTGCATCCGAGGTCTCCTCCTGGGTTAAGGCTGGCATCGATACTTTCATCCCTGCCAGGAAATTTCAGCTTAAATCTCATTCGTCTCCATGGTTTTCGTGTGCTTGCTCGGTTGCCATTGCCCACCAGAATCATTTCTTCCGACTCTATCGTAGCTACGCGTCGGACCAAAACAGACACCTTTTCACTTCAGCTCGTAATAAGTGTAAAAAGATACTTAACAAAGCTAAGATGTTATTTGCTGCCAGAATGAAGCAACGCATAGCATCGGCTAAGTTCGGCACCAAAGACTACTGGCGACTCTGTAAAAGAGTACTTAACAAGAGCAAGTCCACAATACCCCCACTAATAAACAAATTTCACGTCCTCACCACCCCAGCGGACAAGGCTGAATGCTTTGCCCACAGATTCTCGAACAATTCAAGACTGGACACATCTGGAGTTTCTACACCCGACTTCCCACCTAGAACTGATGCTCAACTGAATGACGTCCATATTACACCCTCGCTTGTCTCTAAGATAATCTCAAAACTTGACCCTCACAAAGTGAGCGGAGGGGACGAAATCCCAATCATAGTCTTAAAGAAATGTGCCCCCGAACTTTCCTCCATACTTTCCAAGCTCTACAACTTCTGCCTATCTGCTTCCTGCTTTCCTGCCTGATGTAGTTCCTATATTTAAAAACACTGGAGAACCCTCGGACCCCGCAAATTACCGACCTATCAGCCTTCTTCCAATCTTTGGCAAAGTGTTCGAAGCCATTATCAACGCCGAGGTGGTTTATCTCACAGCACACAGGCTCCTCTTGGACAAGCAGTATGGTTTCTGCTTCACCAGGTCTACTGCTGATATGCTAACGGCCATCACCGAGTACATGTATCAGGCACTCGACAGGAATGGTGAAGCCCGAACCGTTGCCTTGGATATCTCTAAAGCGTTCGACAGAGTTTGGCATGTTGGCCTTCTATGCATACTGCGGAGCTATGGTATAACTGGACATTTGTTTGAACTAATCCAGTCATTCCTCTCTAACCGCACAATGAAGGTGGTATTAAACAGACATGCCTTCCAGAACTACCATATGAACGCAGGTGTCCCTCAAGGCTCTGTCCTAGGTCCTACGCTCTTTCTGATATACATTAATGATCTCCCTGATTCCATAATATCCCAAGTAGGTATGTACGCTGATGACACCACAGTTTTCTCTTGCCTCAACCAAAAATCTGGTGTAGGCGACAAAGCTAACCTTGCAGCCGAATTTGAAAAAGACCTCCAATCCATAGTGGACTGGGGTGAGAAAGGGCTCGTAAGCTTTAATGCTTCTAAAACAAAGCTACTATCAATTAACCATCATAGACAATCGCACCTACCTCCCATTAGCATGGACCAGGCTTGCCTCCCAGAGAGTAAAACACTACGCCTCCTTGGTCTTACACTTTCAGCGGACCTCAAATGGAATGACTATATCGAATCCATTGCTAAATCCGCTGCTATGAAAGTCGGTTATCTGTGCAGAGCCCGAAGTTTTTTCCGTCTAAATCTATCTTGCACATTTATAAATCTACCACCTGCCCGTGCATTGAATACTGCTGCCATATCTGGTCAGGTGCCCCTGCTATTCTCCTCGGGCTTCTCGACAAGGTACAGCGAAGGGTCTGTAATGTGATCGATGCCAACATGGCAGACCACCTGAAGTCTCTCTCTCAAAGGTGCGACGTGGCTTCCCTGTGTCTCTTCTATAAATACTTTCACGGCTTCTGCTCCAATGAACTTTGATCACTGCTGCCCCCTAGATACGAATTTGCACGAGAAACTAGATTAGCAACTAGATCCCACCCTTTTACAGTGAAACCGATAAAATGCAGCTGTAACTTCTACTCCAACAGTTTCTTTCCTCGCACTTCCCGACTGGAATTCCCTTCCACACGATTGCTTCCCTGACGGCTACAATCTCCAGGAGTTTAAATGTAAGGTCAATAGACACCTCCTAACACACTAACACGCTCCCATTCTTTGAAACACTCTTCCCATCTGCCCAACCCTCATCCTCGGTATCCATACCCATCTATCACCTTCCTTCTGACATTTCCTACATCTAACCACTCCTCCTCTTTACCTTCCCCTATGTAGCCCCATGCGCAATAGTGGCAATGGAATGCCTTGCTTGGGGTGAAATGATTAAAAAAAATGTTTATTAAAAGGTCAGGATATTTCAATTGATTTTATTCTAATGAAGATTACAATCAATGTGAAACTTTTGAAAAAGTAAGACCTCATCCCCCCCCAAAAAACCCTAAAATTCCTCCTGGGAAATTCCTCCCTGGAAATATTGAAAACCTACAACTAATACCATTCATAACCAGTAATATCAACTAAACTATATCCTATGAAAGAGAACTCAATTTACTCTCAATATAAAATAAATTTGTAATATTTGATTTTCAATGTTTTTTGAGATATGTCGATTTAATTGCACTAATATTACGTATCCAGATTTCAGTCAGAACTCTGGAGAGTTGATAATTGAAATCACTTATGGGCTGATAGAATTAAAATAAGCATGCCTTTCTAGAAGTCATTGATAGTAAAAAAAGTAAGGGAAGATGTGGTGGCTTATCCAGACAAATCTGTTAGAATCAAAGTTGGGTGTAATCCATAAAATAATAAGCAATCTGACACAAATCAGTAGTGAAGAAAAGGCAAAAATGTGTATGTCATGACTCTACCAACAATTTGAAACTTTGTGTATTTTGATTGCTTGTTTAAAAATATTCCCCTTTTGGTGATCATGTAGTGTTAACAAAAAACAGTTTTTATTCAAATACAGAGTATCAAATATAATAATGCTTGAAGTAATAAAAATTTATTAAAAATAAATCCATTAATTCTTCGGATGACTATTTATGTTCTCACACCCTGATTAAGCACTCTGGAAGAATGGTAGACTTTGAAAAACAGTAGCTACTCTGGCATGTACGCATCGCTCGTTCAGCAATGAATTAGAACACTCTCAGCTATTGGGCTTGTATAATGATAATATACACGCTAAAAAGTCTGCCTCCTTCTACCGAGCGCCTGTAGCTCAGTGGTAGAATCGCCGACTGACGCCAATGCGGTTGGGTTTCAATCCTGGGTAAAAAGTAATCGGATGTCTAACCATAATGATGAGCTGTGATACAGTGAAACAGATCTGTCTGCGTATATATATATATATATATATATATATATATATATATTGTGTATTTTGGCAGCAATTCATCTTTTACGCAAGTTTCATTAAAGACAACTTGACAAGGTACTGCGATTAAGCTTTTATCCAATTTTAGGGGGATTTGTACAAGTGTTTTCTTTTCTAGACACAGTGTATGAAAACTGTTCAAATGTTTGTTCTATATGTTTCAGTGCTTCTATTAGCCATTACCAAGGATTTTGTTTTGTTTTTTTTCAGATTTTTAACTGAGTATGTAGATTTTTACATATGTGTATTCATATCGATGGGAATAAATTTATTTTATTTTAAAAACACAGCACATTGTGACTATATTCATAATAGCAGTACCTTCTCAGCTGCCTTTAAAATATATATATATATATATATACACTAATCTTAATAAATGGCAATAAATTTGAAACTCAGTATGTATCATGCTCTCTATAATGATAATAATAATAATAATGAGTTGTTTCTCTAGTCTGTTAGTTTTAAACAGGAAACTGGTAAGTCTTAAGTAAAACTCAAGTAGATCCTTTTCTAAAAAAAAAGAGAGCTATACAAAGAATGCTTCCCTCTACTCTTTTTTTTTTTTTTTTTTTTTTTTTTTTTTTTTATATATGAAAAACAAGATCCGGGTTTCATATACTTCAACAAAAGCTGCTATGTTCTGTTTGGTGCTTTTAGTAATCAAATAAGTAACTTAATACTTTGTTAGTACTTTGTTTTAATAGTATACATCCTGTGTATTAAGTTTAGTAGTAATATTTATTTGTAGTTTAACTTTGAGTGAGGTTTAATAAACTGGGGGAAAAAAAAATTAAGCACTGAGCACAAATCTGGCAAATTTTTACCATACAATATGCCAACCATACCCAACAATATGCCATCAAAGAATATCACAAACCTTGCAATTAATCTAAAAAAAATCACCTCACTAATTGAGCCTAAACTGACAATTATATTCACTGATAAAATTATTAATTTCTAAAGAGAACTCAATCTGTCAGACTTTGTAATGGCAAACAAAATACACTTTCACAAATATAAGAGGATAAAATACAATTAAACTTAATATTCTTATTATTTTGCAACTAAATTATTACATTTTCTTAGTACTGTGAGAGAAAATGCATCTGGAATTTCTTCCCCCTCCGCCTCCACCAATTTTTTTTATAAGAAAAGATAACTTTATTCACTCCTATTTTAGTGCTGAATTATATATATATATATATATATATATATATATATATATATAATCTATTTGGTTACTTTTTTTTTTTTTTTTTTTTTTTTTTAAATCATATCACCCCAAGCAAGGCGGTAATGCCACTGATGTGCAGGGGGCTACGTAAGAGTGAAAAGATTGGAAAAGAGAAAGCCGGAAACCACATTCTAAACAGGGAAAAAGGGATGAGCCTTTACACCTGTTCAATAGACATAGGTGGAGTGTCAAACCGGGTGATAGTTTAGTCTATCTACTCCAATTGAAAAAAATAAAAAAGAAAAGAGTGAAAAGATTGGAAAAGAGAAAGCCAGAAACCACATCCTAAACAGGGAACAAGGGATGAGCCTCTACACCTGTTCAATAGACATGGGTGGAGTGTGATCCTTTTTGTTTTCTGACCAAAACAAAATGGTAAATGAAGAAAAAAAAGAACAGAAACTTATGAACCCCAGTAAAGGCAAGTCAAGTCAAAACATTGCCCGAATCAAGAGTGGGTAAAGTATGGCCTATATTGGGTCGAATGCCGCCAGGCAGATGACCTTCATAGAGAAAGGGATTTCAAAGGAAAGATTCTGGAGCTGGACAGATAAAAATCCAGAAAATTATTTAAATTGTCATCAGCCATTAATATTTTAATCTTCATTTTCAAGTTACCATTGATGACATATTACTTACATTTTATTGTTGTAAACTATTTGATTTACATTATCTCCTATTTTATTATACAAGTCAACAATATCATGAGTCGTAACAATTTACAAGCTATACTTAAATGAAAAATTGCATGAGTTTTCAGTTTATATGTCCTTATTAAAATATTCATGACTTGTTTAGGGAGTGTCAGATTTTCTTATAAAAAAAATGTGTAACATAAATGTTTATTTATAAATAAATTCAAAAGATAAAACATGTATTTGGTTACCATAAAATCCCCCATCATCTCCTTGACATTTACTTATGACCATATCATGTTGAAACATTGGTTCCTGTACAATCACTAAAGTTAAGCAACATTGAGTCTAGCCAGTACCTAGATGGGTGACTGCTTGGAAATGCCAGGTGTTGTAAACTTGGATGTGCTGGTAGTGTAATGGATAATCATCTTGGAATTATTAATCGGAGAGCCAAGTTCCAATTCCCATTGGGTTTATTATATTCACTTACGTGCAAATATCCTTGGGAAAAGTATTAATTCATCTCTTCTATCCCTCAACTATCAGTTAATTAGTATGACTTTTATTGCTAAACCATTATCACCCCAAAAATTATCATAATATAAAAATATTTTCTGGTTTTAAATAACATTTACAAATTCTACATTTTGTTCATTTTTGCAAACCAATCAATGAATTTTGGATAAGCTGATTTGTTTGGAAAAATCCTTTGACAAAAACACTACTTTGCAGTTTAATAATTTCTTTAATTCGATTTTATAGGACTTCATTGTAAGCAATATTTTTTTAAGAAAATTTATTTTTTAACAGTAAAGAATAAATTCTTAGGATTTTTTACTCTTGAGCATGCAACATACTACTGGCCATACATGAATATTTCTTTGTGAAGTCAAATTTCAACTTTTGGAAGTGTTTGGGTTTGTGATTTGTTTACAGTTCTTGTAAACACAGGGCAAACTGAAAACTGGATTCTTGCATATGTAAAAACTTAAAGAAATATGCATATACAATATTACATTTTTATTAAATAAGTATTTGTTATTTTAATCTTTAAATTGTTTTTAAAATAATGAAAGTACTTTGTATTTTAAATAATTAAACTTAAAAACAAAAATGAATGAAAATCTATTATACTAAGCTACACACCATAGTAAGACCAACTGTACTTTGTATCTTTTTATCTGTTTGCACTTCTCCCCAAAATTTGGTTTCAATTGGTCAATGATTATTATCTGAAGAAGTGATTCTATTTTTTTTTTTTTTTTTTTGGACAGCTCTGCAAAATATTAAGGAGCATTGTCTTGTATAAATAGCTTAAAACTTCTGGATTGTGACTTGTACCACTCAAAATAATAGAACACAGAAATTGCAATAATTCTCTACATTTATCTTGATATCAATAACTTTTTAGAAACGTATAATTTTACTGCCCGAAATACAAACCCAAAACGTTATTCTGCTTTGTTGTTTTATCAGTTATGTTAATTATTTTATTTCCCTGAATGGTGCAACCTCTAGTCCAGCACATTAGGTTCAACCAATGTAGCTCTACATTCATCACTAAAAATTATTATGACATCATTTTTAATGTACTTCTTTGCTCAACTTACATGTATTTCCTTATACTGTTTGATTGTTTGGTTACTTTCATGTCTATTCTGCATCTTTCCTTTGTAGGCTTACAGCCATATCACGTTGAATACACCGGTTCTTGCTCGATCACCAAAGTTAAGCAACGTTGAGCCTGGTCAGTACTTAGATGGGTGACCACTTGGGAATACCAGGTGCTGCAAGCGTTTAGTGACGAATGTGCATTGTGATGCAGTGGATATCAGCTCGGAAAGAGAAATCAGTGAGCCGAGTGCAAATTCCAGTTGAATGCCCTGCATTCACTTAAGCACTGTTACCCTTGGGAAAGGTATTAATCTGTACCTTCCCTCCAGTTACAAGTTAAATAACAGGGTAGGACTTGAGGACCCTGCCCTTAAGAACAAATCCCAATGAATCTTGTTACTCGAAAAAAAAGAAAAAAGTATTACTAGACACAAAACGTATATAAAAAAAAAAAAACAATAAATTGTTGAAAGAAAAAGGTATTACCAGCAATAAATAAATAAAATTTAGTTGGCAATAAATGACCTGCCGATGTTGATCTAATCTAAACTTATTTATAAATGGAACTTTGTCTGTGTGTGTATCCGTTACCTATAGACTCCGAAACGGCTGAACCGATTTTCTTGAAAATTTACATAGTTGTACTATAAGCGTCTGCGAGTGTTCTTAGCTAGGTTTTGTGTCGAGGTACTTGAAAATCGAAAAAATCTGGTTATAGAAGGAGTGGTCTAATTTAATCAAATTTGATATACTCATAGACAAAGACATAAAGATATTCAGAAGTTTCAAGGTTGCATTTCTTACAATAGTGCAGAAAATTGATTATATATATATATATATATATTTTTTTTTTTTAATCATTTCACCCCGAGCAAGGCAGAAATGCCACTGATGAGCTGGGGGCTACATAACTGTAAAAAGATTAATTAGAAAAGAGTGAGGAGTACAAACTAGTTAGAAAGGAGCATTAGAAAGCTGAGAATGCAGGTGCGATGACAGATACATAGGTGGAGAGAAATCTGGTTGCACGAGTAAACACCTGTTGAGGAGGCACCAGTGACTTAAGTTCGTCTGAGCAGAAGCCATGAAAGTATTTATAGAACAGACAAAGGGAGGCCACATTTTGACGGTGGGGAAGTGGCTGCAGTCGAGCCGCCAGATTGATACCTATCACATTACAGACTCTCCTTTGGAGCCTGTCGAGAACACTGAGGAGAACAGCAGGGGCGCCTGACCATAAATGGCATATATATATAAATCAATACCAGGAAATCAAAATTTGACTTACATCCATTTATTTTTCTTTCAGTCTACGGTTTCACTTTAACTGGAAACTTTTTAGTCTTTCGTGTCAACGTCCAAAGAATCTGAGCTCCAGGACCATGGATTAGTTTTAAAGCTTTCATTATACCTGCGCAACACCGGGCTATACTGCTAGTATGCCATAAAACAAAAACAACCAACCAAACAACTTTTCTTTGTTTATATTCAGAACACCAGTTTATTCAAACATTTTGTTACTGGCAAATCCACTTGCTTATTACTCTTTTAATTTCTCTCAAATCTCTTTTTATGAAATTCTTCAAACATTTTTTTTATTGTTCTGCTATTGTTGAAAAGATTGATATTCTCTTTTCAACTTTTTCATAATTTCAAATGTGTTTCTATTACTCAATAAATTTACAAAATTTTTTTCTTTTTTTGTTATATATTTCTTACACTCCAAGGTAATTTTTATGTGTATGGAATTGAAAATAAATATCAGTATCTATAATGAAATATATTAATTTATATGATGCACAACCTCTGAGTGACATAAAATTTCACCCCAACAAATAAGTTTCTGTAAATACTTCTAGTAGAATTGATATTCTAAACTGGAATTCACATGAGTCATTTATATAAGTATATCTTGAGAATTTTAGCAATGTTGCTTGATTAATACTAAATTTATTAATAAGGAAATTGAACTGCAGGTAAAATTTGACATAGTGTATATCTAAAAAGATAGATTTTTACAATGCATTTATTTAGATTTGAAATATTTTGTTGAGGAATTACTAAAAGCAGAATGAAAAATAGTTTTCTATTGAATGGAAGTCAGTTTTCCCCTTGAAAAATTGTTTGAATTTTCTAGATTTACTAAAAGAAATAAAATAAGTATGGGTTTTTCCAAGAGATTATTTTCGTTATTGGTCATTAATAGTTCAGACAAAATTGATGGTCTTTTGAAAATCAATGTTGGACACTGGTAGCAACCTTCAGAATGTTGAAGCAATATCACTGGGTTGAATTAAAATCTCTCAATGGTTCATCAATCAAGAAGGTTGAGGACTTCAAATACTTTGATCATATAAAGTAAATTCTAGCTACACTCCTTAGTCCTACCTATCCTGACCCTTGCAGATAAGACCTGCCATGCCACATGCACTAGATCAAATCATCCTCATTTCATTTATATTCTGTTAGAGGGAAGTGCCTCTCAAATGGCCTCTTCACAAGAATTGCTATTTTGTGAAACATACTCCCAAGAGGATGTTTCCTAATCACTACAATCATGATCAAGTGTTAGAACGTTTGCTTTCTGACCATGAAGCGCAGGTTCAGAGGCGATCCCAGCATGTGACACCTTTGGAAAATGCCTGAAAACCATATCACAGGTTGATCCAAGACTACTCAGTGAAACTGGGTAGACGAGACCCTTTGGGAGCTGTCAATGCTAGCACAAAGAAACAAGTCATCGTAACCAAGGGTTTGAGCTTCCTGGCCTGTTCACTCTAGCTAACGTTCTCCTTCCCAGAAACTGTAACTAAGGTCCACTCAGCATAGTTGCAGTATAAACCACATGTAGGTTTTGTGGGTGATGAACAAACTTAAATGTGCCTGAGCAAGCATCTGCAACGGGGATTAGCTAGCCACTCTAATAGACAGGCATACTTGGATGCGAGTGGCCAGCCATATACAGTCTTAATCTCTTCAAGTATAGGGTTAACCTTTATCTCTTCTACATAACCTGATAAACTCTACTTCTTACCTCTTCTTATGCTCATAAAGCATTCATGTCAGTAATCCCTTCCTTGAAAGGCTCTTGGGCCTTGTATTAGATAAATATTAGTAAACAAAAAGTGTTGGGAGAATAGTTTTATTAACCATAAATTCAGACACTACTAGCAGCCTTCAGACGGTTGAAACATTTTTATTTCTGTAATCTTTTCTCCCTCTTCTCACCAACTAATTAGACTATGGTTAATTAATGATAATCTTTCTGGTCATTGGACAGTAATTGTAATATTTTCCTTAGTCAAAATCATGATTGCTGACACTTGTGTGAGTTGCTGCTTGGGAATTCAAACTGGAAAACTAAAGAGATTGTTCTATGTTCTGAAATAACAATTCAGTTGTCTCATTGTTCATTTCACTTGCATCCCATATTATGAAGTATAATTTATTTAAAAAACAGAACATTTAATTACTATTTAGTGTTTTTATTTATTTGTTTGCTTAAATTATTTGAAACTTTAACACACTAAAGTGACTAAGCCAGTGCAACTGATTTTCAATGCTTTATTTGGATATTGCAAGTATATTGGCTCTCATTGTATAATGTTGATTGTTCTTAAATATTTCATTAATATATATATATATATATATATATATATATATATATATATAGCAAGTATATTGGCTCTCATTGTATAATGTTGATTGTTCTTAAGTAATATCTTGATTTAATTGCTATCAACCTCAACTACCCATGGAGCCACTTTCAGCAAGAAATCTCTAGTACAAAGTTTTGCAAACCACTTTTCACATATTCAATCATTTGCAGAAACTTCTTCATAAACTGTATAAATCTTTATAGTGTTTGAGTCAGTTTTTTACTTTAAATAAAAAAAGTATAATCTGTCAGAAATGTTGCTTAGATTTTATATCTACAATAGCATGGGACAGGCTAGCTTCCCAGAGAGTAAAATACTACGCCTCCTTGGCCTTACACTTTCGGTTGACCTGAAATGGAATGATTATATCAAATCCATTGCCAAATCTGCTGCTACGAAAGTCGGTTCTCTGTGCAGGGCCCGGAAGTTTTTCCCACCTGAATCTATTCTGCACATATACAAATCTACCATCTGCCCGTGTATTGAATATTGCTGCCATATCTGGTCGGGTGCCCCTGCTGCTCTCCTTGGGCTTCTTGACAAAATACAAAGGAGGATCTGTAACGTGGTTGATACTGACTTGGCAGAGTGGCTGCAACCACTCTCTCACCGGCGTGATGTGGCTTCCCTGTGCCTCTTCTACAAGTACTTTCATGGCTTCTTCTCCGATGAACTTAGATCACTGGTGCCGCCTAAGCACGAATTTACACGAGATACTAGATTAGCAACTAGGTCCCACCCTTTTACAGTTAAACAGATAAGATGTAACCGTAAATTCTACTCCAACAGCTTCTTTTCTCACGCTTCCCGCCTGTGGAACTCCCTTCCACAAGTCTGCTTTTCCGACAGCTACAATCTTCAGGTGTTTAAATGTAGGGTCAATAGACACCTCCTATCACCCTAACTCCCAATTATTCTCAGAACACTCTCATCTACCCAACCCTCATTCTCAGTATACCTACCTGCCTATCACCCACCCTCTGACATTTCCTATATTTAACCATTCTCGGTATCCTTACCCGCCTATCACCCACCCTCTGACATTTCCTATATTTAATCATCCTTTCTCCACTCTATGTAGCCCCCCGCACAGTAGTGGCAGTGACATGCCTTGCTCGGGGTGAAACGCTTATAAAAAAAAACTGATAACTGTCAAAATAAGAAATCTTTTTGAACAAAATTAAAACCAACCCAATATTTATCTGTGTACACATTGGTTGTGTGTTGTAGTACGGTGGATATCGGCTCGGAACGAGAAACCGGGGAGCCGAGTTCAAATTCCAGTTGAATCCATCATATTCACTTACGTGCAAATACCCTTGGGAAAGGTATTAATCCATCTCTTCCTTCCAGTTATGGGTTAAATAGCAGGACAGATTGGGTTCTATAGCCTTGGTCGGCAACCAGTCTACCACAGAAAGCAATGGCAACCTACTGCGGGATAATCTTCTGCCCAGTCAGTCATGTCTCTTTCGAGACATGATCGCCCAAGCATGCATCACGTATGGCACTTAACTGACTGACACATTTCTTTAAAAAGTGCTACATTATAATGCAGAGCTTTAGAAATGTTGCAAAAAGAAAAAAAATAATGTATTGGTAGGAAGCAACCGCAGGAAAGTATTTCAAACAGGCAAACCAAATTATATGTGAGAGAATTCATTTTTTCTGAGGAGTTTTTCATGCTCATTTTCTCTTTAATTATTTGCTAAAACTATAAAAATGACATTTCAACTCTTTTAGATTATAAAACTAAAGAAAATGTTAAGCTCCTAAATTGAATATTCTTTAACAGTATGATCGTCCTTCAAGTACTCCATGCACTAACAAAATGTCACCCTTTTTTTGTTTCTTTTCTTTTTGAGAAGCACACCTGCAGACATAGAACTGACTTTGGTATATTCTCTCAGTTTTCTTTGCTGGTTAATGCTCCAGAAAATGACATAATCCTAAAGCTACTAATTAGGCATTTCATCTAGAATCATGAATGAATGATACTTGTATCATTGGAAATGTTTAAATCCCCCAATTGATGGTATGTGCGGATTACCATTAATTGAAACCTTAATTTGTGTTCACCATTCAAAGGTTAAGATAGAGAGTGAGACAAGCACTAGGGATAACTAAGCTGATATCCTAAGAGGAAAGAAAATGGCTGTTAAGACCATTCAGAGCAATATTAGCTTAATTATATTGCCAGTAACTAAAGGCAACATAAGTTTTCATAGACAAATCAGTCCTCAGAGAAATTTTAAGTCTATATGTAAAAAAATATGTATTGGTAGGAAGCAATCACATTAAAGTATTTCAAACAGGCAAACCAAATTCACACGTCTTGTCTTTATCTCCGAAACGCTATTCTCATGCGAACAACAGCTCGAATAACGATGACTCCCCCACCTCAAAATGAGCATACCACATTATCTCCACTTGACCTGGCTACGACTCAGCCAATGCACGTTCAGCACAGTAAATATAAATGACTGTGCCATCCCCCTTATTCCCCTGACCTTGCGCCATCCGATTACCATCTCTTCCACTCCATGGATAATCATCTTCGTGGGAAATCCTTCACCAATAAAGCAGACTTGCGCAAAGCCCTCACAGACTTCTTTGTGTCAAAACGCCCCGAGTTCTACTACAAGGGCAGTGAACAACTGGAGACACGTTGGCAGAAGGTGCTGGATGCCAATGGCAATTACTTCGAAGACTAAATATAAGTTACACATACTGTGAAGCATTTTCTTTTTTTTTTCTTTAAAAATGGACAGAAATTTTGGTTACCTTGTATATGTCGAATTTAATCCATTTTGTAATGGATTTCGTAAATAAATTGTTTGTTTCATTAGGATACAAAACAGAGCAGATAAGTTTTTAAAAGCACTATTTAGGCTTTGTTTGACTGGAAGTCCTACATGGTTAAGTGGTCTAACATGTCATACATACATATACATATATATGATTTTCTATTTGTTTTTATTTCCAACAGTCAAATGTATCAATGTAGTATCAATTTAAATTTATACATACATATACATTTAAATTGATACTACATTGGCACATTTGACTGTTAAAAATAAAAACAAATCATGTCTGTGTGTTGTGGTGCCATGGATATCAGCTCGAAATGAGAAATTGGAGAGCTGAGTTCAAATTTCAGTTGAATTTGTTGCATTCACTTTCGTTCAAATATCCTTGGGAAAGGTATTAATCTATCTCTTCTCCCTCCAGCAATAGGCTAAATAGCTGGACAGATTTTGTTGTATAACCTTGGTTGGCAACCAGTCTACTGCAGAAAGTGATGGCAACCTACTGTGGGAAAATCTTCTGCCCAATCAGTGATGTTTCTTTCGAGGCATGTATCACGTATGGTACTTAACTGATAGATACATATTCATAATTTTCTTTTTGTCTTTATTTTCTAGGGTGAAATGTATAGGTGTGGTGCCAAGTGTTGTGACCAACAAAATTTCAGCATGGACGAAGTTCATCGATGCATTGATCGATGTTCAGAACCTGTCAACCGAGCACAAGCTCTTATACAAAATGAAATCCAAATGTTTCAGGTAAATCTTTATGCTTTACTTTTTTTTTTAATTGTATCACCCCGAACAAGGTGGTAATGCCACTGATGTGCAGGGGGCTATGTAAGAGTGAAAAGATTGGAAAAGATAAAGCCGGAAACCACATCCTAAACAGGGAACAAGGGATGAGCCTCTTAACCTGTTCAATAGACATGGGTGGAGTGTGAACCGGGCGATAATTGTTACATTTATTATATGAAATCTATATGTAAATGTGACAATTATTATGAGACACAATCTGTTTATTGAACCTGCAAAATCTATGTGCACACTTGAAATTAAATTGACCATGGAATATCTGTTTTTGGCAAAATGTTGTAATTTTGTGGTAGCGACTCGGAACGAGAAATTGGAGAGCCGAGCCCGATTTCCAGCCGAACTCCCTGCACTCACCCACGGGCAAATACCCCTGGGAAAGGCAAAACAGTTTGATTAAATTCATGTAATTTCCATCGTTTATATCAGTGGTTCCTAAGCCTTTTCTAACTGCCACTTACTTGTCTCCTAAGCCACATATCCAATGCTCTTCTTCCACACCCAGCCTTTGAGATTAAAATCTTAATTGGTCGATTAAAGCTTATTGCTTTACACGCCCGCCCACTGTCACCCACCCACCGTCGTCAGCCAGATTAAAAATCTTCAAATATAGAAAAAGGAAATCTGATTCCTTTTACAACTCAAAAGTATGCCATTGAAGATTCACAAGTTACTCAGAATGACCTACAATGATATTATTGAACTCTTGGCTTTTATTGTCCAGTCAGTGTAAACATTCGTTTCTGTCTCTGTCGACCAGATTAAAGACACTCACAGATTTTTAGAAACTCATTTGGAAAAATATTATCCTATATTTTACCCCGCTCCAAACATTTGAAAGAAAGAAAAAAATTATGCATACTTCTTTCAACCACACACCAAAAAACATTATACAACAAATTTTTTATAGAAAATTGTTGAGAAAATTAAATTTGTTCTTTTTTTATCATCTATGAGATGGAGGTTGTAGTCAAACAGAAGAAAAAAATGAATTTAGGTCCCTCCACTCAATTGCCAAAAAGAAAAGCATATCATGATGTTAAAAGGACTGAAACTTAACAAAAACAAAGTTTTATCATCAAACTGTTCATGCTATTATTAAGAGAAAAGATCAAATTTTATTATTTTTTAAAATTTTAAAAATCTTTTCTAATACAAAATTTTAATTAAAATTTCATTTTTTTGTTTTTCGTCAGCGATTCATGCTATGTTTACATAAGGCAACTATTAAGAGTCGGCTGAGTAAAATGATTTTGGGGCAAGTAAATTTTCCCTTGCTCTCAACCACCGGTCGAGTGATTTCTTTTTCAAATCTCAAAGGCTGGCCACTCCAATATGAAGATACCTCGTTTTTGGTGTTACATATATTGCAAATGCAAAACAGTAACTAATATAGCACTGTAAATACACAAATGCATTTTGGATCTTCTTTGTTGCCATCAAAACATGTTACCAGATGAACATCCATGGTTCTATGTACAAATCTAGAGCACCTCCACCCCCACCTCACCTTTAGATGTTAGCCGTCTGATCTGGCTGGCATCTTGAATAATGTCACTCAGATATAAACAAATGCTTGAGCTTTTAACTTTGGACAACAAAATAAAAATTATACCCTGTGTTTGTGTATAACCCATTTTAGTTTTATTCTTTGTAAAACATATGCGTTCCTTATGTCAGCTACACTTATTAACATTATAGATTTTGTTAAAAAAAAGAAAAATACTTGGTTTTAATGCCAACCTGTTCTTCCCATGACCCTTTTGGGAATCCCAGATCTACATGATGTAGATATTGTTTTTGAAATCTATATATCACCAAAGACTAGGAAACATTTTACAAAATAATTTTATCTATATTCATTTTAGATTTTGATTCTTTGAATTATACATAAAATGTTTACTTGGTTTAGGTAAATAAAAATTTTATCGTTCCAAATTATCTCAGATTAAAGTTACTCAATAAGCTTGGTTTAGAATTGCTTTTCTTTTTCATTGTGCACTATTATTAGACAACTTTTGAATGAAACTTTTGCTTCCAATTCTATATACTTTCATGCCTTTTGTTTTTCAGGACCGTTTACAGCGCTGTGCTTTATCTTGCCAGGACCAAGTACGAGACAAGATGTCGCCTGGTGCTACAGAAGCAGATATATCACGCTATAGGCATGAACTAGAATCTTGTGTACGCAAATGCTCTGAAACCCATATAGATTTAATTCCCTCTCTAAAAAAACGTATACAAGAGACAATTACAATGCAGACAGGGAAATAAGGAGAAAACATTATTCACACTAGAAAACCATAAGAAAATGTTTGATGTTTGTGAGAGATGTAATATCATGTGATATCATTGTGAGAGATGTAATATCATGTGATATCATTGTGAGAGATGTAACATCATGTAATATCATGTGATATTGTGAGAGATGTGATATCATTGTGAGAGATGTAATATCATTTCTTTTTTTTATTTCTTGTTTCATCATTAAGCGTATGACTAAAAATAGTCACTAATTTCCCACCAGTGCCTGAAGTTAATGTCTAAGCACAGGTCAAATTCAGAATACCAATTTTCTAGGTAAGGAGGCCCTCCCCACTGGGAATGATTGGCATCACACAATCTTCTTTCCTCCAGATGGCTTTAAACTGTACAAAACTAAGCTAAGTATGAAGATAAATAAATTTCATGCTAAAATGTTTAACTCTTCTTTCAAGATCCAAGACTCAATTCCGTTTTCAATTCTCTGTTGTTTGTATTTTGAAGTTGGAGATTTTCCCTTTTAACCACTATGCATACATTCATGAAAAATAGGTTCATAAAGTCTAGCAAAAGAATCATTTGCTGCCCATTCAGGATGAATTGTCTGACATGGCATAAGCTAAATAATAACACTGTCTATTTAGTCACTTTTTTATTATCGAAGTTGAACAATAACCACAGTTATCGGAAAAGATAGAAATAGTGTTATAAGGAACTGTAGGACAAATCTAAATACCCTTTATAAGCCAATATGAATGTCTTTATGTCAAAGGTTATACTTTTATATATTCTCATAGAGGGGATATAGAACCTTGTTTGATAGAAGCATATATATCTAACAAATGTACATGGTGCTTTCATTAATTCTACTCTAAATTATATTGCACTAGTTGCTTGAATTTCTGAATATCAAGATGGATGCTAAAAATACTGGAGTAGTCTCAACTGAAAAGAAAATTAAAAAGAGGGCATAAAGGAAGTGCCTTAGTTTGGAGATGTGACATTCATAGCGTAATGACATTCATAGCGTAATGACATTCATAGCATAATAACATTCATAGCATAATAACATTCATAGCGTAATGACATTCATAGCATAATGACATTCATAGCATAATAACATTCATAGCGTAACAACACAAAAGGAATAGAAAATATTGCTGCTTTATTATTAAAATCGCTAACAAACTGAAAATAGAATGGAAACATTAAATGGACAACAGTAATGAGGCAAATAAATGTCATCTCACATTGCCAATATCCAAATGTACATGTTAAGAAGAATTGCCACTTGTAATACATTTGTTTAAGTTGATTAAACCAACAAATAAAAAAAATTTACAAATGACACTTTTCACATGTTTCTATATCAAGTATGCAATTAATAAAACTGTGTACCTCTGTAAGCCACAACTAGCAAAAGGTTTGAAAATATACTTTGCAATCATTTTATTAAGTTTATTAATGAATATTACTACACTATTTTGTAGTTGGATTACAGCAGTAGACTTTTCAAATCTTTTATTAAAAACGCATCCTTGATAATATTGAATAAAAGTGCATGAAACTTGGAACTTTACTGTAGTTGTTTCAGTCAGTTAAGTGCCATACTTGAAACCCGCTTGGGCGATCATGTCTCAATAGAGACATGACTGACTGGGCAGAAGATTAACCCGCAGTAGGTTGCCATTACTTTCTGCGGTAGACTGGTTGCCAGCCAAGGCTATAGAAACCTAATCTGTCCTGTTATTTGACTCATAGCTAGAGGGGGAAGAGATGTATTATATTATTAAGTAGTAGTAAGTAGGGGATTAATTTTATATTGATATGAAGTAATAAACTGAACCCCCACTTTTGCCCAGTAGAAACCTTAATCATGTTTCCACCTATTATATTCAGTCAGTCAGTTAAGTGCCGTACATGATACACGCTTGTGCGATCATGTCTCGAAAGAGACATGACTGACTGGGCAGAAGATTATCCCGCAGTAGGTTGCCATTGCTTTCTGCAGCAGACTGGTTGCCAGCCAAGGCTATAGAACCCAATCTGTCCTATTATTTAACCCATAACTGGAAGGAAGAGACGGATTAATACCTTTCCCAAGGGTATTTGCACGCAAGTGAATGCAATGAATTCAACTGGAATTCAAACTCGGCTCCCCGTTTTCTCATTCCGAGCCGATATCCACTTCACCACAATTCACGTCCTTGTAGTTGTTTACAGTTGTCTAAATAACTCTGGTTTTATTTACATTCAGGCTACTGCTCTCATCTTTGTTGCTACCATCACAATGTTTCAGCTCTTGTGTCCTCCAACCTTCTTCAGGTGTTGATTTCTTCTTTATGTAACCTACAGAAGTAAATTGTTTTTGTTTTGTTTTTCATGTCGTGTTGCACAGTGGATATCAACTCAGAACAACAAATCAGGGAGCTGAGTTCGAATTCCAGTTAAATTTTTTGCATTCACTAACGCACAAATACCCTTGGGAAAGGTATTAATTCATCTCTTCCCTCCAGTTATGAGTTAAATAACAGGACAGATTGGGTTCTAAAGCCTTGGTTGGCAACCAGTTTACTGCAGAAAGCCATGGCAACCTACAGCAGGATAATCTTCTGACCAGTCAGTCATGTCACTTTCGAGACATGGTCACCCAAAGTGTGTATCACTTAACTGACTGATTTAGTACTGCTCACTTATTGTTCAACCTGTTTCCACTGAGTCTAAGTGTGCACTACGCCATTTAGGATTGAACTCACAAAATCATGAACAAATATTTTAATCTGTGCAGAATTGCCAGAAGGTTTTAGTAATATTTATCAGAAACCTTGGAATAAACAAACAGAATCAAGCAAATACAAATAATGTATGTTTATATAATTGATTTTGATTGTGGTAAATTGGGTTGACAAAAGTTCCTTTGGATGAGTAGTTGTTAGTTTGTGTCAAACTTTGGTAGTAGTCAGAAATATGGTTACTTTGGAAGGACATTGTGGATGACAGTCTGCTGTGTTTTTTTTTTACCTTCAAAAAGGTGGGAAAATGTCTTAAGCAGATGACTACTTAGTTTCTTCAAATGACACACTTGAGTGGGTTTCTCTGGCTGTCTACTCTCCTGCTCTCAGTCAGCTTTCTCTTTACAAATTTGAAAAGCTTCAGACAATTTGGCGGAAATCTTGGTTTTGGCTAACCTCAAAAATCTCTTTGTTCTTTTGATTGGCCAAAATTCTTTTATTTATTTTCTGGTATTCTTTTTATTTATTTTTTTTATTTTTATTTTTATTTTTTTTTGATAGTGGAAGTTATGCATGAAGCGTCTCTTATTTTGGCAGTCACCTTCTAGTCATAATATCTGGACCCTGGACCAGCAAACTTCCATTTCACTGCAGTTGTTCAGCTTTCCTTCTTTTTTATACGAGAGTTGCCTTTTCATTGAGTGAGAGAGAAAGAAAGATATGTTTTTTTTTTTCTTTTCTTTTTTGGTGAGAGGAGCAAATACTTTCTTTTTAATTTAATATTTTATTTTCATATTTTTTTTATTACATTTGGGGATACCACAAATCCACTAGACTATTGTCACATGTCAGTCAGTCAGTCAGTTAAGTGCCATACGTGAAACACGCTTGGGCGATCATGTCTCGAAAGAGACATGACTGACTGGGCAGAAGATTATCCCACAGTAGTTTGCCATTGCTTTCTGCGGTAGATTGGTTGCCAGCTAAGGCTATAGAACCCAATCTGTCTTGTTATTTAACCCATAACTGGAAGGAAGAGATGGATTAATACCTTTCCCAAGGGTATTTGCGCGTAAGTGAATGCAATATGGGACAGCCCTTAATCTAAACTTTCAGCCTTAAACCTAAACCCAGGTCAATAAGCATAGACCTAGATTCAGTAGAAACAGGATGAGCAATAACAGAAATAGAAGAGATGTCCCTAAACACGGACACTGTAATGAGAACAATTTGCCTCCATAGATAAAAGAAAGAGTGTAATTTGAAATTCCCTGAAGGTTATACAGATCAACAACATCTACAAAATGCCTGAGAACACAACAGCTAAAACATGACAAGAGCAACAAATATAAAGACATTACTTTTAATGTAAATAATGATAACACTTTATCCCAGAAATTCAAACAGGAACTCTGGTTTTAATTTAAATTCAAACATTTTATTGTTACTCTCCCTTATCTTCTTGCACAAAACAGCACGGACGGATTTGTTAATTATATGAAAGATGCACTGTAAAAAGCTTATTATCTATTTCATAACACTAGATAATTGAAGACTAATTGAGTCCCAAATGCTGGTAAATAAAAAAAAAAACAGTAATGAGGATAATATGCTAATACAGGAGTTAAAAAAAAGTTTTAACAATCAGCAAAGTTACATTCAAGTTTCTTGAGGGGGAGAGAAAAAAAGAATAAAAACGATTGTAGATTTAGCATTTCTATAAATTTTGTTTGGCATTGTAAAATATTCAGATTGGTGCTTAATTTTTTTTTTTTTTCAGTTTTTATTTATTCTTCATCTCATGTGTTTATTACATTTTCACTTCCAAAATATCTTCTCTTCGTGCGATCAAATTCACTGAATCAGCTTTTGTTTACTTACTGTCTTTGTTATAATCTTCAGGATAACATCGCATTTTCTGAACTATCCACAAATTATACATGTTGAACATCACTAATCCGGCAACACTGCGGCATGAACTACTAGATATGGGATTTGCTGGATTATTCATAGTTATGTTATTTTTATCTCTTTCTTTGTCATAAACTGTAGATAAGCCAATGTTGTGTAAACCACATAGGCTTTACACAGGCATGTTACTGTTTTTTTTTTTGTTTTTTGTTTTTTTTTTGTTACACCATGAGAAGCCTTTCCTCTATTGATGTCATGACAAAGACCAAACATTAACAGGTTATAATAAAATGCACAAAGGACGAGTAGAAATGTCTGACTAGGATTTGAAAGAGCTCAAAAAAGTTGATGCAGCAGTTAGCATTACGAAGCAATAATGATTAATCCGTGTAGTGACTTGAGAAATTTGAAATTGCTTATGAGAGTTGGTGCTAGATTACTGAGTGCCGAGTTGGTAATGGGCAACTTGTATAAGATTATAAGAAAAAGTGACAAACATTGCATAAAAGCTTTTCTTTTGAAAACATAAGATCTTTTTATTTTTTCAGTTTAAAACAAACAACTTCTGTTGACAATTTTTAGAAGAAAATATAAGTTTATATTGTAGCATTTGAGAATTTTAAATTTCTACCTTCACGAAGTGTCTTGTCTACTGGTTATTTCTTATTTATTACCTGGTAAATATTGGTATTTTATAACCATTGTTATTAACACACTTGACATTTTTCAACTTAAAAAACTGGAGACGTAACACACGTATGTTATTTCCTTTGCAACATATATCATGTGCAAACTGATGTTGACCTTAAATCAGCATTCTCATTTAACAACTTATCTCTCCATCCTCAGGCCAATCACTAATCATCTTTCCTTTTCAATTTTGATTTTTTTGTGGACTACGAAAATAAATTATTTTTGTCAAAGCTTCCTGTGATTCCAGGAAGTGAACTTCAGCTCTAATATAAATTAGATTACCTTGATGGTATCTTCCAACTGAGTTTTTTCAATGTGATTGTATGGACAGATACTAATCTGTGCTATTAAAAATAAAATCCCACAACAAATATACATCTTGAAATGTTGTACAGCTGCACAATAAGAATATGAAATTCATGAGTTGTTTTATATTTCTTTGGTAAAGCAAAACAGTAAGTTCTCCAGAACTATTACTTTGTTGAACAGATTATACCTCCCTGACCACATAAATTTTAACCTCTTTAAGTTCAGGGTCAACTATATCTTTGTAATATGCACTTCTTGCCATCTCCTTCCCTCTCCCTTAGTAATCATCTATCTTGAGTTTCCCTTGAGCCTTGTAAAGTGAAAAACAAAATCTGATGGCATTTAGCAATACATTTTTGTATGGTAAATTTTTGCTTCAATTTTGTGATTCTATTCTGTAAAATGGTATTCGAAAATAGATTCTGAATACTTAACAATGGCCATTATTCATTTTTTTGTGTTCTTCGATATAAATTCAATCTAAAATCTTGTTTCATGCTTTTTTTTTTATTATTATGGACCAAAGAAGACTCAACATGAATCTCTTTCAAAATATTTGATATAATCCAGAACCTGAAGTTTTCAGTGAATGTTTTAAGTTAATATTACTTCCAGTAGAAAAAAAAACTTTCTTTTCACATAGTCATGTTTAAGGACAGGCTATTAAATTTCTATGAAAATTATTTGATATACTCAAGTTGGCCCTTTTCTAGAATAAGCTACGAAAGCACTGGCTACATTGTTCCAATATCTGCACACATATTCTCACAAAAAATGTTTGGAAGAAAGTGCTCAATAATAATAATGAGTATAGAGCATTTGTAGTTTTAAACAGTTTTGGCCAACAAATCAACAGTATACTGACTGTCAGTTTCTCTTTTTACACACACACACACACAGTGCTGAAAGGTTCAACGAACAAATGAGATCTTGTACCTATATAAATCTACCATTCGTCTGTACATCTTGAATACTGTTGTCATATCTGGTTGGGTGCTCCTGCTATTCATCTCGAGGTGCTTGACAAAAGCCAGAAGGATGTGCAATGTAATCGGTCCTTACTCGGTATCTTGACTTCAGTTACTTTCTCACTAACCTGACATGGCTTTCCTCTTTCTTTTCTACAAATATTTTCATGGCATCTGCTCTGATGGGCTTTTTTTCCCTAGTCCTCTGACCACATGAATTTAAGCACACTATAAGTTGGCCTCTAGGTCCCACCCTTTTACTGTTGAAATAGTTAAATGTAACATCACTTCTACTCCAGTAGTTTCTTTTCTCACACTTCCCGCCTGTGGAACTTTCTTCTGTTTAATTGCTTCTCTGATGGTTACAATCACCAAAATTTTAAATGTAACATCAATCACCATCTTTCACTGAATTTTATCCTTTTCTCAATACCCCTTGTACCTGGTCTTTTCTGTGATGGTGACCCCCTGTACACTAGTGATAGTCCATCTTTTTGTGGGCGAAATGATTGAGAGAAAAAAAAAAGAAAAAAAAAGTAGGTTGAAGACAAAAGTTTTCAGCACTTTTGTGTGCATGTGGTGGGGTACAAAATAGGTGGACCTTTTATATGTTTGTGTGCATGTATATCCTGTGTAGATATTTAAATAGAAAATCAGGGATCAAAAATTTCAAATAGAAAATGGTAAAAATATTCCTGAGTGAGTAATTATAGTTGTGTTTTTTTAATGATTAATGCCTTCAGTTTCTTTATCTTTAGTTGCCTTCAATAAAAATCATAGCAAAAGGCTTTACTGATCTTTACAATCAGCCTATTTCAACCGACATACATGTGTACATAAATTCATCTGTAAGTGATCTAAAAACAACTCACGGTAAGTTTTTGGGAGGGGATAAGAAACGGACTCAGAGAACAGAATCTTTGGAGAAACAATATCTTCTCATGCCAAGCAACCAATAAACTAAAAAATTCAACAATGCACGCATGAACAAGTTAAAACAAATTAAATTATTTAATTACATATGGCAAATGGAAATTCATCAGGTGAACAAAACCTTACAAACTTTCAATTTACATTCATGGAAATTAAAAATTAGGATCACAAAACAAAACATTTTGTCAATACTATCATCCAAAATTAAAATTACACTGCCACTAATTTCCCCAAACAATTCATACAAGATATAACATATATCTCAGCAAATGATCAGACATTTAAATGTCTTCTAACCGGATCAAAATAGCAACTATTATTATCATCAATGTAAAAATAAGAACAAAATTAAATTACGTTTATTACCAAATATAGTTTGGAAAAAAAGTTTCAAATAAAATTTGACTTCTAAAATATATACTGTATAACAAAAGACTAATGATGGAATTTCTTTACAAAATATTTCATAAGAATGTAGAAGAGGACACAAAATTTCTTCTGGCCAATAATATCAGCAACATATACAGTTATATCCTAGGCTGCCTGTTATGCAACTGAGACAGTAGGACATTCTGGTTGAAAACAGTTAAAATGTGTTTCAAAATAAATTTAAAAAATGATAGTGTAGTATAATCTTTTTAATTTGTCAAAAATTTGGTTTAAACATATGTGCAGAATGAAACCAAGTAAAAATTTTCACTCTTACCATTCAATGAAATTTTTTCAGACTTCAATATAAGTAAGGGTTTTGTACAGCTTTTTTCTTTAAGGTTATCTTAAAATTATGGGTATGGGTATCTTCACATACATGGTGACTTCTAGGTTAATTTTCTTTTAAATTATTAACATCATAATAATTAATAACATTAATTATTGTAACATGGTGACTATTAGGTTAATTTTCTTTGAAATTCATACTCGAATCCTACTTAGTGTTTATAGGTTCTATTCTATATATATATATATATATATATAATGTGTGTGTGTGTTTGGTAAGGCAAGGAAGAAAATAAGATGAAGGAGAAGAGGACTGATAGTCTATGTGAGAGAAACCATCAAAAAGGGTAGTTATTTCTGAAAATACAGAAAATGCAGCACAAGGTCAAAAATGTCTCTTTTTTAACCAAACTAATTGCTTGCATTTGAATACTATCCCTTTCACCAAAATACTGCAATTAAACTTGTTTATATCTCAGTCACCATAATATCACAATCTCCACTCTATGGAATCTAAAATTAGTCTCCTATTTACAATTTTAAAAAATTCCAATCTTCATTTATACACATTCTTCTTTTGTACCACAAGAAGAACTGGCTGACTGTAGAACAGTTTATACATTCATTGAGAGGCCACAAGCATTCGAGGTATCTATCTGTGGTGCTTTCTGATTGGCCAAAAATAGCTTAGTCTTTGGCTACATAACCTGCTTACCATTATATACGTGCAGTAGTCAGTTGGCAACCTTGTATTACAACGTACTGATTGTTTTATTTTTAGACATGATTAAAATGTTTGTGAATCATTACCTGGTTTGAATTGGTGATGTAACAATTGTGCCGGTAAAAGACGAATACTTTTAAAATGTGCTATAACAAGAGAGCTGGAGAAGAAAAATTCATTCTCCCATTTATATTTCTCCATTCATAGGCATTATTATATTTGTGATATAATAATACCCTATTTCATGAACAAGCTGGAATAACGAAAGGAATGACACATGCTTTGTTCTCAGGAAGATTTTTATTCCACTAAGACATACACAAAACTATATATATAAACACACATGTGTTCCACAAAAAACATATCTACACAGTAAGCAGAGTATAAAGAGAAACCATAAAGAAGTGTCTTACATATAATATGGAGATACTCCTGTGTCTGGAGAAGTCATATTTAGGACTCTATGTCCCAGATATATTCCATGAAGGAGAAAAAGGCGGGTCTTGGGTTTTCCAAAATTGAGAATTAGGAGCCAGTGTTTCTATATCTGGGAAAGATATATTCCCAAAGGGAAATAGCACGATGGACTTGTAAACTGTAGCCTTTACTAAAGGAATAATAACCAGTTCACCAGCGGTTTCACTACTGTAAACAAACTGAGTGACTGACCACTCTGTATGAAGTGATGTCACTAAACGGCCGTCACATGTGACTTATCTCCACCAAAAGGAGATAATCGCCTTCTGTATCCCTACAGTGTCTTTTACATTTAATAATTCAGATCCAGTACCTTTTTAACAATTCTGATGAAGTAAATTAATTAAAAATTTATGGCAGTCATAGTCACATTGAAAGAGTTTAAGAGTTTATTCTTTTATTTAAATGCTTCGTATATTTTTCATCATGATTCGTTTGGTTTTTCATTTAACGTTTAAAATGCAGAATAATGAAATAACGACACACACATGTATGGGTTGAATATATAGATCAAAAACCGACAAGATGAATAGAATAAGTTAAGAACAAGTAGGAAAAAAGTATCTTTTAACAAGCAAAGTGAAACATGTTAAAGACACTTTTTTTCCTATTATTCCTTATATATACTAGCAGTATAGCCCGGCGTTGCTCAGGTGTAATGAAAGCTTTAAAACTAATCCATGGTCCTGGAGCTCAGACTCAGCCTAAAGAATATTTGTGTGAAGTTTGGTGAGAATCGGATAAAAATTGTGGATTTGTATAAAGGACGTACAGACAGATAAACACACACACACACACACACACACACACACACACAAACATCTTGTCATATATATATATATATTATCGATTTTCTGCACTATTGTAAGAACTGCAACCTTGAAACTTCTGAATATCGTTTCTTATGTCTTTGTCTATGAGTGTATCAAATTTGATTAAAATCGGACCACTCCTTCTATAACCCGATTTTTTCGATTATCGATTTTCGATATTTATCAGGGGTATCTCGACACAAAACCTAGCTAAGAACACTCGCAGACGCTTATAGTACAACTGTGTAAATTTTCAAGAAAATCGGTTCAGCCGTTTCGGAGTCTATAGGTAACGCACACACACAGAGACAAAGTTCCATTTATAAATAAGTTTAGATTTTAATTTTATGAGAGGGAGAGATTTTAACCCACCTCTACACGGTATACCGAAATTAACGATCTGAATCAATCACGTTTTTTGTAAAGGCACCATTCGATCAATTTCAACAAACTAATAATAGCAATTATATGAGAATTTTCTACAGTGTTCAATCGTTTACTCGGTTTTTGGATATCGTATCTCAAATGTGAGAAACTGAAACTTCGTTCGGAGTATAGCACAAAAAAATAGACACAGAGAAAATCAACAGGCGTATGTATTGTAATTATTTAAAAATAATTAAAAAATTACTTGGATCTTTCCTCTTAAACATTTTGATGGAAAAAAGTTCGTTTTTATTCAGTTTGGGACCCTTTTTTTTTTTATTCATGCTGTTTCTTAGCGATTTAGTGAAGCTACCTATTTTCCAATGTAGTTCGTTTGAAAGACAAGTGAAGTGGGAGAAATATTTTACGAATTAATCTACATGCGTGTGTGTTGATAAGGCTACTGTTGCAGTTTTGTGAATATCGAAGTGAGCCCCTCCGTTTCTTTAAAGAACCAAAGTTCCGACACGATAAAATTTTAAAAATTACTGTGTGTAGGCGTTTTTATCGATACATCTTGTTAAAAGTTTGTGAACATCGAAGCGCTCAAAACCCATACATAATAATTTTTTAATTGTTTTTTCTTATTTTAAATATACAATGACTTGTTTATTTTCTTTAAAATCGGATTTTTCTTGTTTTTATTTTAAATACGAAATAAAAATGTATAATGAATTTTAAAAAAGTGATTTAGCACGTATTGTGGTGCATTTTACACGCAATTGCCGACAAGAACAGCATCATGTTAAAAGGGCTCAAAAACTTAATAAAAACAAAGTGTTATCATCAAAAATCAAAAGCGAGAAGATCAATTTGTTGTCATTATATATTTTTTCTTAAATTTTTAAATCTTTTCTAACTCGTTCGAAATTTCAGTTAAAATTTCTATTGTTTCCGTCAACGATTCACGCCATGTTTTTTACATAATGTGACTATAAAACAACAACAAAAAAAAAACGTAATATTGTACAAGTCGTTTTTTGGCGTTGAAAGACACATTAATCTTAAAATTCTTGCAAAAATCAACTAATTGTCCGATTTTAACGAAACTTTCAAGACTTCTTCACAAATGAATGAAATTATTTAGGCAATTATTATTTTGAGAAAATCTTTCTAAAAATATTTCTTTGCATTTCTTACCCCCGCCCCGCTTAATTGCATAAAACTTCCAGAAATACATTATACGATTTTTTTATTTATTAGTTAAATGCAGGACTCATTGGGAAATGTAAATCATGTAATTTTTTTTTCATTACGAGACCATTTTCCCGAAAATCTGCTCCGAAAATCTTTTAATTGATTTTATAATTTTAGGATATCATATTCTGAAGAAGAAAAAATTTCGATGAATTATGAATTTTTATAAGAATTGTTTTCGTGTTTTTCTTTGCTAATTAAAGTTTCAAACATCTTTTGAAATTTATTCCAGTTACTCAGTGTCTTCGGTTATTAATTCATTAAAAACTTCATTGTAAACTTTATTTACAAATGGAAAATTCAAAAGCTTAATACAAATCATTTAAAATTAAGATTTTTAAAATAATTTTGAATTTTTTTAATTATGTCAAACTGCACATTTTCTTTTACTATGGAAACTTATACGAATCTTATTAAAAGGTCACATGTTTCAAGGGTTATTCCCCTTACGAAATGTTAAATTGGGTTATGTCAACTTTTGGTCACCATACTTCCAGATTGATAACAGGTGCTGTCATCGCCTACTTGAAAAATCAACGACTCAAACCTTTGTAATTAAGAAATACTTTTATTCTAAATTTCATGCCATAACAAATACTAATTGTTTCAAATCAGATTAATTTAACTTTAACTTTGCTAATTTTGCAAAATTAACGAATGAGAAATGTATATCATATTTTTGAAAGATTTTTAAAACCGAGAAGTAACTTTTGTTTACAAATGTGTCGATAGCTCATAAAATGGCGGAAAAATTGAATTTTTTAAAAAAAGATCTCAAAATTTTAGATTCCAAGGAATAGAATTTCTGTTTGAAATACACCAGAGTATTTTGCTTAGTGAAAATAGTAAATTTAATCATTTAGCTTTCAATTAAGGTAAAATTAAAGTTTCAAGAAAAAGTTTTTATTTCTAAAAATTAAATTTAAAACTTAGGTATCGAAAATGAAGTGGAGGTACCTAAATGTGCTCACTGTTCTCAACTTTAGGCTTAAGTTGAAACCCCGGTTCCTGTGCAATAATTGAAGTAGAGCTTAGTCAGTATTTAGATGTGTGACTGCTTTGGAATACCAGGTGCTGTAAGTTTGTATTTGCAAGGAGTTTAATAGGTAAAGTGGCTCGGAATCATTAATCAGAGTCGAGTTCCAATTCCCGTTGTGATCGTTATATTAACTTACTCACAAATACCCTTAGGAAAGGTCTGAATCCACCTCTTCTTCCCCATCTTGTGTTAATTAGTAAAACTTGCATCACTAAATTTTCATTATTTAAAAAAGAAATTCTTACAATCTCAAAATATTTTCTGGTCTGAAATAAACTGCAAAGGGTAGATAAGCCGTAAAAAAACAAACCAATCTTTAGAATGTTGTGGTATTAATGAGGACGTTAACCCTTCAAAGCTATTTACAAGCCAAGGCAAGAAATGACAAGGTCGGTGTTTAAACTAAAGCCAAATTTTATTTGCCAGTAAAATAATACAGGTTGTTTTGATTGAGTCTGCAACGTCGTCATGCTGAAAAAATGTCGGCGGAGTGGTAGGCGAAAAAGCAGAGACAGCCCAATATTTGTAGTTTGTCCTCAAAAGGACAGAAGTGGATGCTGTTGCTGCAAGGTTACTGGTCCTGGAGTGCTGCTTCTACCACTGGAGTACTGGTCCTGGAGTGCTGCTGCTACCACTGGAGTACTGGTCCTGGAGTGCTGCTGCTGCTACCACTGGAGTACTGATACTGCGGAGGGGGTCGATCAATGAAGAGATGGGAAGCACGTCGCTTGAATCCTCCGCAACTCTCTTAAAGATCCGTGGCAGAGATGGCCGAATTTTATTCAAAAGTTGTCGACATTTCTGGGCCAATTATTAATCTTAAGTATCGTTAATTAATTCTCCAGTCATTTCTATTCTCACACACATATTCCATACTATATAGGTGTATATCTAGATGTGTTTCCAGATATTATTATTCTTCGGAGAGCTTGTGTGTGTTTATTTTATTTATTTTATTTATTTATTTATTTATTTTTATTTATTTATTTTTGAGTGGGCGTAGCTTATCTATGTCTCTCTACTTTATTCTTTTAGCCGATTATGACAAAAAAGCTGTCAAAAGATTGTTCATGTCTTTTTCTGGGAAGTGAAACCTATGCACAATACATAGTTTCAATGGCGTGATAAGGCAAATCGAGGAAGCAGTGCTTGCATGAAAGTAATGAAGTTAATAAGCCCACATCTATTTATTTTGATAACAAAAATCAAAGTGTAAAACTGATAACACGTTATTCATTTGATAAAGCAATTAAAAGATATTCACTTTCTCATTGATAATAATAAACAAGAGGGTACAACTTTTTCAGAAATTCATCCACAGAATAGTAAAATAGTGTCAGTTAAGTGCCATACGTGATACACGCTTGGGAGATCATGTCTCGAAAGAGACATAACTGACTGGGCAGAAGATTATCCCGCAGTAGGTTGCCACTGCTTTCTGCGGTAGACTGGTTGCCGACCAAGGCTACAGAACCCAATCTGTCTTGTTATTTAACCAATAACTGGAGGGAAGAGATGAATTAATACCTTTCTCAAGGGTTTTTGGGCATAAGTGAATGCAATGAATTCAACTGGAATTCGAACTCGGCTTCCCGATTTCTAGTTCCGAGCCGATATCCAATGCACCACAACGCACATCCCCAAATACAAAATAGTGTAGCAAATAAGAAAAAAAGATGAGCTCAAATATTTTAATACGTGGTGAGATTGACTTAATGAAGGGCTCTTCTGTTGTAACACATTCACATCGCACATATATTTTTCAAAATGGCAACACGTTAAGAAGATTCATTTCAAGATGGCCGTTCTATGGCAACATTTTGGTTTAAACAACACCTTAATCAATTGTTCATGTATTTCCGTATTATATATGCTTATATTGGTGGTTCCCAAGGTCAATAGTGATTAAGTATTTTCTATTGCAGTCTAATTCATAAAATACTAAACATCTGTACTTATGTTCATAATTAAGCTGTTGTTGTTGTTGTTATAATAACAAAAATAATAATACAACGGTCATTGACCACATTACTTCTGATCTTAATGGATTGAAAGTGATAACGTTCATTTTTTAGGTGAATTAAGATAGACTGCAATAGATATCCCATACAGTACCGTATATTTGCTTATCAATTATCTGATCATAACCACTTGGGCATGTCCTCTAGAGGTTAACGCATTGTGTATCTCTGTTCGTGAGTGGGTGAGTATCATGGTGTTGGGAGGTGAAGCACCCAACACGATTTAGGGGTTACAACTAGATACTTGGAAACACCAGCATTCAGAAAATGGATAAGCAGACTGTGTTACTCGACCTGAAGGTGTTTCCAAATGTTTTTTTTTTTTAATCATATCACCCCAAGCAAGGCGGTAATGCCACTGATGTGCAGGGTGCTACGTAAGAGTAAAAAGAATGGAAAAGAGAAAGCCGGAAACCACATCCTAAACAGGGAAAAAGGCAATGAGCCTCTTCACCTGTTCAATAGACGTGGGTGGAGTGTGAACCGGGCGATAGTTTAGTCTATCTACTCCAATTGAAAAAAAAAAAAGAAGAAAAGACTGGAAATAAGTAAAAGATTGGAAAAGAGAAAGCCGGAAACCACATCCTAAACAGGAAACAAGAGATGAGCCTCTTAACCTGTTCAATAGACGTGGGTGGAGTGTGAACCGGGCGATTGTTTAGCCTATCTACTCCAATTGAAAAAAAAAATAAGGAAAAGAGTGAAAAGATTGGAAAAGAGAAAACCGGAAACTGCATCCTAAACAGGAAACAAGGGATGAGCCTCTTCACCTGCTCAATTGACGTGGGTGGAGTGTGAACCGGGCGATAGTTTGGTCTATCTACTCCAATTGAAAAAAAAAATAAGGAAAAGAGTGAAAAGATTGGAAGAACATCTTGTTGAACAAGAAGAATTTCTTTGGCTCATTAAGTTTTTACTAAATACTAACATTCCTGTGTTCGCTAATTTTGCTTTTGTACGTGGTAAACACTTCAAGTTCGACCTTTACAGATGTATTCAGTCAGTCAGTTAAGTGCCATACGTGATACATGCTTGGGCGATCATGTCTCGAAAGAGACATGACTGACTGGGCAGAAGATTATCCCGCAGTAGGTTGCCATTGCTTTCTGCGGTACACTAGTTGCCGACCAAGGCTATAGGACCCAATCTGTCCTGTTGTTTAACCCATAACTGGAAGGAAGAGACGGATTAATACCTTTCCAAAGGGTATTTGCGCGTAAGTGAATACAATGAATTCAACTGGAATTCGAACTCGGCACCCCGATTTCTCGTTCCGCGTCGATATCCATTGCATCACTCTCTGGCTGGAGAATTTTCTTTAAACAAACATGGTATTTGCATTTCGTTTTCTTATACAGCTCGCAATAACCTAATTAATTCTTTGTAATTCGCATAGAAGTGTAATGGATGAAATTTCCATCACCGCAGAAAAATGTGTTTTAAGCTCTGATGGGGGTGCATCTACGATTGGACGTATAATCGGTCGGGCGTAATATTTTAAAATATCAAAGGTTTTTAAAGGCGCCGCAGTGTATGCTTGAGAAAACCTTCACTCACATTACCTCCTCTTTTTTTTTTTTTTTTCATCTAATACATCTGTCAAGATGTACGTCGTGGTGCAGTGGATATCGGCTTGGAACGAGAAATTGGGGTGCCGAGATCGAATTCATTGCATTCACTTACGCGCAAATACTCGTGGGAAAGGTATTAATCCGCCTCTTCCCTCCAGTTATGGGTTAAATAACAGGACAGATTGGGTTCTGTAGCATTGGTTGGCAACCAGTCTACCGCAGAATACAATGGCAACCTACTGCGGGATAATATTCTGCCCAGTCAGTCATGTCTCTTTCGAGACATAATCGCCCAAGCGTGTATCACGTATGGCACTTAACTGACTGACTGAATACATCTGTAATGGTCGAACTTGAAGTGTTCACCACGTACAAAAGCAAAATTAGCGAACACAGGTCTTTCGATCTCTGATATGGATCAAAGAAGAACTGAGAAAGAAAAATTTGGAGGGTGAGGGTTAGGAGGTACTAGATCCCAATATAAGGAGCGAAAAAATAGCTTGAGCATGTCATTGCCGAAATCACACATTAAACTCCGACCTTGTGTCACAATCTGTTGTGACATGGGTACGCGGATAAATACCTTCCGTCGCCGACTGTCCATTTTTTATTCATGGTTAGGGTTGTCAGCTCTCTAAAATTAAAATACTTACTCGGAACATGAGTTAACCATTGCCAGTGAGGATTTAGTGAGGCGTGATTAACGCACCCTGTTCGGTAAGTGGAGTTGTGATTCTCCTCATTTTAAATGGGGCACCTTTTTCATTGCACTAAAGTGGTTAGGTCGGTGTAATACCGATGTCAGCGTGACAGTGGTCGCAGGGGCTGGGGAAATTTCATTTTTGTCCTTGGCCCATATCGAAAACGACTATGTGTCACATCCAGCCTTGGTGGGGAGATTGGATATCTAAAATAAAAATGTGTGGCGAGATCCTAATGTTTTCCAACTTAGGTTCGTGGACAAGTTTCGTGAGGTCTGTAGATTTCCACAAGGACAGATTCCCGACAATTAGTTTGGCATTTTTTAGCGATAGGAATTTTGCACGTTAAGTACTTCTTATTTAATTTTTTCAGAGAAAAAAAGGCAACACTATTCGTAGTTAATAAAAATAAATTAATCAATTTTAACCTACGAAATGTTTTTTTATTTTTATTTTGTATAACAAACAAAATATTATGTCACAAATTCAGCTTGTGTTCAGATAATATATTCATTAAATACGCCTACTCATTTTTTTTTTTTTTTTTTCGTATGTTCCGGTTGACACTCCCAAATTGTGTGAAGCACAATGAGCTAAAGACAGTGTAACATGAACTGAATGCAGACTGAAATTTTTTTCTCAGAACGGGACAAATAAAAATTCTTTACCCCGAAACTTTAAGATGTTCATTATAATGAAAAAAGATATTTAAAATAAAAACATCTAGCTTCTTGCAACTTATTCAATAATTATTCTCTACCCTCACAAGAAGACAGGTCTCTAAGCGGCAGGGGGTGAATTGAAACGTGACTCTTGTAAATAGCGATGAGTCATTTGTTATTTGGAAAGAGGAGCGACGCCGATTTCATCTACCAGATAATTAATGAAGACTGGCAAAAGAAAATTCCACAGTAAAAATAAATGTGTATACATATATATATATGTGTGTGTGTGTGTGTGTGTGTGTGTGTGTGTGTGTGTGTGAGTTCGGGATATAAAGTCAGTCAAAATGCCATACGTGAAACACGCTTGGGCGATCATGTCTCGAAAAAGACATGACTGACTGGGCAGAAGATTATCCCGTAGTAGGTTGCCATTACTTTCTGCGGTAGACTGGTTGCAAGCCAAGGCTATATAACACAATCTGTCCTGTTATTTAACCCATAACTGGAGGGATTAATACCTTTCCCAAGGGTACTTGCGCGTAAGTGAATGCAATGAATTCAAGTCGAATTCGAACTCGGCTCCCCGATTTCTCATTCCGAGCCGATATCCTTTGCACCACAACGCACATCCGGATATAATGTAGCCAATTCTATTAAGTTAGGTACCCCCACTCATTTTCGATACTTAAATTTTAAATTTAATTCATAAAAATACAAACAATTTTCTAGAAGCATTCATTTTAGATTTAATTGAAAGCTAAATGGTTAAATTTACTATTTACAGTAAGGAAAATACTCTGGTGTATTTCAAATAGAAATTATATCGATTGGAATCTCAACTTTTTAGAGTTTTCAAAATTCATAATTTTTTTTCGTATATTTTAACAGCTTGGTAAGTTTGTAAAGAAAAAATAATTCATGGTTTTAAAAATCCTAAAAAAAAAAATAAAAAAAAAAATAAACATCTGTGAAACGTTATTTTTGGAAAATTATCAAATTTAAAGTTAAATTAATCTGTTTTTTGGCACAAGTATTACTTGTTTATAGCATGAAATTTAGAATCAAATTATTTTTTAATCACGGAAGTGTGAAGTGATTGATGTGTGAAGTGAGTGATGACAGTCAGATGTGAGGATAAGTTAAGTATGGTTGACCAGAATTGACATAATTGTTCAATTTTTTCCAGTAAAGGGAAGAAACCGTGAAACACGTGACCTTTTAATGTAACACAGCAGAAAATGCCATACTTAAAAAAAAACTTCTTATGCACAAAAAAAGAAAATTTAAATTATTTTAAAAATCTTTTGTCTCGAAGATTTGTATTAAACTTTTCAATTTTCGATTAATAAATATAGTCTTCACTTAATAACTTAATAACCGCCACAAGATTATATATATACATATATATATATATATATAAATTCACATAAAACTTAGTAGGGAAATAGCCATTTTCAACATATCATTTTAAGGCATGCACTCTTCGATCTCTTATAAACAGAGAATGAGGAAAACTTCTATTATAATACTGTCTGGTCCAGCTGCTTTGATTCTATTCAATTTGGCCAGTGCAGCGTCCACTTTGGATTTTAATATTTCTGGTCCATCGGTATCTTTGTGTATTGTCAGTTGCTTTCTCTTGTCGTGGAAAAGATCTCTTATATATTCTTCCCATCGCTGGAGTGTTTCCTCTTTCTCTAATATGAGCGTTCTACCCTTAGATTTTATACATCCTGTTGAGGAGAATTTGTCCCATTAGTTCCCTTATTTTTTATGCATGTCCCCTTTATTAGTCGTGTTCAATTTCTTTATTTCTGTATATTTGTTGTTGGGCTACGCCTCTTTAGCCTGCCTGTATTTGCTCCTTATTTCCTTGTGTAGTTTTCTGTATTCCGTTCTATGTCTTGGCATTGGTTGATGTCTTTTTGCATCATGTCGAGAATCTCATCATTTATCTTCTCATTTCTACTACGTCTGTTTTCCTTTGAAACAATGTTGCTTGCTGATGTTACTAACGTTTCCTTTACTGTGCCTCATTTTGAGTCTCCGTTTCCAATTTGTTCCTCATATTTTTTCCACACTGTCTGCGTATTTTCCTTACAAGTTGAGACCATTCACAAATATGTTGTATTGCAGTCTAGGTGCTCCACTATGCTTTTTAAGTCTCTGAAGTTTCATCCTTAGTTTACATATGACTGGGAGTTGGTTGATTCCACAGTCGGAACTTGAATAATTTTTCAATTAACCACTGCATTCCCGAATCTTCTGTTTATAGTTATATAATCGCGTGACACTATTTGTCGATAAAGGGTTAAAAAATAGAAGGAAAGACATACAGATAAATTACATGAAGATTTTTTTCTTGTTTTGTTAGAAAAAGGCGAAATCTCAAAAACTAAAGAAAGTTCCCACGGAGAAGCAGAGTGCAAAAGAGGCCATGTGGCGAATATAGACAATTGATTAATGAATTTGTCTTTTAGTACAAGTTATCAAAACACGAAGGCCGGATAAAGAGATTTTATACTAGCGAAAAGTTGAAATAATGAAATCTTCTTAGTGATCAGCTGAAGCTGACGGCGAACGAGACTGCACTATAAACAGGGTCGGAAATAAGAATTTCTTTGTGAATTAATAATTTAATTAATGACTGATAATTAATCAAGAGAGACATTTGACAAGTTTCTGACTGTGGACCAGAGTTTTCCTTGCGTTGGAGAAATTTTGAAATAATAAGAATTTAATTAATACCACAACTAAATGCGACTAGAACGACGAATCAAATCAGTTGAAGGAGTACTGGCTGGTAGTGAAAACTAAGGAAGCCGGAGAATTCGTACACGCCTTTGAAGGGTATTAGTGTGAGATATCAATGAAGAATGACGTATGGATGCCTGTGACTGCTGCTCATAGAAAAGGAAAAAAAAAACGAATTAAAAAAATAATAATAATGTTCGGAAGCCAGAGAACAAAGAGACCTTTATTAAAATTAAGTAATTCACTGATTTCCCCGGACCGGTCATATCCCACCCTAGTTTTGAGTGGAAATCCATATAAGCGATGGCCCGAAGCGGCCAAAGGGACTAGCGGAGCAGTTTTGGCCAAAGAGATTTGCAGTTGAGACAAGAGACCTCGCTACCTGACATCACGTGACTGCCAAAGTGTTACATTTCAACTTTAGACGTGGGTTGGGAAGATAGCTATCTGCATAAATTAAATAAATTCGACTGCAATGCCAAGAATCGAAGATATAAAGTTTTTTTATGAAGACATTTTTTTCTACTCCGCGTGACTTCCCCAGCCCTAACAAATTCATTCGCAGCGGTTCCTGAAGGTTATTCGGCTTCACCCGCCTCAGGATCAAATCAAAACACAACGTGGGATAAGATTGGGTGTGGTCCGAGGTGAACGTTCTGTCGATCTAGCCCCGGGAATTGAGCAGTTTGAAAACTGAAGAAGGTGGGGCAGGCCACAATCGATTTGGTTTTCATGTCACCTCCTGGGTTTCTCCATGTTCATAATCATCTTTAGCGTTCCTGAAACCAAGTGTTGGTTATTAACTGGTCATTCGCTGTGTACCATCGGGACTCATTTTTCTTCGAGTTCAAATTTGTCAAATGTTACCCTTTCCCTCTTCTTATCTATCTTGTCATTCAAGTCTCCCATGATAATTCTAATTTATTGGGTTTTACACTGGGCATTGGCGTTGTCCAGTATGGATTAGAAAGATTCTATTTCCTCCTCAGTGCTTTGCGTTGTCGGTGCATACACTACGATAACAACTATGTTGAAGGCCTTTAATTTCAGTTTGACCAAGATAATTATTTCGGATAGCTTGCAGTATTCCAGAACACATCTTTTAATTTCTTCGTCCAGTATTAAGTCGACTTCATTTTCATTAATTTTACCACCTGTGGTTGTCACTGACAAAATCTCCGTTGTTTCGCCACCTCGTTTCGCATATTCGTAGAATGTTGATATTCAATCTGCTCATCTCCTGCTTGACATTCTCCAGCTGTCCACAGTTGTTCAGCGTTCTGACATTCCATGTTCCTAGGGTACTTTTGGTTGGTGCTAACAGTTGCAAGATAACGATCCGGTGACAACTGTTGCGCATGTTCTTTTCCGGGTAAGGAATCATCTCCAAGTAACTGTGTCCCATTTACGCCGTTGGCGCTAAGAAGTCCCTGGATTACGGTTGCCCATGTCGATCCTTACTGAGCAAGGAGTTAATTCCTTTGGACTTAACCCCATTCACGCCGTTATATCGATTTTTCAAGGCCATGATTGTTCTTAGGAATAATAGTGGAATGATTTTCCGCTGTCTCCTCCACAGTGATTTATCGAGACACCACTTCTAGTTAGCTGGCCGTTCAGTGTTTTTCCGCCTTTTTGGGTTTTATTTTTTGTCCTACCGGGTTCCTAACATCCCGCCTCACTCACAAGCCTATGGTGTGAGGTAGCCGGTCTAGTCGGCGACAGTCCGACATTGAGTTTGTCGTAGCATCACATATACATAATGAGAAGAAAAAATAATTTTGATTTGTATTCATACCTATGTTGATAAAGATGGGGATTGGGTTAGACTCTCTAGCTGATTTATGGGACCGTATTAGTAGTGCAGTGGGGAGCGAAATAAAGTGAATTATTAAGTTGCGACGTAATATGAGCTCAAATATACACTTTTACACAGAGAATCCAGCTTCAATTTCGAGTATCTTTGACAATTGGCAAAGTAGAAATTTCACTTTTTACTTCCTTTAGTTAGTTTCCTTCTTTGGTTCGAAACTCGATTAGTGAAAAGGGAATTTATAACCAAAATATATATTGTTACGTGTTATAAGATGTAACAAAAGAAAAAATGATTGACCAAAACACACAGCTAAATCACAAACAAATATTTAATTTAACACAAAATAAAAATATATATACATAAAATACAATTTTTCATTCAACACAGAAAATTTTAGTTTACTACTGGCGAGTGTTACGAGGAGAGAAAAGGTAAGTTAAGCTAGTGAAGTCGTTTCAGTGCAATACTTTTGGAAATCCTCACAATGTGTATATAAAGAAAACTTTTTGGTTGGTCAATGAAAGAGTCAAAAAAATCTATTTACCCATTTAGTTCCATGAGGTTTTCTTTCACGTTTTAGATGGTCGGCAACTTTTAGTAGAGATTCTTCGGCTGAATATACAAATCCCTGAATCAAAGCCAGAGTTGATAATGTCAGCAAATCCTTTTAACAACTAACTGCTCTCTTTCCAAAACCTATTTTATAGGGGCTAACACCTAATTTGCATATTTCTCGAAACATTTCGAATTCTCTAGATTTTTCGCGAATTTTCTGGAATGATGTAGAATCTTCTAAACGTTCTATTTCTAATTTCTCTACTTAACAACTATTTCATGAATTAAAACATTTTTGTAATAACAAGTAGGAGTCAATAGAATCCCTTACTATAACTTTATTAATATTATTTTTTATATATAAATGCACCCTCGTAACAACACACACACACACACACACACACACACACACACACACACACACATATATATATATATATATATTAAAGAGAGAGAGAGGGGGAGGGGAAAGAGATACCGAGAGTGTATCGCAGTTGGAAGCTAGCCTCGGAGCGAGAATCATTCCTACAACTTCAAAGAAAAACTTTCGGCCGTTAGTGTCAAAATACCTACTCATAAATATGTAGGATGGGGCAAATGAGTATATATATATATATATATATATATATATATATATATATATATATATATAACATCGTAATTGAAATACATTGGGTTGAAAAGTCGTGTGCGTATATATATATATATATATACTATTTATTATTACGTTAGATAAAATTGCGCAAAACCTAACGTAATAATTAAATATTAATTGCTCTATTTTTATATAGAGCACTTTTAAATTAACGTTTTGAACGTTGCAATTATTTTCAACGTTCTTATTCATTTGTATATATCTAAATCTAAACTTATTTATGAATGGAACTTTGACTCTGTGTGTGTGTGTGTGTGTGTGTGTGTGTGTCCGTTACCCATAGACTCCGAAATGGCTGAACCGATTTTCTTGAAAATTTACACAGTTGTACGATAAGAGTCTGCGAGTGTTTTTAGCCAGGTTTTGTGTCGAGGTACCCCGATAAATATCGAAAATCGATAATCGAAAAAATCGAGTTATAGAAGGAGTGGTCCGATGTTAATCAAATTTGATACATTCATAGACAAAGACATAAGAAACGATATTCAGAAGTTTCAAGGTTGCAGTTCTTACAATAGTGCAGAAAATCAATAATATATATATATATATATATATATATATATATATATATATATATATATATATTAAAAAAGGATTAATTCAAAGATGTTGAATGGCCATTTCGATATGAAGATCCCCACGGGGGATAACATATCACCTCAGCAACAGAAAGATTTCACTTTTCTGAAATGATTTTTCTGTTGCTGAGGTGATGTGTTATCCCCCGTGGGGATCTTCATATCGAAATGGCCATTCAATATCTTTGAATTAATCCTATTTTAATATATATTTGCTCTGTAATATTTTATTACATGGAGCTCTCTTCCTGTATCATTTTTTAATATTAAAATAAAATTTTTAATATTAATTAGGATCGGGTTTTTGGAATTTACCTTCCTGCTTTTTTCCCTTGGAGTGAAGTATCTGAATTAAAAATATATATATATATATATATATATATATATATATATATATATATATATATAAAGGGCAAATTGTTTGTGTGTTTGTTTGTTTATCTGCCTGTATGTCTGTATTTTTTAGTTTTTGCTACGGGTTTGGCTCTAAGTAGGTATAATTGTAGTTCTTAGTCTCAGCCATGATACCATTTACTCAGAGGACTTATTTAGCCTTCAAAATTCAGTTTACGACAAAAAAAAAAAAAGAACTTATTTGCTATCGATACCAGGAAATCAAAATTTGACTTACATCTATTCATTTTTCTTTCAGTCTACGGTTTTGCTTTAACTGGAAACAACTATTGCTTTTTAGTCTTTCATGCCAACATCCAAAGAGTGTGAGCTCCAGGACCATGGATTAGTTTAAAAGCTTTCATTACAGCCGAGCAACGCCGGGTTATACTGCTAGTCTATATAATTTCTACCAAATATATTCTAATTAAGATGCTATTAAAACCTTTCCTAAAATAAACATTGATACCATAAAGACAGAGGGACATTAAAAATATGCCTAACCAGAGATACAAAGAGAACCCAACTTTATTTATCTACTGAGTCAAGTGAAAATCAAACTGGAAAAATCGCAAAGTAGGCAATTTTCTTGTTTTTAGTCGCCGATAATATAATTACCGAGTAATGTTTTTTATTGCCTCGTAATTTCTTTTATTGGCGAGTAACATTTTTTTTATTGGCGAGTAACTTTTTTTTTATTGGCGAGTAACTTTTTTTTTATTGGCGAGTAATTTTTTTATTGGCGAGTAATTTTTTTATTGGCGAGTAATTTTTTTTATTGGCGAGTAATTTTTTTATTGGCGAGTAATTTTTATTTATTGGCGAGTAATTTTTTTTATTGGCGAGTAATTTTTTTTATTGGCGAGTAATTTTTTTTATTGGCGAGTAATTTTTTTTTTGGCGAGTAATCTTTTTATTGGCGAGTAATTTTTTTTATTGGCGAGTAATTTTTTTTATTGGCGAGTAATTTTTTTATTGGCGAGTAATTTTTTTATTGGCGAGTAATTTTTTTTTATTGGCGAGTAATTTTTTTTATTGGCGGCTAATTTTTTTATTGGCGAGTAATTTTTTTATTGGCGAGTAATTTTTTTTTATTGGCGAGTAATTTTTTTATTGGCGAGTAATGTTTTTTATTGGCGAGTAATTTTTTTTTTGTCGAGTAATTTTTTTATTGGCGAGTATTTTTTTTTATATTGCCGAGAAATTTATTTATTGGTGAGTAATTTTTTTATTGGCGAGTAATTTTTTTTTTTGGCGAGTAATTTCTTTTATTGGCGAGTAACTTTTTTTAATGCCGAGTAATTTTTTTATTGGCGAGTAATTTTTTTATTGGCGAGTAATTTTTTTTATTGGCGGCTAATTTTTTTATTGGCGAGTAATTTTTTTATTGGCGAGTATTTTTTTTTTATTGGCGAGTAATTTTTTTTTATTGGCGAGTAATTTTTTTTATTGGCGGCTAATTTTTTTATTGGCGTGTAATTTTTTTATTGGCGAGTAATTTTTTTTTATTGGCGAGTAATTTTTTTATTGGCGAGTAATTTTTTTATTGGCGAGTAATTTTTTTTATTGGCGAGTAATTTTCTTTTTTTGGCGAGTAATTTTTTTATTGGCGAGTATTTTTTTTATTGGCGAGTAATTTTTTATATTTGCGAGTAATTTTTTTAGTGGCGAGTAATTTTTTTATATTTGCGAGCAATTTTTTTTTAATGTCGAATAATTTTTTTTATTGGCGAGCAATTATTTTATTGGCGAGTAATTTTTTTTATTGGCGAGTAATTTTTTTTTAATGTCGAATAATTTTTTTATTGGTGAATAATTTTTTTCATTGGCGAGTAATTTTTTTTTATTGTCGAGTAATTTTTTTTATTGGCGTGTAATTTTTTTATTTGCGAGTAATTTTTTTTATTGGCGAGTAATTTTTTTTATTGGCGAGTAATTTATCTACTAAGTCAAGTGAAAATCAAACTGTAAAAATCGCAAAGTAGGCAATTTTCTTGTTTTTAGTCGCCGATAATATAATTACCGAGTAATGTTTTTTATTGCCTCGTAATTTCTTTTATTGGCGAGTAACTTTTTTTATTGGCGAGTATAATTTTTTTATTGGCGAGTAACTTTTTTTATTGGCGAGTAATTTTTTTATTGGCGAGTAATTTTTTTTATTGGCGAGTAATTTTTTTATGGGCGAGTAATTTTTATTTATTGGCGAGTAATTTTTTTATTGGCGAGTAATTTTTTTATTGGCGAGTAATTTTTTTATTGGCGAGTAATTTTTTATTGGCGAGTAATTTTTTTATTGGCGAGTAATTTTTTTATATTTGCGAGTAATTTTTTTAATGTCGAATAATTTTTTTATTGGCGAGTAATTTTTTTTATTGGCGAGTAATTTTTTTTATTGGCGAGTAATTTTTTTTTATTGGCGAGTAATTTTTTTATTGGCGAGCAATTTTTTTTATTGGCGAGTAATTTTTTTTTATTGGCGTGTCATTTTTTTATTGGCGAGTAATTTTTTTATTGGCGAGTAATTTTTTTTATTGGCGAGTAATTTTTTTATTGGCGAGTAATTTTTTTAATGGCGAGTAATTTTTTTTAAGTGAGGAATTATTTTATTGGCGAGTAATTTTTTTTATTGGCGAGTTATTCTTTATTGGTGAGTAATTTTTTTTATTGGCGTGTAATTTTTTATTGGCGAGTAATTTTTTTTATTGGCGAATAATTTTTTTTATTGGCGAGTAATTTTTTTATTGGCGAGTAATTTTTTTTTATTGGCGAGTAATTTTTTTTATTGGCGAGTAATTTTTTTATTGGCGAGTAATTTTTTTATATTTGCGAGTAATTTTTTTTAATGTCGAATAATTTTTTTTTATTGGCGAGTAATTTTTTTATTGGCGAGTAATTTTTTTTATTGGCGAGTAATTTTTTTTATTGGCGAGTAATTTTTTTAATGGCGAGTAATTTTTTTTTGTGGCGAGGAATTATTTTATTGGCGAGTAATTTTTTTTATTGGCGAGTTATCTTTTTTATTGGCGAGTAATTTTTTTTATTGGCGTGTAATTTTTTTATATTTGCGAGTAATTTTTTAATGTCGAATAATTTTTTTTATTGGCGAGTAATTTTTTTTATTGGCGAGTAATTTTTTTATTGGCGAGTGTTTTTTTTTTATTGGCGAGCAATTTTTTTATTGGCGAGTAATTTTTTTTTATTGGCGTGTCATTTTTTTATTGGCGAGTAATTTTTTTATTGGCGAGTAATTTTTTTTATTGGCGAGTAATTTTTTTTTATTGGCGAGTAATTTTTTTAATGGCGAGTAATTTTTTTTGTGGCGAGGAATTATTTTATTGGCGAGTAATTTTTTTTATTGGCGAGTTATTCTTTTTATTGCGAGTAATTTTTTTTATTGGCGTGTAATTTTTTATTGGCGAGTAATTTTTTTTTTATTGGCGAATAATTTTTTTTTATTGGCGAGTAATTTTTTTATTGGCGAGTAATTTTTTTTATTGCGAGTAATTTTTTTATTGGCGAGTAATTTTTTTATTGGCGAGTAATTTTTTTATATTTGCGAGTAATTTTTTTTAATGTCGAATAATTTTTTTTATTGGCGAGTAATTTTTTTTATTGGCGAGTAATTTTTTATTGGCGAGTAATTTTTTTTATTGGCGAGTAATTTTTTTAATGGCGAGTAATTTTTTTTGTGGCGAGGAATTATTTTATTGGCGAGTAATTTTTTTTATTGGCGAGTTATTCTTTTTATTGGCGAGTAATTTTTTTTATTGGCGAGCGGTTTTTTTTATTGGTGAGTAATTTTTTTCTTATTGGCGAGTAATTTTTTTATTGGCGAGTAATTTTTTTTATTGGCGAGTAATTTTTTATTGGCGAGTAATTTTTATTGGCGAGTAATTTTTTTATTGGCGAGTAATTTTTTTTATTGGCGAGTAATTTTTTTATTGGCCAGTAATTTTTTTTTATTGGCGTATAATTTTTTTATTGGCGAGTAATTTTTTTATTGGCGAGTAATTTTTTTATTAGCGAGTAATTTTTTTTTTCATTGGCGAGTAATTTTTTATTGGTGAGTAATTTTTTTATTGGCGAGTAATTTTTGTATTAGCGAGTAATTTTTTTTATTAGCGAGTAATTTTTTTTATTGGCGAGTAATTTTTTTATTGGCGAGTAATTTTTTTTTATTGGCGAGTAATTTTTTTATTGGCGAGTAATTTTTTTTTATTGGCGAGTAATTTTTTATTTGCGAGTAATTTTTTATTATGAGTAATGAAAAAGCAATGGCAACCTACTGCGGGATAATCTTCGGTCCAGTCAGTCATGTCTCTTTCGAGACATGATCGCCCATGCGTGTATCACGTATGGCACTTAACTGACTGACTGAATATAATAGTTGGAAACATGATTAAAGGCTTCTACTGGGAATAAAGTGGGGGATCGGTTTTCTATTGTTATGAAGTAATAAACTGATCCCCCACTAGCTATGAGTCAAATAACAGGACAGATTGGGTTCTATAGCTTTGGTCGGCAACCAGTCTACCGCAGAAAGCAATGGCAACCTACTGCGGGATAATCTTCTGCCCAATCAGTCATGTCTCTTTCGAGACATGATCGTCCAAGCGTGTATAACGCATGCCACTTACCTAACTAATATTTATGGGTTAAAATGCTCAGTATCAGAGATAGAGCGTGTAAATATAAACGAGAGAACATTGAAGTCAACACTCAGGGACGACAGACTGTTTCATGCTGAGCGGAAACTTAACTGACTGACTGAATAGTTGGAATCAGGATAAGGCTTCTACTGGGCATAAAGTGAGGGATCAGTTTTATATTGTTATGAAGTAGTAAACAGATCCCTCACTATTTACTACTTAATAATATTATACATCCCTTCTCCCTCTAGCTATGAGTCAAATAAGAGGACAGATTGGGTTCTATAGCCTTGTCCGGCAACCAGTCTACCTCAGAAAGCAATGCCAACCTACTGCGAGATAATCTTCTGCCCAGTCAGTCATGTCTATTTCGAGACATGATCGCCCAAAGTGTGTATCACGTATGACACTTTACTGACTAACCGAAACAAAACTTTGCACTTAACTTCAGATACTCTTAATTTAATTTTTTCCCTATTTTATATAAAAAAAGAATTTCGTGTAGATTCACTAACTTTCTTTCTTTCTTTATCTCGACTCACCGATTAATTTCTTGAAAGGCATAAATTTCACATCACTCAGTTAAGTGCCATACGTGATACACGCTTGGGCGATCATGTCTCGAAAGAGACATGACTGACTGGGCAGAAGATTATCCCGCAGTAGGTTGCCATTGCTTTCTGCGGTAGACTGGTTGCCGACCAAGGCTATAGAACCCAATCTGTCCAGTTATTTGACTCATAGCTAGTGGGGGATCAGTTTATTACTTCATAACAATAGAAAACCGATCCCCCACTTTATGCCCGGTAGAAGCCTTTAATCATGTTTCCAACTATTATATTCAGTCAGTCAGTTAAGTGCCATATGTGATACACGCTTGGGCGATCATGTCTCGAAAGAGACATGACTGACTGGGCAGAAGATTATCCCGCAGTAGGTTGCCATTGCTTTCTGCGGTAGACTGGTTACCGACCAAGGCTATAGAACCCAATCTGTCCTGCTATTTAACCCATAACTGGAAAGAAGAGACGGATTAATACCTTTCCCAAGGGTATTTGCGCGTAAGTGAATACAATGGATTCAACTGGAATTCGAACTCGGCTCGCCGGTTTCTCGTTCCGAGTCGATATCCACTGTACCACAATTTCACATAGGCTAGCGAATTTCTTTCTTTTTTTCCCCCTTGATCCTCCTAATTTGTGAGTGAAGGAAATTAGTATTTTGCATTCACTACGACAATTGCGACTTTTATTGAATAATTTGTTGTTCACAATGTCATGATAATTCTTCTGTCATGTCAAGGCATTTCTTAACCGTTCAACAAAGAATATTTTTCGGAGTCGATATACTGGAACTACCAGAGTTTGAACTTAGCATGTTTTCATGCTGTGAGTCAAATTGCAACGATATCTTTGAGGTATTGTAATAGTAATATTAGACTTGTTACTTCCACTCATTTTCGATGCCCAAGTTTTAAATTGAATTTTAAAAAATAAAAAAGCATTTTCTTGAAACTTTGATATTAGCTTAATTGAATGTTAGAAAATTAAATTTACTGTTTCCAGTGAACAAAATATTTGGGTGTATTTCAAACAGTAATTATATTCATTGAAATCTAAAATTTAGATATTTTTAAAATATTTTAAATTTTTTGGCCATTTTTTAAGCGATCGACACATTTGTAAACAAAAGTTAATTCTCAGTTTTAAAAATCTTGCAAAAATAAAATAAAAATCTCTCATCCGTTATTTTTGGAAAATAAGCAAATTTAAAGTTAAACTAATCTGATTTGAAACAAAATTGTTTATGGCTTTCAATTTAGAATAAAAGTGTTTCTTCATCACTAAGTTCTAACTCGTTGACTTTTCAAGTTGACGATGATAACCCCTGTTGTAAATCAGTTCACACTACTGGGCGTATGGTGATCAAAAAATGATATAACACAATTTAGCATTTTGTAAGAAGAACAACCCTTGAAACATGTGCTCTTTTAATGATAAGTCTCTTATAAATTTCCATAGTAAAAGAAAACGTGTAGTTTAATACAAATTAAAAAAAAATAATTATTTTAAAAATTTAATTCTAAATTATTTGTATTAAGCTTTTCAGTTTTCGATTTGTAAATGAATTTTTTACTTTATAAATTAATAACCAAAGAAACTGAGTAACTGGAGGAAATTTAAAAGATGTTTGAAATTTTATAAATCATAATTAGCAAAAAATGAATACAATTCTTATAAAAAAAAATCATTATCCACTGAGTTTCTTCTTTTTTAGAATATGATATCTTTTAATTATATTATTAATAAAACCAACTAAAGGTTTAACTAAATTAAAAATGGCGTAGTTTTAATGCATTTTCATTTTACTATTCGGTGCAGATTTTCGGAAAAATGGTCTCATCAATAAAAAAAATACATGATTAACATTTCCCAATAAGTTCTGCATTTAACTAATAAAAAAATTGTTATAGATAATGTATTTCTAGAAGTTTGTGCAACGAATTGGAGGGAGGTGGTGGGGGGTAACAATATTTTTACAAATTTTCCAAAAATAATAATTGCATAAATAATTTCATTAATTTGTGAATAAGTCCTAAAAATTTCATTAAAACCACACAATTAGTTGATTTTTGCAAGAATTTTCAAATTATTGTGTCTTTCAACGCCCAAAAACGACTTGCGTATTATTACTTTTTCCTTACTAGGAACATTACGTAAACATGGCGTGAATCGCTGACGGAAAAAAATTGAATGAAATTTCGAAAGTGTTAGAAAAAAATTAAAAAATTAAACATATAATGATAATAAAATTTGATCTTTCCTCTTTAAAACTGTTTTTTATTAAATTTGAGCCCTTTGAGGCCTTTGAGCCATGATATGCTGCTTTTTCGGCAATTGCGTGAAGGTACCTTTATTAAACATTTCCTTATGAGCTGGCCAGAGAGAGCGGGAGAGAAATGTCTCATTTCAAACTGAGTCTAATTGTGAATGTGCGTGTGCATATATTAAATAGCAGAAACTCATGTAAGTCACTCACTCATAACGCATATATATGTATATATACGCATGTCAAATATATATACACGCATGGCAAATATATATATCTATATATATATACACATAGTAAATACGCATGTCATATATATATATATATATATATATATATATATATATATATATATATATATATATATATATATATATATATATATATATAATATATATATATATATATAATATATATATAATATATATATACCAGATATATATATATATAAATAGCAGAAACTCATGTAAGTCACTCACGCACAACGCATATATATATATATATATATATATATATATATATATATATGTATATATAAAGAGCCGAGCTTTTCTGGCCATCGCATACACCTACTTGGGTGGGATTTAGCATGTATATATATACATACACGCATGGCATATATATATATATATATATATATATATATACGCATGCCAAATCCCACCCAAGTCAGTATGCGATGGACAGAAAAGCGCACCTCTTTTTTATATAGTATCATTTTATTTACTAATTTAACAGCTCGATGGAACAAACAGTAAGAGGGACTAAAGATCTGTCAAGCGTGAATCAGAAAAAAACAAAAAAACAAAACAAAACAATGGAGTGCAAGAGAAGAAGCAATAAAAATTGTACATGAAAAACCGGATGAATTGTTCGTATTGTTACAGCAGTTGAGTTAGAAAGGCAATATGGCTTAAAAAAAAAATTGGCGTTCATTATGTTCTGCGTCGCATGCCTGCTATTTGATTTTCTGGTCCATTTTGAATTTTACCAGAAATCATACATCATCAAACGAGTGAATCAAGAAATTTATTTTAGAAAAGCATATCTTGATCTTGAAAGAGTAATTGATTAAATCACACGAAAAGTGCTGTTAAGAAGTACTTAAAGTGTGCAAGAATCAAGGTGAAACATAGCGATTGAACGTTGAGAAAATACAACGTAAATTAATGAACAATGAAAATGTAACTGATATTGAACAGGAAGTTTGACGCATCAACGAAAAATGCTTTTGAAAGCTAGATTGCAGAAATAATTAGAAGATTTGTAGTGAACAAAACAAATTCTAAATTTAAAATTCAAATCTGACACTTGATTTTGTTAGAAAAAAAAACGAATTCTCTGGAATTTACAAACTGCACACAAAACTCACGAAATTTAACGCCTCGATGTGAAATCTTTTTTTTCTGCCAATAGCAAACTAGGAAACATCTAAAAAAAATCTTTAATTTTCAACAAAAACAAACAAAAAGAATAACAAATTCCTTTTACGGACTCTTTTCGCGAGCCGACGCGATGTTTGTCGTCCAATGGGAAGCCCAGAATTATATATAATTCCCAAAGGACCTGTTTGGAGCCCCAGAAAACGAAATAAAAAGACGAGATAAAAAGACGGTCGCAGTGAGAAAATACAAGCATAATTAACACGTCCTTCGACAAACGTCAAGCGATTGTATTATTATTGCCTCTCTCTTTCTCTCTCACATTCTTCTTCTTCATCGTTCACCAATCTATTAATAACCGGCCGGTACCCTAAAGACTGAGCAAATACTTAAAAGACACTCCTACTAAACAAATGCTCACACATACATACATACGCATAAACTATTTCCAACAAATTACTACTAGGAACATTTCAACGATCTTGTACCAACCAAAAGACATTACTTTTATTTGTAAAAACCTTATGGCGAAGCCCGAACCGTTGCCGTGGATATCTCTAAAGCGTTCGACAGAGTTTGGCATGCTGGCCTTCTATGCAAACTGCGGAGCTATGGTATAACTGGACATTTGTTTGAACTAATCCGGTCTTTCCTCTCTAACCGCACATTGAAGGTGGTATTAAACGGACATGCCTCCCAGAACTACCATACGAACGCGGGTGTCCCTCAAGGCTCTATCCTAGATCCTACGCTCTTTGTGATCTATATTAATGATCTCCCTGATACCATAAGATCCCAATTAGGTATGTACGCCGATGACACCACAGTTTACTCTCGCCTTGATCAAAAATCTGGTGTGGGCGACAAAGTTAACCTTGCAGCCGAGCTTGGAAAGGACCGTAGTGGACTGTGGTAAGAAATGGCTCGTAAATTTTAATGCTTCTAAAACGAAGCTGCTATCAATTAACCATCATAGACAATCGCACCTACCTCCCATTAGCATGGACCAGGCTTGCCTCCCAGAGAGTAAAACACTACGCCTCCTTGGTCTCACACTTTCATCGAACCTCAAGTGGAATGACTATATCGAATCCATTGTTAAATCCGCTGCTATGAATCTATCCTGCACATATATAAATCTACCATCTGCCCGTGCATTGAATACTGCTGCCACATCTGGTCGGGTGCCCCTGCTATTCTCCTCGGGCTTCTTGACAAAGTACAACGGAGAGTCGGTAATGTGATCGACACCGACTTGGTAGACCGCCTGAAGTCTCTCTCTCAAAGGCGCGACGTGGCTTCCCTGTGTCTCTTCTATAAATACTTTCACGGCTTCTGCTCCAATGAACTTGGATCACTGCTGCCCCCTAGATACGAATTTGCACAAGAAACTAGATTAGCAACTAGATCCCACCCTTTTACAGTGAAACCGATAAAATGCAACCGCAAATTCTACTCCAACAGTTTCTTTTCTTGCACTTCCCGACTGTGGAATTCCCTTCCACATGATTGCTTCCCCGACGGCTACAATCTCCAGGAGTTTAAATGTAAGGTCAATAGACACCTCCTAACACACTAACTCGCATCCATTCTTTCAAACACTCTTCCCATCTACCCAACCCCCAGCCTCGATATCCTTACCCATCTATCACCCTCCTTCTGACATTTCCTATATCTAACCACTCTTTCTCTCTACCTTCCCCTATATAACCCCATGCGCAATAGTGGCAGTGGAATGCCTTGCTTGAGATGAAATGATTTAAAAAAATATTATATATATATATATATATATATATATATATTGTTTTTCTTTAATCCGAAGTGGAAGAGTAGGAAGGTAAATTCCAAGAACCTGATCCTAATTAATATTAAAAAATTTTTAACATTAAAATGTGATGCAGGCAGAGAGCTCAATGTATTATGAATACAGAGCCAATATAATATAAATTAGAGAAAATTTTCAAAATTCAAAGGTGTCGGATTTACATTTCGACATAGGATCTCTAATAGAGACTCTACGTCACGTCAGCGACATTGTTTTGTACACCCTTAAAATTAGTTATTCTTGCACCCCGAATATGGACAGCCTTATTAGTTCCCATAATAGGAGTATTCTGGTGAACATGCGCAATGCTGAATCTAGGTCCGGAATTCTAAACGAATGCAACTGTAAATCTGTGGACACCTGCCCGGTGGAGGGAAAATGCAAATCCACCCAGGTGATTTATGAAGTCCGCATTTCTCCATCTAACAAAAAACGACTTCCGGACTTATATCGGTATGTCCGCCGGTCCTTTCAAACAAAGACTGTATAACCACAGGTACTCCTTTTCGAACCCCGGTCAGAGGTACCAGACAGCCCTTTCGCGGGCATTCTGGAAAATGAAAGAGGAAGGGCTGGATCCTGAAATTAGCTGGAAACTGATAGGTTCAGCCCGTATTCCGAGGAATTTTCGTGATAGGTGCTGTCTATGTTTACTGGAAAAATTTCAGTATTAAAATACCCCCACTAACACCGGCTACTGAATCTTAGGAGGGAATTCATCAGTAAGTGCCGCCACAAGGCAAATTTTTCGAATACTTAAATTTAGAATTTAAATCCCCGTTGACTAGATGTTAGAATATAAATTAAAAGGATTCAATTTAAATTTTAATCTTAATTTTACCCTAACATTAACCTTAAAAAGTATTTTAACCTCCCTACCTTCCTATCCCAAGCTCCTTTAATTGCCTATCTTTAGAAAATATGGATTCTTTTACTAAACCCTTTTTTCCATGGTTAACACATATATGTGTATATATATATATATTTTTTTTTTCTCTATTTTTTTTAACACTTTTCTTTACTTCTTCGGTTAGAAATCATTTTTCAGTATTTATGAGCAACAAGTTTACTATCCCATGACAAATAATTTTTAATTCTTTTAAGTTTAGAAAACTATCGCTCACAAGAAGCTATAGAAACTGCTAATGTCAGCAACAGTTTGTATGCCACAGATAATTCACCAAAACATTTTTGCCATATTTAATAATAAACTTTAATACATCAAGAGGATCAGAGGCTACCGCTTTACCTCCAGCTCGAATTAGCATAATGAAATCTATCATTTCATTGAATAAAAGAATGCTACCAATATCATCTGGATGAAAATCCAAACATTCATTTCGAAGGCGTGCTTTCTCATTTTCGTCGTCAGGGTTTAATAAATGCAGGTTAAGAAACAATTCAAATCTTTTTCTTAGTTCTGCCAAACGCTGACCTCTTTCTTGATTCTCAACGACTAAACGATTGACAACTTCATGCATTACTATTTTAATCTATAGCGGGTTGCTTATCTATTCTTTTTCCGTTGTAGTGGGAGTCCGTTCTAGAGAAGGGTAGTTGTATACTGTTGCAGGTTAACGGAATTTGGCCTTGTGGTAGATAGCCCACTATAAGTCATAAAATGATTATAAAATCAAGAAAAGCAATTTGAGTTGAAAATAACATTTTTATATATACACATATCAATTAATGTTTTTACAATTAAAGTAATACTTAAAATGTTCATGGCAAATAATAAGCTGAAAGAGAATTAATGTTTAGGAATGTGGGGAGCGTGTAGATGAGGAATGTCTTTGATGTAGTTGCTCCTTAGGTCAGTAAGTAGTTTTGAGACAAGGGAGAAGGAAAGAGACAAGCGAGTAGCCACTTGACTTAGGTCAAGGGGATATTAATTACATTCTTCTCTTCTAGGTCTGCCTACTGGGTGCTTTCTGTATCGGCTTTTTATTTCGACTTTTTGGATCGCAGGTGGTCATTTGGGGATTCACACTTGTATTTGATTCTAGGCCTCCCATTGGCCGATAAATAAAATTCGCGTAGGCTCGCGAACTGGAAATTTAATATTTGATTAATTTTTATTTTTCAACCGGAACATCTGCGCGAACCCGGATGCGCAACGACGACTTTTGGTCATTTGCTTTTTGGTCGTGAAAGCGCGAACATCCAGTCCATCGCTTTTGCTCGGTATCACCACAAATCTCTTCCTTTGCTGTTAAAGCAGCATCTCTAACTTCTCCTGGCATATTTCTCCTTCAAACGTGATGCTCAATTTGAATTCTATATTCTTCGTAATATTTTTAAGCTGAGTTCAAGGCATTGCTGATTATTTTTTCCTTTTTATTACCAGTATGTTGAGTAAAGTACTAAGACATAGGAAAATTTCCCTAGAAACAAAGAAGAGAGTGCTAGATTGCTATGTGATGTCAGTTCTTCAATACGGCAATGAATGCTCGACAATATTATCAAAGATGAGGAAAAATTTGAAGCAGCGAAAATGTGGTTCTACAGAAGGATGCTGCGAATATGATGAACCGAGCATGCAAGCAATGATGAGGTGTTGGAAAGAATGGCAACCGAAAGAAAATTAATACTGAGCATCAGGGAGAGACAACTGAAGTTCCTGGGACATGCAATGAGGAAGGAGGGCTTGGAGAACTTGATAATGACAGGTCAGATAGAAGGGAAAAGAGACAGAGGAAGGCAGCGGATAACATGTTTGAGGGGGCCTGATCAGGTGCATGACGGAACAGGGGTTGCGAGATGTAACAGGAGAAAGCATACTAAGAGCCACCAGAGATAGGGAGACGTGAAAAACCATGATCGCCTACGTCCTGAAAGGACAGGGCACATAGAAGACGAAGATGTTGGTCAACACTCGCAAGTCCATATCCAATGTTTTTTTGGGACATCATTTATAGATCCAGCCATAACAACTGCGTTATCATAGGACTGCCCACGACAATCTTCAACAGACAACCCCTATTGTTATAACAAGTCAAAAACATTGATGAAAATACTACTGGCATCCCTTTTCTGAAGTTGGAAAAAGCCTAAGAATACTTTCTTAATTTCAACTTCATTTCGACTGATGGATAGGAAATCGTAATGTCAAAGAAAGTTGGTTTTCGTGGGCGATGTCACTAGTTGAAGTCATCATTATTCTGTAATATTTTGTTTCTCTTATTTCATCAAGTATTTGTACGGATTGTTTCACCAAAGAGATGTACAATTTCATTCTGAATTCTGTTAGAGAGGTAAGTCATTTGTTTAGCATGATCTTTGTGGTCGTCAATATGCTGTGCCAAAATTGGATCATATTTTGCCAAAAGTTTAATAGTAGCAAAAACATTTCCAGAGTTCTGGTCTGTATTATTCTGAGACAACCCTGCTATTGATTCTCTCCTGAACCCTTTAAGGGCCAAATTCTATTTTCTCAGAAAAGAATAACATCAATAACACGATCCAGAATTTCTTTCTTTCTTTCTTTCTTTCTTTCTTTCTTTCTTTCTTTCTTTCTTTCGACAGTTGTTGTGGAAATTTAGCATCTACTGTTGTATGAATTTGAAAATGACGTATTATATCCAGGTATTTAATCACTAGCAGTATAGCCCGGCGTTGCTCGGGTGTAATGAAAGCTTTAAAACTAATCCATGGTCCTGCAGCTCAGACTCTTTGGACGTTGGTACGAAAGACTAAAACAATAGTTGTTTCCAGTTAAAGCGAAACCGTAGACTGAAAGAAAAATGAATGGATGTAAGTCAAAGTTTGATTTCCTGGTATCGATATCAAATAATTTTTTTTTTTCGTCGTAAACTGAATTTTGAAGGCTAAATAAGTCCTCTGAGTAAATGGTATCATGGCTGAGAATAAGAACTATAATTATACCTACTTAGAGCCAAACCCTAAGCAAAAGCTAAAATAAAAGGGCTGAAAAAAATAGACATACAGGCAGATAAACAGACACACACATAAACATCTTGCCTGATATATATATATATATATATATATATATATATATATATATATATTATCGATTTTCTGCATTATTGTAAGAACTGCAACCTTGAAACTTATGAATATCGTTTCTTATGTCTTTGTCTATGAGTGTATCAAATTTGATTAAAATCCGACCACTCCTTCTATACCCCGTTTTTTTTATTATCGATTTTCGGTATTTATCGGGGATACCTCGACACAAAACCTAGCTAAGAACACTCGCAGACGCTTATAGTACAACTGTGTAAATTTTCAAAAAAATCGGTTCAGCCGTTTCGGAGTCTATAAGTAACGGACACACACAGACACACACAGACAAAGTTCCATTTATAAATAAGTTTAGATTAGATATAATTTCTATGCACAGGACTGTTTTCATGATCTGGAATCGTGCATTTAACTTCCTCCAATTTCCGAATCCATCAAATTTGGGAATTTGATTCCGCCGCAAATCAAAAACAAAAAGAGCAATAGTGGCACCCACGAAAGGGTGAGTGCAATAACCACGTTTTTAGTACATCTTCGCCATTTGCTGACCGCTTGACAAACCATTGCGTTGACAAGGACCTCTCTTGGTCATCTGCAACAAATGGACCATTAGAATGCAGAACATCTTCCAATCCTTATTTTACCAATTTCCGGATTAGTACATCGGCAACTCGTTTCTCCAATCTCCCCAAATCCTTTACTTTCCAGCATAAATTTCTGCCGTCATTATCACTGATTTCTTCTTCAGCTTTCAATTTCTTTATCACTAAATGGTTCCTTCTCATCTTTATTCCTACTCAAAACATTTATTTTCACTCAGATTCTTCTTGTCTTCATTCTTCCTAAGATTCTGACATTCAGATTCTCACAGTTGTACTGACTCATCTTTGTGTTCATGATCTCTTTCTGCAACTGTAGAGATGCAATTTATGTTTTAACTTCCTTTTTTTTAAACGCTCCCAAAGATCCTCTTTGTCTCTCGTCATCTTCTTTTCTTGCTTTTTTCTGTTCCCGAAACTGACAACCGTTTGATTTTGCTCTCTTCGTTCTTTTCATCTACGTGTAAAGGATGGAAATAGGGAGATTTTATAAAGTCATACTTGTAAGTAAGACCAAGATTATAATGTTGACAAAGAGCCAACAAAACAATGAGGACCGATAATCAATTTTATCCAAAATTTAGACGAATATCGAGCAAAACGGCCAAGAATATCCAAACGGTCCCTTACTACAAAATAATTTCATTAATTTGTGAATAAATCTCGAAAATTTAATTAAAATCCAAAAATTATTTAATTTTTACAAGGATTTTCAAATCATTATGTTTCTTTTTACTGGAAAAAAGCGTAAAAAACACTCGACGGAATTTATTACGTTAGCTGACGTTAAAAAAACAAGGTTTTTAACCAAAATTTCGAACGTGTCAGAAGGGATTAAGAAAAACTTTAAAATATTTAAAAATACTTTGTTCTTTCCTCTTAATAATGAAAATAAAACTTTATTTTCAGTGAGTTTGAGGCTTTTTTTTATCATACAATGCTTTTTTAGCGAAAAAGTGGAGGTATCCACTTTACTTCTACAAAGAAAACGATTTAAAATTTCACATTACCGTAAAATTATATCAGTGTAACCCTGATATAAGAGAGTTGTCGGGACCAGATACAAGTTATCTTATATACGGGTTTCTCTTATATCAGGGTTTGGTCTATTTTATATATTACCACAGGCTCTATTTTGGGACCAGAGAAAATCTCTCTTATATCCGGATTGCTCTTATATCAGGGTCTCTTATATCCGAGTTATACTGTAAATATGAAACAAAGGTTAATAAAAAATTGCTAGCAATTGATTTTTCAATTGTTTCTAAAAACACGTTTTAAATTTCTTTAAAATAGAGTTAAAAAAAAAATACGCACTTACAAATGTTGAAGTCAAAATTTCTTTGTTTTTTTTGGTTTTTTTTTTTAGTTTTTAGTTTTTAGTCTGAAAGAAGTTGATTCAACGTCACGAGAATGAAAATGTAACTGTTCCAATAATAAGCAAAATTCTTTTTTTTAAGTTGTCTTTGATTTTAATTGCATTCTATCTCCACACCCACCCACCCTTTATATCTTTTGAACTTTCTTTTCACTACCGGTTCAGTTACATGAAAAATAAAAATTAAAGAACTGACACCAAAGTCTTGGACTTCTCACAAAGATGTGAAAAACTTTGGAATCAAATAGGTGCTCCCCAAAAACTAAAGGAGAGGGAGTAACTCGTGGTATACTTCATGACCAGCCCAAATTGATCACCAGGTTCAAGTAGGGTCCATTGCCACAGCCAGACAGACCTTTTTGGAGAATTTTTTTAAAACAAGCTTGCGTCATTTGAACCCTATCTAAAATTTTATTCACAAGTTTGATCAAATTACCAGCAGTCAAATATAAACATTTTAAAACTACAATTAAAATATATTTTATTTGTTTTTAATATCTAATTTTAGTTGTATTGACAAAATAAAAACAAACATAATATACTCCATCGAAAGTGTCACCCCACCCAGAGAGTGCCACCCGAGGTCACCGTCCCCTGAACGCCATTGACAACATACCACATTAACAGCTGGTCAACGTTGCAACACATTTCAATTGTTAGATATGCATTTTAATAATGTATCTTATCAAACCAGCCATACCAGTATCGTTAACAGCATTGATGTATAGATTATATATAGAGAGAATGACAGCTATTGAAAATTTTACTCAAGCAAAACTAAAAGTTGAAGATCTGTTTAGACATGTCTAAAGTCTCCTCAAGATAACTAGTAGTAATGATTTTCACTAAACTTTCATTTTCAGAAATATATGTTATTGTTAATAAATATACTTGCAATAGATGTTGTGATATTGAAACTTATCGATGGCTAAAACTTATTCATAATGATATCTGTAATAATAGCCGTTGTCTTATTTCATACGGTATTCATTGACCGAGTAGCTATTACTACTGTCAGTTGAAATTTATAAAATATTTCTCTTAAAACGATTTTTCAGGAAAATAGGTTTTTCAAGTCTAGTAGCGTTTAGTCGGCTGGGGCTTCACAATACGCCGACTGCACCTCTGTAGAGTGGTAAGAGCCCCCCACCACCAATGAAGCCACCTGTTTGCCGTGGGTGTTGACCATAATGTCTGGGGGACGGGATCTTGGCTGAAGACTTCAGGAGTCAGGGTTAGATATGTCTGATTCCCAAACACATCACTTTGGCCCTTACTTAAACAAGACGGGCATTCGGAAAGGTCCGATCCGATTAATCGGCTGGTCATGCTAAGCCCGGAGCGCCTATAACTATATCAGTTTATGGAGTACTTTATAATAAAATACAATACCTCAAATATTAGTCAGTGAAGTGCCATACGTGATACACGCTTGGGCGATCATGCCTCGAAAGAGACATGACTGACTGGGCAGAAGATTATCCCGCAGTAGGTTGCCATTGCTTTCTGTGGTAGACTGGTTGCCGACCAAGGCTATAGAACCCAATCTGTCCTGCTATTTAACCCATAACTGGAAGGAATAGACGGATTAATACCTTTCCCAAGGGTATTTGCGCGTAAGTGAATACAATGGATTCAACTGGAATTCGAACTCGGCTCCCCGGCTTCTCGTTCCAAGCCAATATCCAATGCACCACAACGCACATCCTACAACCTCAAATATACACCGACATAAAATACCATCTCTGTCCAATTTATAGGTGTTAGAAGGCGATCGCTGAGGGTCACTCAGTTCGAAGAGATCTAGACATGGCTGTGAACATAACCAGTTTGTACACTGAAGATTTGAGAAATTTTGAATAACTAAAATAATAATTAAAAAAAAAAATCGAACAATATCTTTTAGACTCTGATTCTGAAAAAAGTAAGTAAAGATTTTCCACGATTTGTCGTGTTTGCGTCACTAAATGAAACTCCTTTAAAAAAAACATCCTCCTTTCTTAATTGAAAAATGTGCTATCCAGTAGAATTAACCCCAAAACTGTTAAAAAATTCAGAAAGGGCATTTTGCAAGTAGAAGTGGAAACTAAGAAACATGCCGAAAATAAAAAAGTTTAATTAAGATTGAGACTTTTCATAATCTCAAGATAAAAACATTTCGCCATGAAAAACGGGACACTTTGAAAAAAAGATTTATAAAAATGTTGTCTTCCCAAAATCGAATCGACTTGATTATTTATTTATTTTTTTTTTCTGTTAACCCGTTTCTCACCCGACGAACTTACAGATAAACCAACGGGGAGAGCTTCGGATTTCTATGATCTGATAACTGCTCTCTAGCATAAAAAAAAAAAACCACAACGTAGCTGGAGGGTGGCATCAAATCGACATTTGGAACAGCGGGCTCAGGCCTAACCTGTGATACTGGACCATACAGGACTAACAGCAGGTCTTGTGAAGTACGTCAATCCAGTGGGGTGAGGATACGGTGTTACATGCTACCCCCACCAAATTAATTTTCTGAAATGTCTAAAAATTCGTGGGAGTTCGCCTATGTACCCAATATTCACGAGGGGAATGTTAATCAACTGTTTCTTTTTGTTGTTTTTTTTCTCTCTCTAAAATAGCCCTTTTTCAGAAAATTTGCTCCGAATTGTGAAAAACAAAGATGCAATAAAACTATGCCATTTTTTATTTAGATAAACACTTAATTGATTTTATAAACAATATATATTAAGGATACCATAGTCTGAAAAGAAAAAAAAATCAATGAATAATGAATATTTACAAGAGTTGTTTTCATTTTTATTATTTTTTTATTATAATAATTTATAGTTTCAAAAATCTTTTAAAATTTCCTACTTCATCGTTCCCGTTAGGTTGTTAATACGTGATGACTATATTTACTAATAGAAAATTGAAAAACCTTAAAACAAATAAACGTGCCATTAGATTTTTTAAAATAATTAAAACATTTTATTTGTGTGCATGTTGATGATCCGTATTTTCTTTTTACGGATATCATTAAAAGGTCACGTGTTTCAAATTTTGCGCTCTTTACAGGGAGAAAAACAAAAACAAAAAAAGACATAAAACAAAACAAACAACATAAACATTTTCGGCAGGGTACAATTCTTTCATCTCGCTTCTATGTTTCCGGTGTCCTATGTTTCAACATTCAACAGGTTTTGCAAATCATCTATTCAAAAGCAAGTTTTATATTTCAATTCCTAGTTTTCTAATTTTGTTTTAAAAAAAGTAATTGTGAAATTCACAATTTGTGGCGGTACCTAAGTAGGTACCTCCACACATTTTCGGGACCTAAATTTAAATTGAACTCTAAAAACAAAAAAATGTCTTGAAGCATTGATTTTAGCTTTAATTAAAAGCCAAGATATTAAATTTACTAATTCCAGGAAGCAAAATACTTCGGTGTATTTCAAACCAAAATTATATTGATTAGAATTTAAAATTTTCAGATTTTTTGGCCATTTTGATCGCTCGAAACATTTTATAAACAGAAGCCAATTCTTGGTTTTTAAAAATTTTGCAAAAATAAAATATATCTCGCTGACACATTGTTTACTTCAAATTAGCAAATTTAAACTTAACTTACTCTGATCTGAAACACGTATTACTTGCTTACTGCCTGAAATGTACTATAAAAGCGTTTCTTAATTACGGTAGTCTTGTTATCAGGGGTTCTCATCGTATTATCAGTGCCGAGAATTGAAATATCAGACGGAAGTTGTCAAAAAATGTAAAGTATAGTGGCCGAATTTGATATAATTTTATGTAGCCTAATCGTACGCTTCTTTCTTTGATTTTTAACTACATAGTCAAATTAAAATTTTAGCACAATACTTTCAGCAATTATCTAATATTTTATATAATTTTAGTTAGTTTAACTTCATAGCATTACGTTTAAAGATGGTTTACGAAAATAAAAATTAAAATAATATAAAACTTTCTTTTGAAATAATTTTACAATTTAATAACAGAGAATGAAATTACATAACATGACAGACTTTTAAAATGTTATGGCATTTCCTAATTTTTGTTTTTAATATCTATTTTTCGTATTTTTCAAATCCCTTCTCGAAAAAATACAAAGCAAAGGTCACAGCGATCTCTTATCCGTCCACCAAAAACAATTAAAGACAGGTTTTAGAACTTATCTATAAAAAAAAATCAGCTAAACTAAAAACAGAAATTCAGAAAATTTCTAAATTTTTTTAAAGTCATTCGCCTTTAAAAATCTCTAAAGTAGCTTGTTAGAGTGAAACATGTTAGATTGAAGACACTTTTTTCTTACCTGTTCTTTATCTATCTATCTATCTATCTATCTATCTATCTATCTATCTATATATATATATATATATATATATATATATATATATATATATTAAATTGAACTTTTAAAAAGAAAAACTTTTTCTTGAAACTTTAATTTTAGCTAAACTGAAAGCTAAATGATTACATTTTCTATTTCCACTAAGCAAAATACTTGGGTGTATTTCAAACAGAAATTATATTCATTGGAATTTAAAATTTTGAGATATTTTTTTTTATTTTAAATTTTTAGACCATTTTTTGAGCGATCGACACATTTGTAAACAAAAGTTAATTCTCGGTTTTAAAAATCTTGCAAAACTAAAATATACATCTCTCACTCGTTATTTTGGGGAAAATTATCAAATTTAAAGTTAAATTAATCTGATTTGAAACAAATATTACTTGTTTATAGCATAACATTTAGAATAAAATATTTGTTAATCACAAAGGTCTAACTCGTTGACATATCAAGTAGGCGATCACAGCACCACTCAATCAATCTGGAAGTATGGTGACCAAAAGTTGACATAACTCAGGTTAACATTTCGTGAGGGGAACAACCCTTAAAACATGTGACCTTTTAATGATAAGTGTCTTATAAGTTTCTATAGTAAAAGAAAATGTGCTGTTTGACATAATAAAAAAAATAGAAATTATTTTAAAAATCTTAATTCTAAATGAAACGGTATTAGGGGGAATACCTAGGAAGTGTTCTAACAGGAGATGGAAAGTGCGACACGGAGATCCGAAGTCGAATTGGCATGGCAAAGGACGCGTTCGAGAAGCAGAGTAAAGTACTAACACACAGGAAAATGTCACTAGAAACAAAGAAAAGAGTGCTGGATTGCTATGTGAAGTCAGTTCTTCAATACGGCAGTGAATGCTGGACAATATCATCGAAAATGAGGCCCAAACTGGAAGCAGCGGAAATGTGGTTCTACAGAAGGATGCTGCGGATATCGTGGACTGAACATGCAAGCAACAATGAGGCGTTGGAAAGAATGGCAACAAAAAGGAAACTAATACTGAGCATCAGGAAGAGACAACTGAAGTTCCTGGGACACGCAATGAGGAAGGAGAGCTTGGAGAACCTGATACTGACTGGCCAGATAGAAGGAAAGAGAGACAGAGGAAGGCAGCGGATAACATATTTGCAGGGCCTGATCAGGTGGATGATGGAACGGGGGTTGCCAGGAGCAACATGAGCAAACATACTAAGAGCTATAAGGGATAGGGAGACGTGGAGAATCATGATCGCCTACGTCCTGAAGGGAGATGGCACAGAGCAGAAGAAGAAGAATTCTAAATGATTTGTATTAAGCTTATAGATTTTCGATTTGTAAATAAAGTCTTTACTTAATAAATTAACAACCGAAGACACTAGGTGACTGGAAAGAAATTTAGCAAGATGTTTGAAACTTTAATTAGCAAAGGCAAAAATGAAAACAATTCGTATAAAAATTAATTATTCATCGAAATTTCTTTTCTTTTTCAGAATATGATATCCTAAAAGTATAATGTTTATATAAAATCAATTATAACTTTATTAACATTAAAAATAGCGTAGTTTTAATGCTTTATTTATTCTATTCGGAGCAGACATTCGGAAAAATGGTTCGGTAATAAAAGAAAATTCCATGATTTACATTACCTAATGAGTCCTGCATTTAATAAATAGGAAATTGGTATAATGTATTTCTGGAAGTTTTAGTGGGAGTGGGTGTTCACAGATGTAAACAAATATGTTTAGAAAGATTTTCTAAAAATAATAATTTTTTTAAAATCATATCACCTCAAGCAAGGCGGTAACGCCACTGATGTACAGGGGGCTACATAGGAGTGAAAAGATTGAAAAAGAGAAAACCGGAAACCGCATCCTAAACAGGAAACAAGGGATGAGCCTCTTCACCTGTTCAATAGACGTGGGTGGAGTATGAACCGGGCGATAGTTTAGTCTATCTACTCCAATTAGTCTATCTACTCCAATTAGTCTATAAATAATTTCATTCGTTTGTGAATAAATCCTGAAAGTTTCATTAAAATCAGACAATTAATTAAATTTAGCAAGAATTTTAAAATGAATGTCTTTGAACGCCAAAAAAACGATTTGCGTAATTACTTTTTGCTTAATCACATTATATAAACATATATTATATCACATCATATAAACATATATTATATCACATCATATAAACATATATTATATCACATCATATAAACATAGCCTGAATCACTGACGAAAAACAAAAACAGAAATTTTAATTGAGATTTCGAACGTGTTAGAAAAGATTTTTAAAAAATTAAAAATAATGACAACAAAATTTGATCTTTCCTCTTAATAATAGCCTAAACATTTTGATGATAAAACTTTGTTTTTCTTAAGGTTGACTCCTTTTTACTTTTCCTCATGCTGATTTTTTTTTTTCGGCAGTTGAATGGAGGTACCTACATGTTTTCAGAAGACCAAGAAGATCTGTCAAAAAAAAAAAAAAAAAAAGAATAAATAAAAAATAAGTAAAAACGAACAATTAAATTTTCTCCCATTTACGAAACAGATGTGTTTCGGCTTTCAGTCAGTCAGTTAAGTGCCATACGTGATACACGCTTTGGGCGATCATGTCTCGAAAGGGACATGAATGACTGGGCAGAACATTATTCCGAAATAGTTTGCCATTGCTTTCTGCGGTAAAGTTATAGAACCTAGTCTGTTTTTAACCCATAACTGGAGGGAAGAAACGGATTATCTTTCCCAAAGGGTATTTGTGCATAAGTGAATGCAAAGAATTCAACTGGAATTTGAACTCGGCTCCCCGATTTGTCGTTCCCAGTCGATATCCACTGCACCACAGCGCACATCCACCTTTTCGGCTTTAAATATGTTAAAAAGGGTTGATAATTCGTAAAAAAGAAATCAAGCAATATTTGTTATCTGCAGAAACAAATTCTTCAAGCTTTCATTCCTGGCCATAATCGTCACTTCTTAAAACTTTTCGTTTTAATCAGTTTTAGTGCCTACGATGGTGATTCCCCTTCTTTTTTTATCTGTGTTTATATTTGCACTTGTAACAGATCGGGTTAGGGTATGATTCATCAGCATGCAAGCTATACACGTGACATGTATCCGCTAATTCTTTCTGCGTCTACGTCAGTGCGCACGCGCGGGCACACACACACACACACACACACACACACACACACACACACAGAGTCATTAAAACGACATGTGTTTATCGTCAATATTCCATTTTTGAGGGGAAAACCCCAAATAATCGTTATATGCTTTTGAAAATATGTCAACAGACATGTGTAAAAGTTTCAAACATTTTTTTCGAGAATAACCCGAATATAAGAGGGATTTTCTCTGGTCCAAAATTAGAGCCTACGTTAAAGTAAATAAAATGGACCAAACCCGGATATAACAGAAATCCGGATATAAGAGAAACCCGGATATAAGATAGCTTGTATCCGGTCCCGACAACTCTCTTATATCAGGGTCACACTGTACTCAAATATAAAATTTTTGTTTGTAGGTTTGTAGATTTATAAAAAAATTATTTATGTGAGGAAAGTCTAAAAATAGAAAATGATGCAAATCGAAACACTAAAAACAATGATTCTTTCTCTTCACTGCCAAGTTTTATTAACACTTCTCGACGGAAATTGAAGCAGCTCCATGTTTGAGAAACGATGACCAATTGAGCAAAAAAAAAAGATTAAGTATTTCTCAATATTTGAAAAAATAATTATTTTTACTTTCATTATATGTTTAAGTAGTAGTGTGCGTTGTAGTGCATTGGATATCGGCTCGGAACGAGAAATCGGGGAGCCGAGTTCGAATTCCAGCTGAATTCATTGCATTCACTTACGCGCAAATACCCTTGGGAAAGGTATTAATCCGTTTCTTCCTTCCAGTTATGGGTTAAATAACAGGACAGATTGGGTTCTATAGCTCTTGGTCGGCAACCAGTCTACCGCAGAAAGCAATGGCAACCTACTGCGGGATAATCTTCTGCCCAGTCAGTCATGTCTCTTTCGAGACATGATCGCCCAAGCCTGTATCACGTATGGCACTTAACTGACTGAGTAGTGTGGTGGAGCGAAGACGGAAATAAAAACCAAAACAGCCAAACATAAAAAAATGACAAAGGAATTATTGTTCTGAATCGGAGTATTGCGCATCTTTCCGGTTAAAATGCTTTGTAAAAAATAAATATCTAACATTTTTCAACCAATTTGTCGCGTTCCAGCGAACAATAATAAAAACATGCTTCGTCATCCTTTTGAAGGGTAAATTTTGGTTTTGTTCCCCGAAAGCCTTTACCCACTTCAAATCTTTCCAAAACATCCTTATTTCCGTGCAAATGTATATGCTGAACTCAAATCGGTAATTGTTTATTGAAGAAACCTACCTTTTTTTCATTTTATCGAGAAGAAAAAATATGGAACTTCTTGTCGCTGTTTATCTCACCCCCTAACCACGGTTAGAAAATGTTATTCACTGCAGACTGACTTCACGCGTACTTTTCCGATTTCTCGGCCTTTTTATTTCCATTTTGCGATTAATACGCGGAAAATGACTTCCGAAACACAACAAAGTAATTACTGAAAGGAAGTAAAAAGAACGAATTCAGTATCCTACGCTTCAAATCATTCAGCGGTGAATCAGAAATAAGAACGGTGGTAAGGGGTTAGATATAGTCCGATTTATTTCTGGTCGATAACATGAAAAAAAGGTACGTTTCTTCTATAAATAATTATCGATTTGAGTTCAGCATATATACATTTGCACGGGATTAAGGGTGTTTTGTAAAAATTTGAAGGGGTAAAGGCCTTCGGGGAACAAAACAAAAATTTACCTTTTGAAGTAGGTACCTCCACTAAATCGCTGAAAAAAAAAAGAAAAAAAAGAAAGAAAAAAAAAACAACGAAAAAACAGCATAGTATGAAGTAAAAAGGTCCCAAATAAACTTTTTCCATCAAAATGTTTAGGTTAGGAAAGATTAACGTATTTTTTTCATTATTTTAAAAATCTTTTAATCCTTTCTGACACGTTCGAATTTTTAGTAAAAATTTTGTTTTTACTTTCGTTAGCGGAGAGCCAAATCGTTATGAGAGATTTTTCTCATGAAAAACGTAATTCTCACATTTTTTAATGAAAAACGTAATTCTCACGTTTTTTCCGGTGACAAACACATTAATTTAGAAATTCTTGCAAAAATCAAATAATTGTCAGATTTTAATAAAACTTTCAGGACTTATTCATAAATGAATTAAATTATTTTTGATATCATTTCTTTTTTGAATATTGGTAAAGATATATTGTTTTACATCTGTTACACACCCTACCCTCCACGTAAATTCATGAAATTTTAAGAAATTAAATTCTGTAGGCAAAATTGGCTTCATTAGTTAAACGCAGGACTCATTGGGGAATGTAAATCGTGTATTTTTTAAAACCATTTAGACACTTTTACTGAAAATCTGCCCCGAATAGTAATATAAAAATACAATAAAAATATGACATTATTTAATTAGATAATTTAATTGCTTTAAAAAAATAACATAAATTTCAGACATTATAGTCTGAAGAAATTTCTTTTTCGATTAATAATGAAATTTTTAAAGAATTGTTTTCAATGTTTATTATACTAATTTATAAAGTTTTAAAAATATTTTTTAAATAATTCAAAGACTTGTAGACGTTAGGATGGTAATTTATTAAGACTATATTTACTATTCGAAAATTGAAAAGTTCAATACATTTCATCTAACCATCGTGTGACAATATTTAACATGTCTTACGGACGAAAAAGTTTACTGATTAATTTTTTTTTAACGGACAAAAAAAAATGAGTTAACTAATACGATTTTGATTTATTCTCACGAGAAATGGTGAAAAGAAAGCGATATCGTTTTTGTTTTTGGTGGGGCGGAAAGAGATTAGCTAAATTAGGAAGAAAATTAAAAAAATGCAATTATGATTATTGTTACCTAGGATAAAATAACTGGGCTATGCGAGGTCAGATGTCAGGCAGCCCTGTTAAAAGAAGTAAGATTGCGCGCGGGTGAAAAGAATTGGAAAATAATTTTTTAATTTTCCTAAATCTTCGGCGAAATACAGCCGATATAATTAGAAGTCAAACTCACCGTGTTGAAATAAGTGTAACAGACCATCATTACGTAGACGAAAAATAATTGAGGGAAAAAAATTTGTTTTCTTTGTTCTAGGCGATATACAGCTGCATGATTAGGAGGTCAAAATATCAAGCTCGCCTTATTGAAAATTAAAACAAATTGGTTAAAGAAAGGGATTTTTATTCATATTTCTCCAGATGGGAATTCGGCGAGAGAGCAAAGGTTAAGTTGATCTGTTGAGAGAAGAAAAAAGACAATTATTAATTACTGGAAGAATGACTATTTAAATTTCCCTGAGATAGGCTGACGTCATGTAATAACTCCGCCCAGGGAGGAGGAAGAAAGCCTTCCATGATTTGAAGTGAGAAATTGAAATAAAAGAAAAGACAGCAGAGAGGCTGACGTCATGTAATAAAGCCTCACAAAAAGAGGAAGAGAACATTCCATGATTTGATGTGTGAAACAGAGAAGAAGGACTGGTTGAATTTTAGGATATTTGCATAACACCCCTTATGCATCCTCACCACACCATTAAAAAGGGACACCCATAAATACGATAACCGACAGTATTGCAAAAATATGTGCGTTACATATTTTATTGTAAATTTTTCCCTTCCAGAATTGTTATTTGTGTGATTTTTTTTGGTGCTTCTTGTCTGCTACATAAAAAAAAAATTTTTTTTTCAAAATTTGTCGGAGAGGGGGTTGGTTTGACTGGATAAGCCTTGACATTTCCTTATTTCTCTCTCTCTTCGCATGTTATCCTGGTTGAATGTCTAAATGGGACTGCATGGAGAATTTCTGACGAAATCATTCCCTTCGGCAATAGGTACAATTTTTTGAAGCCGGTTATTATTAGGGAGGATAAGCAAGTGTGCCCGCCCTTTAATCAAATTATTGAATCCTTGCCTGAATGTTCGTCGTTCTTAATTGACAGTGCCTTAAATCCGGTATATTCATATTCAGATACACTTGGCCCATTTTTTGAGGATTCCTCTGTTGAACGCGGAATTGAACTTTTCCTCTCTCTCGAGTCTATTGGAATCGACGAGAGTGAAACCTTATCTTCCTATGATGAAGAAAAAATTGGTGACATTTAGTGCTTGTTAGTGTAACATTTAGTGCTTGTTAGAATAACATTTAGTGCTTGTTAATAACATTTAGTGCTTGTTAATATAACATTTAGTGCTTGTTATGGTGACATTTAGTGCTTGTTATGGTAACATTTAGTGCTTGTTAATATGACATTTAGTACTTGTTAATATGACATTTAGTGCTTGTTAAAATAACATTTAGTGCTTGTTAATATAACATTTAGTGCTTGTTATGGTAACATTTAGTGCTTGTTAATATGACATTTAGTACTTGTTAGAATAACATTTAGTGCTTGTTAATATAACATTTAGTGCTTGTTAATATAACATTTAGTGCTTGTTAATATAACATTTAGTGCTTGTTATGGTGACATTTAGTGCTTGTTAGTGTGACATTTAGTACTTGTTAATATGACATTTAGTGCTTGTTAATATGACATTTAGTGCTTGTTAAAATAACATTTAGTGCTTGTTAATATAACATTTAGTGCTTGTTATGGTGACATTTAGTGCTTGTTAGTGTAACATTTAGTACTTGTTAATATGACATTTAGTGCTTGTTAATATAACATTTAGTGCTTGTTAATATAACATTTAGTGCTTGTTATGGTGACATTTAGTGCTTGTTAGTGTAACATTTAGTACTTGTTAATATGACATTTAGTACTTGTTAATATAACATTTAGTGCTTGTTAATATAACATTTAGTGCTTGTTATGGTGACATTTAGTGCTTGTTAGTGTAACATTTAGTACTTGTTAATATGACATTTAGTGCTTGTTAAAATAACATTTAGTGCTTGTTAATATAACATTTAGTGCTTGTTAATATTACATTTAGTGCTTGTTATGGTAACATTTAGTGCTTGTTAATATAACATTTAGTACTTGTTAGTATGACATTTAGTGCTTGTTAATATAACATTTAGTGCTTGTTAATATAACATTTAGTGCTTGTTATAGTGACATTTAGTGCTTGTTAATATAACATTTAGTGCTTGTTAGTATGACATTTAGTGCTTGTTAGTATAACATTTAGTGCTTGTTGTAGTGACATTTAGTGCTTGTTAGTATAGCATTTAGTGCTTGTTAATATAACATTTAGTGCTTGTTAGTATGACATTTGGTGTATTTAGTATAACATTTAGTGCTTGTTGTAGTGACATTTAGTGTAGCATTTAGTATAACATTTAGTGCTTGTTAATATAACATTTAGTGCTTGTTAGTATGACATTTAGTGCTTGTTAGTATAACATTTAGTGCTTGTTGTAGTGACATTTAGTGCTTGTTAGTATAACATTTAGTGCTTGTTAATATAACATTTAGTGCTTGTTAGTATGACATTTAGTGCTTGTTAGTATAACATTTAGTGCTTGTTGTGGTGACATTTAGTGCTTGTTAATATAACATTTAGTGCTTGTAATATAACATTTAGTGCTTATTAATATGACATTTAGTGCTTGTTATGGTGACATTTAGTGCTTGTTAGTGTAACATTTAGTACTTGTTAATGTGACATTTAGTGCTTGTTATGGTGACATTTAGTGCTTGTTAATATAACATTTAGTACTTGTTAATATAACATTTAGTGCTTGTTAATATAACATTTAGTGCTTGTTAATATAACATTTAGTGCTTGTTATGGTGACATTTAGTGCTTGTTAGTGTAACATTTAGTACTTGTTAATATAACATTTAGTGCTTGTTAATATACATTTAGTGCTTGTTATGGTGACATTTAGTGCTTGTTGGTGTAACATTTAGTACTTGTTAATATAACATTTAGTACTTGTTAATATAACATTTAGTGCTTGTTAATATAACATTTAGTGCTTGTTAATATAACATTTAGTGCTTGTTAACATAACATTTAGTGCTTGTTAATATAACATTTAGTGCTTGTTATGGTGACATTTAGTGCTTGTTAGTGTAACATTTAGTACTTGTTAATATAACATTTAGTGCTTGTTAATATAACATTTAGTACTTGTTAATATGACATTTAGTGCTTGTTAGTGTAACATTTAGTACTTGTTAATATGACATTTAGTGCTTGTTAATATAACATTTAGTGCTTGTTAATATAACATTTAGTGCTTGTTATGGTGACATTTAGTGCTTGTTAGTGTAACATTTAGTACTTGTTAATATAACATTTTAGTGCTTGTTAATATAACATTTAGTGCTTGTTATGGTGACATTTAGTGCTTGTTAGTGTAACATTTAGTACTTGTTAATATGACATTTAGTGCTTGTTAAAATAACATTTAGTGCTTGTTAATATAACATTTAGTGCTTGTTAATATAACATTTAGTGCTTGTTATGGTAACATTTAGTGCTTGTTAATATAACATTTAGTACTTGTTAGTATGACATTTAGTGCTTGTTAATATAACATTTAGTGCTTGTTAATATAACATTTAGTGCTTGTTATAGTGACATTTAGTGCTTGTTAATATAACATTTAGTGCTTGTTAGTATGACATTTAGTGCTTGTTAGTATAACATTTAGTGCTTGTTGTAGTGACATTTAGGTTGTTAGTATAACATTTAGTGCTTGTTAATATAACATTTAGTGCTTGTTAGTATGACATTTAGTGCTTGTTAGTATAACATTTAGTGCTTGTTGTAGTGACATTTAGTGCTTGTTAGTATAACATTTAGTGCTTGTTAATATAACATTTAGTGCTTGTTAGTATGACATTTAGTGCTTGTTAGTATAACATTTAGTGCTTGTTGTAGTATTACTTAGTGCTTGTTAATATAACATTAGTGCTTGTTAATATGACATTTAGTGCTTGTTATGGTGACATTTAGTGCCTGTGTGTTAATATATAACATTTAGTGCTTGTTAATATAACATTTAGTGCTTGTTAAAATAACATTTAGTGCTTGTTAATATAACATTTAGTGCTTATTAATATGACATTTAGTGCTTGTTATGGTGACATTTAGTGCTTGTTAGTGTAACATTTAGTACTTGTTAATGTGACATTTAGTGCTTGTTATGGTGACATTTAGTGCTTGTTAATATAACATTTAGTACTTGTTAATATAACATTTAGTGCTTGTTAATATAACATTTAGTGCTTGTTAATATAACATTTAGTGCTTGTTATGGTGACATTTAGTGCTTTGTTAGTGTAACATTTAGTACTTGTTAATACAACATTTAGTGCTTGTTAATATAACATTTAGTGCTTGTTATGGTGACATTTAGTGCTTGTTAGTGTAACATTTAGTACTTTGTTAACATAACATTTAGTACTTGTTAATATAACATTTAGTGCTTGTTAATATAACATTTAGTGCTTGTTAATATAACATTTAGTGCTTGTTAACATAACATTTAGTGCTTGTTAATATAACATTTAGTGCTTGTTTATGTAGGACATTTAGTGCTTGTTAGTAACATTTAGTACTTGTTAATATAACATTTAGTGCTTTGGTTAATATAACATTTAGTACTTGTTAATATGACATTTAGTGCTTGTTAGTGTAACATTTAGTACCTGTTAATATGACATTTAGTGCTTGTTAATATAACATTTAGTGCTTGTTAATATAACATTTAATGCTTGTTATGGTGACATTTAGTGCTTGTTAGTGTAACATTTAGTACTTGTTAATATGACATTTAGTGCTTGTTAAATAACATTTAGTGCTTTGTTAATATAACATTTAGTGCTTGTTATGGTGGACATTTAGTGCTTGTTATGTAATATTTAGTACTTGTTAATATGACATTTAGTGCTTGTTATGGTGACATTTAGTGCTTGTTAATATAACATTTGGTGCTTGTTAGTATGACATTTAGTGCTTGTTAATATAACATTTAGTGCTTGTTAGTATAACATTTAGTGCTTGTTAATATAACATTTAGTGCTTGTTAATATAACATTTAGTGCTTGTTATGGTGACATTTGGTGCTTGTTAATATAACATTTAGTGCTTGTTAATATAACATTTAGTGCTTGTTATGGTGACATTTGGTGCTTGTTAGTATGACATTTAGTGCTTGTTATGATGACATTTAGTGCTTGTTAATATAACATCTTTTTGGCGTTCCCTCTCATGTCTATTCGGATAATGCTAAAACCTTTCTAGCATCCGGCATTATGTTGTCTGAAATTTTCGTTTCCGACGAATTCAGGGAACATTTTAGGTCCGCTTCCATTAGTCATCACACCATTCCCCTTTATTCCGCCTGGTATGGGGGCGCATGGGAGAGAATGATCAAAACCATGAAGCAATGCTTGAAAAAATTAATAGGTAGGAGGAAAATTCAGTATTTTGAATTTTTAACGATAATTTCTGACGTGCAGAAAGCGATCAACGATCGACCGCTGACTTATTTTACCGCTTCAGAAGGGGGCCTAGATATTTTAACCCCCAATCACTTTCTACAAACTGGCTACAATCTACGTTTGTTAATTAGTAACTATGGATCGGAAGATCTGTGCCCCGATCCCCCTAGTAGAATAAAGCTGGTGCAATCTTTGGAGTTAAGACATAAATATGTCGAAAAATTTAGGAAGATGTGGCACAATGATTATCTGTTGTCTCTGAGAGAGAGGGATACGAATTTGAAGGGAGATTGCCCTCTAAAGGTGTCAGTTGGAGAAATTGTATTAATCAAATCTCCTAATAAGACTAGACCTTTTTGGAGTCTAGGTAAGGTGCTTAGACTCATTACCGGGAACGATGGTAAAGTTCGCTCGGCATGTGTGTTGAGGAACGGTTGCGAACAGGTTCATTCCTTAAAACATTTATTTCCCCTGGAATTAAAGGCAGACAGAAGCACATTCAGTTCCCCTTGATCTTATTCTATGAAAAAAAAAAAAAGTAATGGATAACCATTACTTTTTTCGTTCTCCGTTGGCAGTGACGCCAAAAAGATTGGTAAATCTGACGAAGGCTAACAGGAAGGATCTGGAGCTCATGTCAGGCAAAAGCTCCAGATGCACTGCGCGAAGACTCATGCAGGTAAATAGCAGGATGTACATCTTTATTTCATCATCCTTGTACTTTACCAAGAAATGGCCGGTAAAATCTATACCCACTTGTTGAAAGGGGTGAACAAAATTTGCCCGATGGGTGGGTAGTTGAGAGCCCGAGGGAGCTTTATACGGTAAAGAATTAATTTTCTTACAAGTAATACAGCTACGAAGTGTTTTCTTTACCGATTGTCTTCCCTGGGGAATCCAAAATCCGGATAATCTCAACTGTGTCGGAAATTTACAGATGTAACGGGTCTCCTGATTGGCTGATTTAACCCGAACCTCGTTTTGAACTTTAGGCGGGCTTTACCAGAGGTTTTATGTTTTTTTTACACGATGGTTTTGTTCACTCCTTTTTTCAGCTAGCACGAACAGTATCGGACGTATTTGTGCCGCTCCGGATTTTTGTTGCAGCGGGGCCTAAACTGGCGCCCACTTGTCTCGCTATATCGAGATCATCTTACCAATTCTTTGTAATCTTTTAGGCTAATGCTACAACTTTGTAACAGAGAAAATCTCTTGTTACCCTTCTTACCTTAAAAAGGATACCCTATGGGCAAAGCCTTGCCTTCCTAGAGAAAAATTCTCTAAGCACTATCATCTTATACCAAGATAAGAAACTGTGAAAGAAGCTGACCCAGAAGAAAGTTCCTGTACGTCGCGGATCGCAGTTCCTTGTGTCTTTTTCATCCCACTCCTAGACGGAGGATACTATACCAAGCTAAGCAGAGAAAAGAGACTATACCAAGCTACACAGTAGCAGCAAAATTCAGCATATTTTTGCAAGACAAATAAATTGTTTTTTCTATACCAGGTATGTCTTGTTATGTTTGATAATTTCCTTTCACTGCTTAAGCGCTAAGCTATGTGAATATATTTCTCACAACAGTGGCTAAAGTCAGTTCGCGCCCGGAGATGAAGTGAGTTCGAGTTCCCGCCCGTTTCTGCGCCGCTGTCGCCACCTGCAGTTTAGCTCGAGTCCCAGTCAGTCGGAGTTTGAACTTGCCAGTTGCCAACCAAAGTTTGAAGTAATAATAACCAAAGTTATCTGCTGAAGAAGAGAAAAACTCCGACGAAATTCTTGTGCCAAACTGATGATAATAATAAGAAAACGCCGACGAACATTTTCGCAAAGTACAAACAATAGTGTTTGAATTTACCAGTTACCTGATTATCAAGTATGCCCCAATTTTAGAGAAATTAGCCGAAATTTTCGTTCCGTCGTTAATTAATAGGAACGGGTTGGGAAAAAGAAGAACTGTAATTATTAAAAAAAAAATTGTATATAAATACCATTTATTGATTATTCATGCGTCGTCCATTTTATTTCCACAATTGTGTGCGCGTATCCAACTTGGTTTAGCTTGGCTAAGACACCCCAGTGATAATTCAGCTTGACTCTCTTAAGATCAAAATCACAACGCAGGTAAGAGATATTACAGTTGAAGAGGTCAACCCAAAGATAAGCTGCTGTGTCAACGCCATCAGCGACCGACGAGTGTTGGCTGTCGGCTTGTTCTCAAACCAGGATCGATCATGACAAAAAGGACGACTGGCTACGAACGCTCCGGTACGACCGCGTCACATCGTATTTTTTAAATAATTTTTAATTATTTCTTTTTTATATATTTGAAGTTGTTTTTTATTGTATGGTACTTTCTATGCGTTCATTAAAAGTCATGTGTTTCATTGTTTCTTCCTCTTACAGGAAAAAACTGTACAATTATGCCACTTATGATTACACTAATCTTATTTCAAATCTGTGGAGCTGTCATCAAATCTCAAATAAGGTGGAAAGGTCAGAAAGTTCAACTCTGTGTTTAAGAAATAGTTTTCTTCTAAATTTCATGATATAAATAAGTAATATTTGTGCAAATCAGATTAATTTAACATTAAATTTGCTAATTTTTAAAAAATGTGTCACAGATCTATATTATTTTTTTGCAACATTTTTAAAACTGGGAATTAACTTTAGTTTACAAATGTGTTGATCGCTCAAAAATGGCCGAACAATTGAAAAATTAAAATAAAATCTCAAAATTTTATATTCCAATCAATGTAATGTTTGTTTGAAATACACCACCAGAGTATTTTGTTTATTGGAAATAGCAAATTTAATAATTTGGCTTTCAATTAAGACTAAAATAAAAGTTAAAAAAACTTATTTTTATTTTTAAAAATTCAATTTAAAATTTAGTTATCGAAAATAAGTGAGGGTTCCTAGAGTAAATCTATGGTGTATCCTCATTCAATTTCAGAAATATCAACTTTTAAAGAAATGAGACAAAACTTATGATAAAACAAAAAAATTAACATTTGGTAACATTTTAAAGAAATTGTTTCAATATTTTCGAATATTTTTCACAATGCAATAATTGTAAATTCTATAGAAAAAAACAAATAAATATACATTTAAAAATAGTCAAACCTTAGTGAATGAATTTTGATAGTTTTGTAATAACAATGCAAACAAAAAATAGTATATCTTAGTATTGAGTTATAGCGGACTACCAGATTTATTGCGGGGTTACTAATTGTTAAGATGTACTCGTGTTGATAGTAATATGGGGGATATTGATAGTGGACACATTGAAGCTTCATCAAATAAGCAATTATAAGAACGAATACACGTAAAAATCAAGCAAAAAACATTTTTATTACCTTGGCAAATTAAATAGACAGCATACAAAAGTAGTGAATGGAAGTGTGTATGTTGATATATATACTTTTTCGTACATACATATGGTAATTTTCTTAGGGCAGCTTAGAAAACACAAGGTGCACCCAGTGAGGATCGAACTCATTACTCAATTGTAATAGTTCTCGTGAGGCAAGCTTAAAGCATTTTTAGTTGTGCAAGTGTTTTTTTTTTTTTTAATGAATTCAGCCCAAGCAAAGTGATAATGTCACGGATATAAAAGTGGCTACAGCGAGTGAAAGAGAATGAGAAAGACCTTGGAAGGAAGTGAAAACCAAAATCTAAACAGGAAACAAGGGACAAAACTCTACTCCAGTTCAAAAGATCAGGAAGGGTGGTAACTGAACAATATGCGAACCTGTCTACTCCTATTGAAGAAAAAACAGTAAATAAAAGTTTAGAGTTTTGACGAAGACGTTAGAAATATAAAATTGAAATATACTTTTGAAGGAACCGGAAACCTAATCCTAAACAGGAAACAAAGAATAAAATTCTACACATGTTCTCAAGACCGGGGAGTTCAATACGACATGCAATTCATTGGAAATCAAAGAGTGGAGGTGAGATCCCACTTACCTTTAAGACTTCCTGTGGGTAAAATAATAAAAAAACAAAGTGAGGGAGGGTTTTGCGCTCTTTTTTAATATAATACTTTTGGCAGCGTTACCTACAAGTCGTTATTTGAGGTTCTTTAAAAGGGTAACCACGCATGGTGAATGCGAATGTGCTGTGAAAGAGCAAGAGAAACGTTATCAAGTCATATATGATAGGAACTAAATAATTTATCTATATCTTAAGCACTAATTATTTTTCCTTTCAATAGATTATAACACACATAAAGGGTTTTGAACGACATATAGTATTTCAATAATTTAGATTTGAAGCAAGTGAAATTTGCTGCATGATTCAATTGGGGTTTTACCAAATAATATAAGAACGTTGTATTATTTATGCTAGTTCGACGTGGGGAAATGTTTAGCAAGCTAATCTGAATGATCATTACTACTGTTTAATAAGTTCGATCCTCACAGGGCACTCCATATTCGTGGCCTTGTTCCCAAGCTAAATTTTGTAAACAAATTTGTATTTTTGTCGCTGTAGCAGACACAGAAAGGAAACTATAAGATCTCGTACAGAAGGTAGCTGAATAGAGTGACAAGAAAGGACTACAAATAAACTGCAAGAAAAACGAATGCTTGGTCATCAGTAAAAAGGGCAGCCCAATATGCCAAATACAGATCGGGGATACTAGAATCAAGCAGGTACAAAAATTTAAATAACTGGGAAGTGTTATAACAGAAGACGGAAAGTGCGACACAGAAATCCGAAAGCGAATTGACATAAGGAAGGAAGCATTCCAGAAGTTGAGTAAAGTATTAAGAAACAGGACAATTTCGCTAGAAACAAAAAAGAGAGTACTGGATTGCTATGTGTTGTCAGATCTTCAATATGGCAGTGAATACTGGACAATATCATCAAAAATGAAAGAAAAACTTGAAGCAACGGAAATGTGGTTCTACAGAAGGATGCTGCGAATATCATGGATCGAGCATGTGAGCAATGATGAGGTCTTAGAAATGAAGGAAACGAAAAGGAAATTAATACTGAGCATCAGGAAGAGACAACTGAAGTTCCTGGGATAGGCAATGAGGATGGAGGGCTTGGAGAACTTGATACTAACAGGCGAGATAGAGGGAAAAAGAGACAGGGGAAATCAACGGATAACATATTTGAAGGACCTAATCAGGTGGATGACGAAACGAGGGTTGCATAGTGTAACAGAAGAATGCGTGCTAAGAGCCACCAAGGATAGGGAGACGTGGAAAGCCATGATTGCCTACGTCCTGAAGGGCCAGGGCACATAGAAGAAGATGCCAACTGCTTTTGTTTAAAAATTACAATGTGGATATAAAGTGGTGGATCACATCTATACTATAATCAATATATAAACTGATCCCTCATTTTGTGGCCATACTAGTTTCTATACATTTATATTCTAGATTTATGGTCTTGAGCTAGTGGATTGCAGAGCGGGGTTTGGGTGGTGTAACAGGAGAAGAAATAAACTGCCAGAAAACCGAATGCATGGTCATCAGTAAAAGGGGCAGCACAATATGCCAAATACACATCGGGGATACTAGAATCAGGCCGGTACAAAAATTTATATACCTGGGAAGTGTTATAACAGAAGACGGAAAGTGCAACACAGAGATCCGAAAGCGAATTGACATGGCGAAGGAAGCATTCCAGAAGTTGAGTAAAGTATTAAGAAACAGGACAATTTCGCTAGAAACAAGGAAGAGAGTGCTGGATTACTACGTGCTGTCCGTCCTTCAATATGGCAGCGAATGCTGGACAATATCATCAAAGATGAAGGGAAAACTTGAAGCAGCTGAAATGTGGTTCTACAGAAGGATGCTGCGGATATCATGGATGGAGTTTGTGAGCAATGATGAGATCTTACAAGTGATGGAAACAAAAAAGAAATTAATACTGAGCATCAGGAAGAGACAGCTGAACTTCCTGAGACATGCAATGAAGAAAGCAGGATTGGAGAACCTGATACTAACAGGCGAGATAGAGGGAAAAATAGACAGGGGAAACCAACGGATAACATATTTGAAGAACCTAATCAGGTGGATGACGAAACGAGGGTTGCATGGTGTAACAGGAGAGGGCGTGCTCAAAGCCACCAGGGATAGGGAAACGTGGAAAGCCATGATTGCCTACGTCCTGAAAGGACAGGGCACATAGAAGAAGAAGAAGAAGAAGAAGAAGGTGTGCTAAGAGCCACCAGGGATAGGGAGACATGGAAAGCCATGATCACCTACGTCCTGAAGGGATAGGGTACACAGAAGAAGATATATGCCAACTGTCTATAAGAAATTATAATGTGGATATAAAGTGGGGGATCAAATCTATATTATGATCAGTATATAAGCTGATCCCTCATTTTGTGGCCATACAAGTTTCTATACATTTATACTCTAGATTTATGGTCTTGAGCTAGTGGATGTAAGAGCCGGGTTTGGGTGGTGTAACAGGAAAAGGCGTGCTAAGAGCCACCAGGGATAGGGAGACGTGGAAAGCCATGATCGCCTACGTTCTGAAGGGACAAGGCACACAAAAGAAGAAGAAGATAATTTTCAACCGCCGTTCCACGCAGTCATATTAAGTGTGCCACAAAATACAGTCACTGCATACATATATATTTGTGTGTGTGTGTGTGTGTGTGTGTGTGTGTGTGTGTGTGTGTAGTAATGGTACATTGTTAATAGCTTACTAGAAACATTGAAATAAAATAAGTTCATATGTGTATGTGTATTTTTTTAATCTATGGTTTTATTTCATAAAATTTCAATACAATGAAGGTAATATTGAACGGACATGACTCCTAATACTATCACACGAACGTGGGTGCCCCTAAAGGCTCTATTCTAGGTCCTAGACATTTCCTGATCTAAATTAACGATATAATAATATTCCCACGTTGGCATAGATGCTGACGACACTAAGGTTTACTCTCGCCTCGATCAAAAATCTACCGAGGCTGACAAAGCAAGCCTCGCTGCCGAGTTTGGAAAGGACCTCCAATCCGTGGTGGACTGGGGTAAGAAATGGCTCTTGAATTTTAATGCTTCCAAAACGAAGCTGCTATCTGTTAACCATCACAGGCAATCGCTCCTACTCCACCCTCCCATTATCATAGATCAGGCTACTCTCCATGAAAGCAAAACACTACGCCTCCCCGGGTTAACAGATCTCAAGTGGAATGTCTATATAAAATCCATAGCTAAATTTGCTACTAAGAAGGTCGGTTCTCTGTGCAGGACTAGGAAGTTTTTCCGGCTGAAACAATCCTGCACATATACAAATCTACCATCCACCTGTGCATCGAATACTGCTGCCATATCTGGTTGGGTACATCTGCTATCCACCTGGGGGTCCTTGACAAAATTCAACAGAGAATCTGCAATGTGATCGATCCCGACTTAGGAGCTCGGATACAGTCACTTTCTCACCGGCTTCCCTGTTTCTTCTACAAGTAATTTTACGGCTTCTGCTCCGATGAACTTAGCTCACTGGTACCCCTATATACGAATTTACTCGAGCCACAAGATTAGCAACTAGGTCCCACCCTTTTACTGTGAAACCAATAAGATGTAAATGCAAATTCTACTCTATCAGCTTCTTTTCTCGCACTTCTCGCCCGTGAAATTCCCTTCCGTTTATTTGCTTCCCCGACAGCTACAATCTCCAAGAATTTAAATGTAAAGTCAATAGTCATCTCCCATCTCACTAACCTGCATCATGTCTCCCATGCTCTCATCTCACTTCTTCAGTTTTCTCATCCTTCTCTTACCTGCTTTCTGACACCCCCAGTATTCTGTCACTCCTTCTCATAAGTTTCCTCCTATGTAACCCCCCCCTGCAAAAGAGTGGCAGTATAATGCCTTGCTTGGGGCGATACGATTATAAAAAAATGTATGCCCTTTGAAAACTTTGCAGTGTGCCGTGATATTTTTATTCTTTACTAGGTGTACCGTTACTTAAAAAGGTTCAGAAATACTAATCTAGAATGATAATTTAGTACGAAATATGGTTTTAACGATATGACTTTATGAAAAATAGGCGGATTATTGTAGTATTTGATTCACATCAACATAAACCAGAGATCTGAATCAAATTGGATATCAAACAAGAACATTTGATTTAAGAGGAGTTGATGAGTGGTGACCCCAATTTGTAGTGCATTCACCGTAAGAAATATCAAAGCAAGTTTTGTGCTCAATGTCAACTTAGTAAGCCAAAAGACATAGGAACCATGAGAGTTGACATTGAACAACAAATGTAGGGTCAGGCCTCAAAGTGTGTGCATCAACATAAGCAAGAAAATGAACCCAGTTGAACTTTATATATATATATATATATATATATATATATAGGTGAAAAGGATCCAGGGTTTTACAGTTTTGAGTCCCCTGGCTTTTACTTTTTTTTTTATAAACAGTGCTCCACGCAATAAATATTGTAGAGCTTAATATAATCATATGAATTGAGTATGCGATACGGAAATTTCAGTGTTGGAGAATGTAAATCCTTTTCACAGCAAGCATCAAACATTGCCTGATGACGAGATTCTATCTCGAAACATAGAAATTTCTGTGCCGCAATGTACATTTAATTCATAATTATATATATATATATATATATATATATATATATATATATATAAAATTTGTGTTCGTTTTCACATGAGAACAGCAAAAGAGATTGGTATTTGAAAGGGTTTACCTAGAAGGTAACCTTATAATCGCCAAATGCAACAACGGGCCTTAAAACATCTTGGCGGCTGTGCTAGTAAACTTGAAAACGAAAACTCAGCACAAACCAAATAAACAGTAAAAAAAAGCTCATTCACAAGCAGAGAAGAAAGTAAAAGTTCTTGATAAGTTCTAACAAATGAAATAAAATCAGAAAATGAAAACAAAAAAACATTAACACAAAAAACTATCCGACAACTTTACAGAATGTTTTGTTTCTGGCGTTACGTGAGATGAAAATTTATTAGAATGTTTACGTCAAACTATACGATATCTAAAAAAGCAAGCTTCACCAAGTCCAAAGAGATGTTTTGGCTTACATTTTGAACACGTACAGTAAAGTATTTAATTTATCTTTTGATGATCTTAAATGGTTCATGGTAAGATGTCTGCTGTGTGTGTGTGACTTAGTAGAAGTATACTTACAAAACCATGTTTACAAGAATCTAAACCTTTTAGCGTCTATGCTGATTGTTTGAGAAAGGAGAATGTGTACCAAATTTCCCATCTTAGATGTCAGACGATCGAAGAAAGAAGTTTTCATGAAAAAAATGTCCTGGTACTGACATGCACCACTTCGGCAGACGAAAATAGAATATTATCCAGAATCATTTCTTCTACTTAAAAGGACGGATTTCTAATTGCAGGGGAATATTTCCATCATGCCATTTGCCTAATTTGATAGTCAATGACACACACTATCCTATTAAACACGTTTCATTAACTGACAAAACAAATAATATATGAAATACTGAACCATCTCTTTGGTAACGAAATTTAGGATATCAAAACGAGACACTTATCAGTAAATAAAAGTTTTTGCAATATGTTACGTGTTAAGTGTAACAAAAGGAAAAAAAAATGATAGACCAAAACTCAAAGATAGATCACAGACAAATATTTAATTTACAAATAAAAAATATAAAAATAAAATATTTATAAAGGAAATATCTAATCTAAACTTATTTATAAATGGAAATTTGTCTGTGTGTGTGTGTGTGCGTGTGTGTGTGTATGTCTCTCTCTCTCTCTCTCTCTCTCTCTCTGTGTCCGTTACCTATAGACTCCGAAACGGCTGAACCGATTTTCTTGAAAATTTACACAGTTGTACTATAAGTGTCTGCGAGTGTTCTTAGCTAGGTTTTGTGTCGAGGTACCCACGATAAATATCGATAATCGAAAAAATCGGGTTGTAGAAGGAGTGGTCCGATTTTAATCAAATTTCATACACTCATAGACAAAGACATAAGAAACGATATTCAGAAGTTTCAAGGTTGCAGTTCTTACAATAGTGCAGAAAATCAATAATATATATATATATATATATTGTTTATCTGCCTGTATGTCTGCATTTCTTTCAGTCCTTTTATTTTAGTTTTTGCTTCGGGTTTGGCTCTAAGTAGATATAATTGTAGTTCTTAGTCTCAGCCATGATACCATTTACTCAGATGACTTATTTAGCCTTCAAAATTCAGTTTACGACGAAAAAAACTTATTTGATATCGATAGCAGGAAATCAAAATTTGACTTACATCCATTCATTTTTCTTTCAGTCTACGGTTTCGCTTTAACTGGAAACAACTATTGCTTTTTAGTCTTTCGTGCCAACGTCCAAAGAGTCTGAGCTCCAGGACCATGGATTAGTTTTAAAGCTTTCATTACACCCGAGCAACGCCGGGCTATCCTGCTAGTTAGAAATAAATCACCATTGAGAATTGGAGTATTTTGTATGGAATTACGCATACGAATATTAGATATATCTGTTACTTTTGAAGGAGAAATACCAGCTGAGCTAATATGGCGTTTCCGAAAAAGGATATTGGATTTACTTAGTCCACGTTTAATTGGGTTAATAACAACTCCAGATTTCTGGAAATGCTCAACAACGAACTGCCACATTGCAAATTTTCTTCCACGTAAGAACTGGCTATAAGGATATCATCCACATAAGTGCAATGTTATTGGGACATGGTAACACGCGGAAGAACATAAATGTAATGCTGATGAGAAAATATCTTTATCAACATATTTACGGAAATTGAATCACACAATATTTAGTTCAAGCTGTTCAAATGCAAAACGCAGTATACCAAAGAAGTTAATTATTTTCTCTGATTTTTAATATTAGAATCAATAATCGTCAACTTTGTCTTTTTTTTATTCATGTTGAAATAATAAATGTAACAACCTAATCGATATTTTTAACACAGTTAAATCTAAACGTTATCCTTACAATCAAACGAAAAATAGACTTGGTAAACATGGAACTTCGTTCTCGCAAAAAAAAAAAAAAATCTAAAAAAATACACCGGAATGTAAAAAAAACAAAAAAAAAAAAATCTAAAAAAATACACCGGAATGTAAAAAAAAAAAAAAAAAAAAAAAAAAAATCTAAAAAAATACACCGGAATGTAAAAAAAACAAAAAAAAAAAATCTAAAAAAATACACCGGAATGTAAAAAAAAAAATCTAAAAAAATACACCGGAATGTAAAAAAAACAAAAAAAAAAAATCTAAAAAAATACACCGGAATGTAAAAAAAAAAAAAAAAAAAAAAAATCTAAAAAAATACACCGGAATGTAAAAAAAACAAAAAAAAAAATCTAAAAAAATACACCGGAATGTAAAAAAAACAAAAAAAAAAACGGTTTTTCCATGACACTGCTTTGATTTTAAAAGCGTAGCTTAGGTGTGGCACAAGGTCAAAGGTATGAGACACACAGAGAAGCTCGAATTCACTAGTAAGTCATAATTTTTCTAGCAAGACAAGCTTGCTTACAATTACACCACGTCGAAGTGCCCCAATCCCCCTATATGGGCAGTGAATGCTGGATAATATAATCATAGATGTAGAAGAGAGGCCTCAGAAATGTGACTCTACAGAAGGATGCTGAGAATACATGGACTAAACATGTGATCAACGGCGAAGTTTTAAAGAAGCAAAAGGAACATTTATACTTAGAACAAGAAAGCGACAAGCGGGCTTCGAGAATTTGACACTCACAAGACATATTGAAGGCAAAAGGGGAAACAGTGAATAACCTATCTAATGAGTATGTTGTTTGGTTTGGCATGGTTTGGTTTGGTTTACGGTATATCAACCCCTTGGGGTCATTTAATGCCGAAGCCTTAGTTCCTTCAAAAACGTATTTTCATTGACAACATGTTTCTTTCAAAAAACGTATTTTTGTTTTAAAAAGCGTATTTCGATGTATATATTTCTATAAAAGTCTGTTTTTATACTTTCATAGTGTTGTGACTCCTGTTTAGAGGGTAACTAATTGCCTATAGCTGGGACCCTAACCGGTGCTACCACCCCGGATCAATGTGGACCTGGGAACAAAAGCAATTAAGAGGTGGTTCCATGCTCTTCGCAACCTCGAAATCCGAGGCCTTGTTGCCGGATGCAGTTTACCGTCATACCCATGGACCTATGTATGTGTAATTGGTTCGCAGCTTAGGAGAGATAGCAAAAATACTGTCCTTACTAAGAGTTACAAAGACATTCATTAAGTTTTGATGTGTCCTAATGACCCATATCCTGAAGGAACACGGCACATGGAAGAAGAAGAAATTTGTTATCACCAACATTGCCAGACTTTTAAAAAATTCACAAAAAAAAAAAAAATAGAAATAAAAAAGACCAGATTTAAACCTGTACAGCACCAATGTTATCTAAGAATTCTCGTATTATAAATGTACGTAGGATGCATCTCGCAGCTGAACCTGCCACCTCACAGATCAAAGTGCAATCCGCTCCCATTTCAATAAACATTGTTCAGCAATATGATCCCCACCAACATCAGACTTGTAAAAACACATGAATACTATATTATGTTGAGAAGGAAATCCCAATAACAATAAATATGTTGTCTAAATAGACATCATTATATACATATAGTCATCCGCAGACAGATCTGTTTCGCTGTACCACAGCTCATCAGTACGGTTAGACATCCGATTGCTTTTAACCCAGGATTGAAACCCGACCGAATTGGCGTCAATCGGTGATTCTACCTCTGAGCTATGGAATATATATATATATATATATATATATATATATATATATATATATATATATTATAACATGTATATGTTACAATGTTACAATATCACTACAAAAGTAGCCATTTTGTTTCAACACTTTTGTGTCTTTTCAAGTGATGTGATGGTTCTTAAATGAATGGTTTAAAAGTCTCCATTATAAAAATAGGGTAGATAGTGCTCAACTATAGAAGGAGCTAATATCCAAGTATTGTTGGAATAATATTCCTTGTCAAAACAAACACTATTTTTAAGAAAGTGCTCAATACAAAAGTAGAGCTAATAATATTATTTATTTATTGTACTTTTGTATTGAGCACTTTCTTAAAAATAGTGTTTCTTTTGACAAGGAATATTATTCCAACAATACTTGGTATATATATATATATATATATATATATATATATATATATATATTATGGGGTATATGTGTGCATGTGAGAGAGTACGTGTTAATAATAAAAAACGTATTTTGAATAAAGCTATCTGTCGCAATCTTATGAATTTTCATTCAAGACAAGGTAGTTTTTCTTTTTTTTTCTTTTACTTTTTCTACTCGTCATCTAAATTCTCTGATGAAGTCATTGAAAGAAGAAAGAAAGAAAAGCCATAAAAAGAAGAAAAAAATAAATGAAAAGGATTAGAAATGTACATTTTTTTCATTTTTTTTTTCTTTTTTTCTTTCCAACGAGATATATATTGAGATGAGCACTAACTTATACCGCTGAAAAGTTCTCAGCCAACTCTAGAATGGATTTTCTGCAAATTCTGCTATTTGGATATTTAGTCAAATTTTCGGGCTGAAAACCTCAGGGAAAGGCATGTGTTTTTTGTTTTTTGCACGTGAGTGAGTGAGTAAAAAAGGATACTTTATTTTCAGGAATAAGGGTAAGCTAAGCATAAAAAGTATATACAGACTTTTACTTCTTCTGTAGACGGAGAAATACAAACAAATAGAATATAGTGTTTCCAACACCTACTTCTCAGTTAAATATTCCCTTATACGACTTTTTACTAAACACACAGTGAGCAGGATTCTTATTTTTATTGTTTCTCACAAAGTCTAATGAAAAGATAAATTTGTTATTGTCACTCCCATTACTGTTCAAGAGACGTGAATAAAACGGTGGTTTGGTCAGTGGGAATATTTAACTGAGTAAAAAAGCATGAGATAGGATTTAAAACATTGAACTGGAACTAACCCAGATTTCTGTGAAGGTTACTCAATGGCATTTGAAATGTGCATAGTTATGGCGTTTAATTTTTGTGGTAGTCAAGAGAAAGTGCATTAGTGCTAGCCATATGGTAGTTAGGCGATGGTCGCGGAAAGAGATGGAGTAAAAAAAAAAAAAATCCCCGCAAAAAACGAATAGTTTATTTTTGTTAGCAAACTGATATGGGTCGGGCAGCAGTTGGACTAAAATTACTGAGATGATGTATATCAGGCGAAGGAAAAATAATGATAAACTTAAAAGTTTACATGCTGAAGAAATAATTCCTACTAAAACTTATTGCAATGGAGAGTATTTTTAGATGAAGCATGTCGATAGTATTATTAGGTTTATTAAATATTAAATTCGTGAAAGAATGTACGAAAAATTGAATCGATGTTCTGAGTTCAAATTGCAACCAGAAATTGTTACGTTCATGTGGAATTTAAAGTTTGTGTGTTGGGTGTATGATAGAGAGCATGTTCATATATAAACAATTTATAAGAGTACAAAAACTTGGGGTTTTACAATGAACCGTTTATTATATATATATATATATATATATATATATATATATATATATATACTGTTAAATATGAGACAATGAATGTCTAATTAATTTATGTTTAATCATGAGCCGTTCTAAACATCGTATATGATTAAACATAATAGACATTCATTGTCACTTAACAGTATATATTTAGAAAATTATTTGCTGCCTCGATACACTATATATATATATATATATATATATATATATATTGATTGATTGATTGATTGATTGATTGATTGATTATATAGGTTTTGGTCATAATAAAACTAAACCAGTGCACATTTGTATTAAAAAGTGTATTGAAATTCGTCTGAAGACACCACTCATGGCATAAACCAAGGTCACGTAATAACTCGTTTACAAATGGAATATATATATATATATATATATATATATATATATATATATATATATATATATATATATATATATATATAAACTATTGTAAAACCGTAAAAAGTTCTCAATGTTTCTCGGGTACGTCCGTTTCTTTTTTGTTTTTTTGTTTTTTGTTTTTGGTTCAGAAGTTGGGATAAGTAAATAAAAATATCACATTCATGGTCGAACCCAAGTCAGTCTTGCGCTGTGTTGAAACAACCAACGAAAATTTGTATTTACTTTATCGTAGGAAGGTTTAAACGTTGTTATGATGTGTGCGTTTACTTTTCATGGTCAAGACGTTAGCGGGAAAAGTAAGGATAATCAACGCTAATAGTTGAGGTCATGTCAGAATTGGAACGACCAAAGAAAAGGTTGATTTAGTTCATAAATGGAGGTTTCGAAGTTCAAACTCTATGCGTCGGAAAGTGAGAACAGGGTCCAAACGCTGGTGGACCGAGGAAACTAACGAATGTAATTAATACGTTGGAACAAGAGAGAGAAAAACATCCGATGGTAAACGTTTGCTTTTTTTTATCAACTTACCGCTAGCATCACTGGAAAATGTATTATTATTATTATTATTATTATTATTATTATTATTATTATTATTATTATTATTATTAAAAGTAGTAGTCGCAGCAGAAGTATTTATTACATCTTACTGTTCATTTCTCATCTTTCTTCCTCAAATTTCCCTGCTTGTTATTGCTATTATTATTATTATTATTATTATTATTAGTAGTAGTAGTAGTAGTAGTAGTAGTAGTAGTAGTAGTGGGGAAAGGAAGAGGAAAATGAGGGGATGTGAACCAGAAGATAGACAATTCAAACTTCACTCCGTTCTTTTGAACAGAAAAAGAGGTTTAGCTCTTGTTTCCTGTTTAAGATTGTGTTTCCGGATCGTTCTAAAGCCTTTTCCCCTTCCAGTAGACCCTTGCGTCTTAATGTTGTTATCACTTTGCCGATTAAAAAAGAAATAACTTCTTACATTTTACTCTTTTCTCATCCTTCCACCTTAGCTTTTTCCTGTTATTATTATTATTATGTCATTTTTCATCATATTTCGATTTCTGCATTGGTCTCACTACCAACCAAGTCTGCGGGGAGACCTAAGGCAGGTAGTGGCGTGTTGTTATGACTCCATTTCATGTTTTTCTATCCTCCCTATCATCCCCAGCATTACATAGATAACGTTTTCCTTAGTGTGTGGGCTGTACTTAATAAGACAATTTTTTGTATATCTCTTAAGCTGGGGTTTCCAGGGATTCTTTCAATGTGTTGTTTTGTTCCATTTTTTATCATTCCATTATTATTATTATTATTATTATTATTATTATTATTATTATTATTATTATGTCATTTTTCATCATATTTCGATTTCTGCTTTGGTCTCACTACCAACCAAGTCTGCGGGGAGACCTAAGGCAGGTAGTGGCATGTTGTTATGGCTCCATTTCATGTTTTTCTATCTTCCCTATCATCTCCAGCATTACATAGATAAAGTTTTCCTTAGTGTGTGGGCTGTACTTAATAAGACAATTTTTTGTATATCTCTTAAGCTGGGGTTTCCAGGGATTCTTTCAATGTGTTGTTTTGTTCCATTTTTTATCATTCCAAGTGCACCTACTATCACTGGCACAACTCTTGTTTTCAATTTCCACATTTTTTCTATTTCAATTTCCAGGTCTTTATATTTTGACAGTTTTTCAAATTCCTTGATTGCTATGTTACAATCCGCTGGACAAGCCATATCAATTAATAGACAAGTTTTCTCCTTCTGGTTTTTAACAATAATGTCTGGCCTGTTTGCTTCAATTTTTCTGTCTGTGTAGATGGTGTAATCCCATAGAATGGTTACATCTTCTATTTCTGTAACCGGTGCTGGGTGATGTTCATACCAGTGTTTGCCTACAGCTTTTCCATAATGTTTGCATATTGCCCAATGTAAATATTGCCCAACTCTATCGTGGCGATTTTTATATTCATTTGGGGCAAGCACAGAACAGCCTGAGATTAGGTGGTCTATTGTTTCTTGGTGTTTATCACAAAACCTGCATTTTGGATCCATATTATTATGCATAATATTTGCCTGAAAGTTTCTCGTGAAAAGACTTTGGTCTTGTGCTGCAAGAATAAAGCCTTCAGTTTCGGACTTTAATCCAGATGCACGTAACCATCGATGAGTATTAACTTTGTCAACATTAGATTTATTGGCACGTACTGGATATTGGCCATGCAGAGGTTTGTCTTGCCAGCGCTGTTTCATCTGTTCAAGAGATTTGTCTTTGGCTTTCATTTTCATATTCTTTGCCGCAATAGTCGGCTCTTGGCTTCCGTTCTGCTTTTCTACAGAATCTACTAACTGTAAATCTTGTTTGAATTTACTGCCTTCTTTTATTATTGAACATTTTTTCTTTCTTTCTTCATGTTGCCTTACTAATTGTAACATCCAATCCTTTGTTGTTTCTATGTATGTTAGTAAGCCAATAGTTGTTGTCTTGTATGACAATTCCAGCTGAATAAGACCTCTTCCACCTTCTTTACGGGGTATGTATAGACGATCTACATCAGCCTTTGGATGATGCATCTTATGCTTAGAAAGAAGCTTTCTTGTTTTAGCATCCATTCGCCTGATGTCGTTTAGAGTCCAGTTTAAGATGTTAAAGCTATATTGGACAATTGGGATTGCAAGGCTATTAATGGCCATAACTCTGTTCTGTGAATTTAATTCAGTTTTTAATATCATTCGTAGCCTTCTATAGTACTCTTTACGCACTATTTCTTTCATTTTTTTATGGTGAATGTTTTCGCTCTCATTTACACCTAGGTATTTATAAGCTTCTTCTGGTTTCAATTCTTTTATTGTTACAGCAGGGTCTAGGCTAATTGAGGATGTTTCTTGTATTGATCCACGTAAAACTGTAGCTTTAGCACATTTATTCAAATTAAATTTCATTCCAATGTCTTCGCTGAAGCATTTTACAGTTTGCAGAAGACCTTCCAGTTCATTATCATTCTTAGCATATAACTTCAAGTCATCCATGTAAAATAGATGGCTTATTTTCTTTTGTCCTATTTTATAACCACATTCTGTCTTGTTAAGTTGACTGGTTAGTGCTATTAATGATATGCAGAATAGTAAGGGAGATAAAGAATCACCTTGAAATATACCTCTTTTGATGTTTATTTCATCAGACTTATAGGTTCCATTTATATGATTGAGGTAAAGGGTTGTTTTCCATATAGACATGCACTGTTTGATGAAATTGATGATGACGGGCGATATCTTGTATATATTTAAAGTCTTTAAAATCCAGTCATGTGGCACACTATCGAATGCCTTTCGATAGTCTATCCAGGCTGTACTAAGATTTTTCTTTGTACTGTAGCAGTTTTCCAGGATCATTTTGTTAATCAGCAATTGGTCTTTACAACCATAACAGCCACGTTTGCACCCTTTTTGTTCAAGCGGTCACATGTCATTTCTTTCTAAGAATAAATATGTATGCTTTGTTAAAATAGATGTTAATAGTTTATATGTTGTCGGAAGACATGTAATTGGTCTGTAGTTTTTCGGATTTTTTGTGTCACCATTCTTGGGTAGAAGAAATGTAATTCCTTTTGTCAGCCATGCAGGAATTTTAGTGGGGTCGTCAACCATTTCTTGAAGTTCTTTGGCTAGTTTTTTATGTGATGCGCTTAAATAATATAGCCAAAAGTTAGGAATTTTATCTATGCCTGGGAATTTCCAATTGTGTGTTTTTTTTAGTGCATATTTAACATCATCTTCTGTAATTCCAGACCATGTCTGTTCGGGTTTATTTTTCATTCGTTCTGTCTCTTGCGTAATTATTATTATTATTGTCTCTTGCGTAATTATTATTATTATTATTATTATTATTATTATTATTTTGCCTATTGATTTCATTTCATTTTCCACATTCACTTTTGTACAAATGTTTACTAAAAGTTTTGATTCCATTTATTCTCGTATGTAATGGTTTATAGGGGCTTCTTATTTATTCTTTTTCTAGTTGTAGTAGGATTCCGTTCTAGTGAAGGGTAATTGTATACCGTTGCAGGTTAACGGAATTTGGCCTTGTGGTATAAATCATCAAATGATTATAAAATCAAGAAAGGCAATTTGAGTAGAAAATAACATTCATATATATACATATATCAATTAATCTTTTTACAATCAAAATAATACTTGAATATAAGGTCCAACGGAGGTTAGAATGTTCATGGCAAATAATGAGCTGAAAGAGATCAAAGGCTTAGGAATGTGGGGAGCGGAGGTATGTGAGGAATGTCTTTGAAGTAGTCGCTCCTGAGGTCAGTAATACTTTTGAGACAGTGAAGAAATGATGCGAGGTGAAGGGAGGCGAATGTAGTAGCCGCTCGACTTAAGTCAAGGGGATATTAATTACATTCTTCTCCTTGGTCTCTGCCCGTCTGTCTGTCTGCTGGGGTCTTGTCTGCATCCGATTTTTATATCTGCTTTTTGGATCAAAACAGCTCATTTTTGAATTTCATACTTGTATTTTATTCTGGACTTCCTAGTGGCTGGTAAATAAAATTCGCGTAGGTTCGCGAAATGGAAATTTGATATATGATTAATTTTATTTTTCAACCGGAACATCTGCGCGAATACATCTGCGCAGAGACGATTTTTGTTCATTTGCTTTCTGGTCGGTATAGAGCAAACATCCGGTCCCTCGCTTTTGCTCGGTCGGTATCACCACAGGTTAACGGCTTGGAAGACCATTACTTTTTCTTGTATGGTTTAATGACAGGATAGACGTGACTTACGTCCTGTCAACAAAGTTTCTCAACCGGTGCGCTCAAGCGCACTAATCCGTTCTGAAAGGTTACAAGGTTTGTCTCAAATTAACAGAAGACTAATTTATGAATTATTTTTATCTTAAAAAAAAATCTTTATTTGAAATAAAAAAAAACTAAAGACACCAAGCGTCTATGTCTAAATCAAGTATTTGCCGTTTCATATTTTAAATTGGGTGCTAAATTCTTTAATTTTTACGAAAGAGTAGATAATCCTTTCAAATTTGTCTTCCCCAAAGGGATGTAATTCAGTTATCAACCTCAAAACAAAGAAAGAATTTAAAAAAAAAATTTTTTTTTTCATAAATCTATTTAAGTGAAAACTGTACCGCTAATCTTCTTTGGGGATGCTAAACCAAGAATAACGATCATTCTACTTTGCACATCATCAAGAAATTACATATTGTAGGCAAAACTGGTTTTCTTAGTTAATCGCAGGACTCATTGGGGAATGTAAATCATCTATTATTGTTTCAACCATCTGGCCCTTTTTCTGAAAATTTGCTCCCTATAGTACAATAAAAATACAATAAAACTTTGACATTATTTAATTAGATAAGCTTTTCAGGGAAAAAATTTGGACAAATACGATACATGTGATCACCATAGACACTTAGCCTATTTCGCATCTGTCCGTTATCACATGTCGAATCATACGGGGAAAGGTCAGAAAGATCAACATTTCATGATAAAGAAATAGTTTTAGTCTAAATTTTATACTATAAAAATAAACAAGTAATACTTGTGTCAATCATATTAATTTAACATTAAATTTGCTAATTTTCCAAAAATAGCGTGCCACAGATCTATATTTTATTTTTTAAAAAATTTTAAAACCGAGAATTAACTTTTGTTTACAAATTTGTTAACCGCCAAAAATATCGAAAAAAATAATTTTTAATTTTAAAAGTCTCAAAGTTTTATATTCCAATCAATATAATTTCTGTTTGAAATACACCATATTATTTTGCTTACTGGAAATAGTAAATTGAATCATTTAGCTTTCAATTAAAACTAAAATAAAAGTTTTATGAAAACTTTTAATTTTTAAAAATTTAATTTAAAAGTTAATTATAGAAAATTAGTGGAGGTACCTACTCTTAGTAGTAATTTCGTCAAAGTGCAAACGGACATTCGCAGTCAGCCTAGTGAATGAATTGCCCGACTGCGAATTATCCAGTTACTGACTATACCCCGAGTCCAACCATTCGATCAAATTTACATTTTTGAGCTAGTAGTAGCGAAAATTGACTCTGCTCTTTAAGAAGTAAATTTCTATGAAGACTGGTGTAAAATAATTTATATTAACTTTTGGTGAATATCTAGAGAAATAAGTAAAATCGAAGCAAATATATGTTAACTTGGGTTTGTATCAATCAAAATGCCCTATTTGATGTTTTGTTTCATGGTCATGGAGAAATGGCATTACTTAAATTATTTCCTTATGTCAAAGTATTTCTTGATCGTATGGTCGGACTTTGCTGAAAACATAAATTTTTAGTTGATTTTTGTACGATTGTGGTGTCCACAACATTTTGATTGATTTCATTGCATTATTTTATTTTTGCATTTATCTTTTTTCTCGTATTTATTTTTTGTGCTTCACAAAAGTTTTGTAGAGGAAAATTCAGAGCAGACAAATCGCGCTGTTCTGCTAGTATTGACGTTAGTATTAACCCTTTGATTATGTTTTGAAATTCATCTCTCTTGTGTTCCAACAGCTTGAGAGTGGAAAAGAGGGCAAGAATAGATTAGAACTCCACTATGAATGAAAAATTATTCCGTTTAATTTAGTCAAGTAACATATTATACCCAAACTCATTCCTAAGTTTTGTATACGATAGGAGGGTGTAGTATTAAAAGGAAGAATCACAGAGGTCTGATCTTGCTGACCTTTCACATAGATGATGACTGCCTGGCACCAATCATTTAACGACTCTTGCTAAGTATGGTTGACCAGAAATTACATGAATTTATTAAACCTAAGTGAACATTTCGTAAGGGGAATAACCTTTAAAACACGTGAACTTTTAATGATATAGCATTTATGGTCTGTCATAAAGAAAAATATGCACACAAAAATGTTTTAATTATTTTAAAAATCTTGGTGCGTGAAGATTTGTATTAAAATTTTCAATTTTCGATTCGGGGAGAGAATAAAAATAAAACACTCAAAATATAGTTTTCACTTATTAACTTAATAACCTAATTAGGGCGATGACTCGAAGAAATGTTTAAAGATTTTTGAAACTTTATAATATAAACGATTATGATTAAAAATTAGAATGAAAACAATTCTTGTAAGAATTCATTATTCATTGAATTTTTTTCTTCAGACTATGATATCTTTAATTGTTTATAAAAGTAATTAAAATTTATATCTAAATAAAGAAATGGCGTAGTTTTATTGCATTTTTGTTTTCATTATTCAGAGCAGAATTTCAGAAAAGAAGTGCCCATGAGAAAAATAATATAAATAAAATAAATGATTTACATTTCTCAAGAAGTACTGCATTTAATTAATAATACAAAGGTCCGTGACTGTAGTCAGTTTCTAGAAAATAAATTAATTAGAGGAGCAACATATTTAAAAATAAAATATCAAGGTTTTATAAAAATAATAATTTCATGAATAATTTCAGTCCTTTGTGAATAAGTCCAGAAAGTTTCATCAAAATCTGACCATAATTTGATTTTTGCAAGAATTTCCAAATTAATGTGTTTTTCACCGATAAAAAAGTGAGCTGTGTAATATATCGTTTATCGTAGTAAACCCTTGTAACAATCAGGTCACTTTCTGAAAAAAAGCACACTTTAAAAAAAATTTCGAACGTGTTTGAAAGAATTTAAAAAATTCAATAAAATAATTAAGAAATAGTTTATTCTATCCTCTTTAATAATAGCATAAACATTTTGACGATCAAACTTTGTTTTTATTAAGTTTGGGGCCTTCTAACATCATGCGATGCTGTTTTTTCAGCTAATGAGTGGAGGGTATCCATGTCGCGACCCCGCAACACCCCATTACTTGAGTATTGAATAGTTTCTGTGATTTTAAAGTTTTCTTTACTTTTCTTAAGGAATTTCAAACAAGTACTGGGAATAAAATCGATAAGTTTGCAGCTGTTTTCCAGTTTCTGATACCAGTTTCTGATGTTGCGTTGACCATCCCCCCTCTACCTTAATTAGTATGCATCGCAGCTGACAGGTCATAAGATCCATAACAGTGTTGACTTAATTTGGACAGGTTATGGGGACGTCAATTATGTTAATTAAATTGACCTTGTGCCAAACACAATCGAAGTCCCCATAAGTTAAAACTATTATAAAACCTTTTCGTATGTATAAATAAATGAAAATTTATCCATCGAACAGCATAACAACAAATTTTATGTGTGAATTTTTTTTAACTGGGAAAATGTTCTAAAAGAAAGTTTAGTCATGAGCTTAAAGAATTAAGAGTCAATTTGTTTTAGCGCAATTTTATTTGTATAGATAAAAATGTTTTCGCTGTGTGTATCAACAAAGTATAATGTCTTGTTCCGGTAAAGAGTATAAAGAATTCAGACTTCGTTTGCTTTAGCGAAATGTAATTTGTGCAGAAAAGGATAAGTCAATGTTTTCGATGTGATTTATCAACAGGGCAGTAGTAATGCCTTGTTCCTCTCTTTCTGTGGTAAACGACAAGAAGAAGAAGAAGAAGAAGAAGAAGAAGAAGAAGAAGAAGAAGAAGAAGAAGAAGATATAAAGAAAACAGCACGTGAGAAGGTGATGGAGTGCAAATACGGTTACAATTTCTGTTACATTGTGACTGTTAAGTGCTCTCTGCTTCCTCCTCTCTCTGACTGACCGGCCGAAAAATGTGAACTATGTAGCCAAGTCGATCACGTGGTCAGCTATTAACGCAAACTAAGTTTGGGGCAGGAAGAAACATGTCACGCGTCATTGAAAGTTCAATTTGTCATTTTTTGTAAATCGCTCACTTTTTCATTGGTTATTAAATATTTCACACTTGCTCGAGAAATTTTGTTCTGGTCTTTTCCTCAACGCAGAGCCAATCCTTTTTTCTATTGGTCAAAAAATAGATTTTCGCACTGGCTAGCGAATTTGAAACTAGTGAAGAAAAGAAAGTTATCGTTTTTTCTGATTCACCACAATTCACTTGGGGTAAATGCGAAGGGGGTCGAGAAGGTGCTTACCCGACATGTGGAGGAAAAACGCCACTGCTTCTGCTTCAACTTTATACATCTAACATCGGCTAAACTCTGAAATTCTATTTACAATTTTTTTCCTTAGTTGGAGTAGATATGTTCGCTTATAGTCCCTTTCAAACTCCTTTTTTTTTCGATGTTGCAGGCAGCGGGCGATCCCTTTCTTTACATTGTATTTGTTGAATTATTATTTGGAACCCAAGCAATTGTTTTTAAATACATTTGTAATGAATTTGCTTTCTGTCAAAATAACGATTTGTTAACGTAACATTTTGATGTTAGGCAAACTAAAATAAAAAAAAACGAGTATTTCCTTAATTCACTCAAGTGAACATGCCTTATTTTTTGCTTTTTTTTTATTCCAGGAGTAATTTATCCTGTTTAAAAACGAGCATTTCTTTTTAATCAGTTCTCCCCAAGCAATGCGATGATGCCACTAAAACGCAAGACGCGATTAGAAGTGAAAGAGAATGAGAAGACCTTAGAAAGAACCACAAACCTAAATCTTAAATAGGAAAAAAGGGATAAGCATCAACTCCTATTTAAAGGAAAAATTAAAAAAAAAAAAACCGGTATGAATGTAAACCGGGTAGTAGCTTATGTACTATTGTATCGTTAAAACCAAAAAATAAATACGTTAAGAAGATTAAAATTCACTTGCTGCATGGAATAATACAAATAAAAACGTTTTAAAAACGACAATAAAAAAAATGTACAACTTTTACGTTTGATGTCTACGCAGTCAACCAAAACTGACACTGAACAGAGCTATTCATTAGCCAGTAGAAATCAATTACCACTCTCGCGACAGTATCTCGCGAGAGTTCTGAATTCGCGCCAACTTCGGGAACTCTACGACTTTCTCCGCCGGGCATCAAATGAAGACATTGAAATGAAGAGAGACATACTGCATACTGCGTACTGGACAACCTTACGTCCACTAAGTTGAAGCGAAAAGAAATCGCATATATATATATATATATCCGGCTGGTCACCCAGAACAACGTTACGCCTACCAAGTTAAACCAAAAGAAACCTTACACAGGAATCTTTTCATATTTTAAAAACTGGTTATTCGTCATGTGCCGCGACAACATAACCAAACTCAAAAGAAAAGTTTAGATCTTGAAAAGTAATTATTGTGTTTATTTGACAATTACGTAAATTATACATGAAACTGTTAATAATCTTGGAAGCTATTTTTCTTTGTATCTAAACTTATTTATAAATGGAACTTTGTCTGTGTGTGTATGTGTGTGTGTGTCCGTTACCTATAGACTCCGAAACGGCTCAACTGATTTTCTTGAAAATGTACACAGTTGTACTATAAGCGTCTGCGAGTGTTCTTAGCTAGGTTTTCTGTTGAAGTAACCCCGATAAATATCGAAAATCGACAATCGAAAACTCGGGTTATAGAAGGAGTGGTCTGATTTTAATCAAATTTGATACACTCATAGACAAAGACATAAGAAACGATATTCAGAAGTTTCAAGGTTGCAGTTCTTACAATAGTGCAGAAAATCGATTTTATATATATATATATATATATATATATATATATATATATATATATATATAAGGCAAGATTTTTGTGTGTGTATCTGTTTATCTGCCTGTATGTTTGTATTTCTTTCAGCCCTTTTATTTTAGATTTTGCTTCTGGATTGGCTCTAAGTAGGTATAATTGTAGTTCTTAGTCTCAGCCATGATACCATTTACTCAGAGGACTGATTTAGCCTTCAAAATTCAGTTTATGACGAAAAAAACTTATTTGATATCGATACCAGGAAATCAAAATTTGACTTACATCCATTCATTTTTCTTTCAGTCTACGGTTTCGCTTTAACTGGAAACAACTATTGCTTTTTAGTCTTTTGTGCCAACGTCCAAAGAGTCTGAGCTCCAGGACCATGGATTAGTTTTAAAGCTTTCATTACACCCGAGCAACGCCGGGCTATACTGCTAGTCCATCCATAAAATGTAGTTTGTATCAATTGCATTCAAGAAGAAACGAGAATTGCCCACTCATTTATTCTGCTTTAAAAAATCTGGGTGACGACAGTGCTAGAAGCGAAATAAAACACCAAATTTATTGATTACTGAAAAGTCGAAGGTTTATCATTAGTGTCGGGTTGCTTTACTCATTATAAACCATTTACGATATATTCACCTCATTCAGAGATGTATTTCTACTCACCGTTTAAATATGCTGCACTGTCCAATCTCGGCAGTTTTATTGCACGAATTTATATAAGACTAGCAGTATAGCCCGGCGTTGCTCGGTTGTATTGAAAGCTTTAAAACTAATCCATGGTCCTGGAGCTCAGACTCTTTGGACGTTGGCACGAAAGACTAAAAAGCAATAGTTGTTTCCAGTTAAAGCGAAACCGTAAACTGAAAGAAAATGAATGGATAGAAGTTAAATTTGATTTCCTGGTATAGATATCAAATGAGTTTTTTTCGACGTAAACTGAATTTTGAAGGCTAAATAAGTCCTCTGAGTAAATGGTATCATGGCTGAGACTAAGAACTACAATTATACCTACTTAGAGCCAAATCCGAAGCAAAAACTAAAATAAAAGGGCTAAAAAAAATACAGACATACAAACAGATAAACAGACAAACACACAAGCAATTTGCCCTTTATATATATATTATCAATTTTCTGCACTATTGTAAGAACTGGAACCTTGAAACTTCTGAATATCGTTTCTTATGTCTTTGTCTATGAGTGTATCAAATTTGATTAAAATCGGACCACGCCTTCTATAACCCAATTTTTTTTCGATTTTCGATATTTATCGGGGATACCTCGACACAAAACCTAGTTTAAAATACTCGCAGACGCTTATAGTACAACTGTGTAAATTTTCAAGGAAATCGATTCAGCCGTTTCGGAGTCTATAGGTAACGGACACACACACACACACACACACACACACACACACACACACACACACACACACACACACACACACACACACACACAGTTCTAAAGTTTAGATAATGTAAAGTTCTTATTTTAATTTAGGACGCATTGATCCAGTTAAAATCTCGACTAAAACAGCTGAAATGTACATACTTACACAATATGATATCATTAAATCCTTGAAGTGTTTTAGTCAAAGCACACAGAATAAAATTTGAGTGAACAGAGATTTTGATGTGAAAATAAAAAAAGCTGACCTTTTTGCGGCCGTACACCAAAAGTGAGGTTGTGAGATTTTGGTAATTGATTGGATGAAGGAAAATGTCACTCCCCCAATTAGGGGGAAATAATGCTAAAGATGGGAATATAGATGAAGATGCATGAAACAGTTGAAAGTATTGCGTGGTAGATAAATAAAAAAAAACAAACAAACAAAAAAAAAACCAGTCCAACTCTTCAGTTTCGCATAAATTGTGCAATAGAAAATTAAGTGAATTGTCGGATGCAATTTGCATTACAATGTTCCATGCCCAATCAATACTGATTTATTTAGTGCATGTTGGTTGAGGCAGAAAAAAAGATCCATGCGTTCAAGTTAAATTTTCTTATGATAATAGAGGACTTTAGCTTTCACAGCACTATATAGGTATTTAAAGACACAAACCAAAAGAAACAGTAGAGAAAATTATCAATAACAACGATTTATGCATTTCTAATAATAAAATGGTTGAGTAATGAATAGCAGCTCGAATTGAGAAATTGGAGAGTCGAATTCCAGTTGAATTCCTTACATTCACTTACATGCTAATACCCGTGGGAAAGGCATGAATCCATCTCTTCTCTCCCCTCCAATTATAGGGAAAACAGCAGAACAGACCGGGTTCTATAGCCTTGGGTAGCAACCGGTCTAGGAAAACTCTTCGCATCTGTTACTGGGAGCACAAAACCAATAACTATATACGGAACAAGGTCAGCTTTCTTATGGGCCGAAATCTCTCCTCGCCACTATTAAGCGTCAGAGGATGTCATGGTCTGTCCCCGTCACACGACATAACAACCTATGCAAGACCATCATGCAAGACACTGTTCAAGGCAGATACAAGCAGGGACAACCAAAAAGTATAAATATAGACTTGTGCACGGTTGTTTGTTTTTTTTTTTTTTCAAATATCTCCATTCCTGAAAGAATTACAACTATTCAAAACCAACATACATGACTATATAAAATGTTAAAAAGTTAAAAGAAAATTTTAATTCATAACTTCATATTTTTCAAAATATATAGCACATAATCATTTATTCACTTTTTATTAGATTTTGAACCGTGTTATTTGTTTTCCTCCATAATTTACCTAACTTTTCGGCTGACCTAATGAATATTTTAAGCGTTCTTAAATTAAAGAAATCTTTAAGTTAAGTTTTCTGTTTGTCTTTATTCATATTGTTCTTTTATAGATAAACTCTATCTGAAATTTTACCCAAATTAGAAACATAAGAAATCATTCTATCCTCAATCAATAATGTTTTTTAATCAAACTTTAACACCAACTTGTGTTTTTTTCTTTTTTGTTAAAAAATTGGATAATTTTAATGCATTAATAATTATGAATGATAAATTGGGTTATTTTCATATAGCGATTTTTGCGATTTCATATAAACATATTTTTGGATCTGGACAAAAAAGACCCAGAATGACGTCAAAATCCGCGAAAATTTGTCATCCTTTAAAAGCTAGTTGAGCGTAGTTGAATTTTTAACGTATATAAATATAAGTATAAAAAAGCAGATGTTGATATGATAACGAGGGTAACAAAGTACTGCCCGGGGTTCCAATCAGACTCCCATCCGATCGGGGTGGTCGGGTGTAGTACTCGCCGACCCTGTTTATAGATATAACCTTTCGACTAAGTATCCCCTGGTTATCATCAAATGTCCATTTCTGAGATGAGTAATTGTTATTGTGAGTAATTCTGACGTGAATAATTGTAATAATAAAAGTATTTTGACAATTACTCGCGTCAGATATGAAATACTATATTATGAAAAGTGCTATTATGAACCCGCCATCGTAACTAAATGTCAAGAAGCACCTGACATTGAGTAGAAGAAGTTATAAGATACAAATCCTATATCATCCAACAATTAACTAAACCGAAAAAAGTAAAATTGCACACACGCAAAAAGTGAATCAAAACGACTAAAAACATTTTGGAAAGACCTAGACCAAGGCAAATTTCACAAGTCAGTGGGGAAAGTAAAATTCTGGATCATAATTGGATAGAAAACAGCAAATTGTTTTCTAGGCGTGAAAAAAAATTGACCGGTGTCATAGATCAATTTGCTGTTTCCTATCCAATCAGGATCCAGAATTTTACTTTTCACACTGACTTGTGAAATTTGCCTTGGTCTAGGTCTTTCCAAAATGGTTTTGCTGTTCGGAGCCGATCTCATGACTAAAATCCAGCACTTATTCACATCTCCTGACCGGTCAATCAGTCCGACATGGGAGCGAATCTGAAGGACCTCGACACAACGTAAGGAATAAATTTCAAGAAGTCCGACCAGAACATTCGTTTTTCCTCTCCTTCCAATTTTTCTTTCTTCGTCTTCACCCACACATTGTC